>JAZGLO010000633.1:910000-1510000 GCA_036873155.1 Biomphalaria sudanica | reverse complement strand
ACATTGAGAGAACGAATGAAACATATGAGAGATGTGTCTTAAATATGAGAAGACAAAAGGAGGACGTGAGCGTTGACTCGTACATAAGAGCCCTAAAGAAATTGGCAAACAGCTGCAATGTTGATAAATTAGAAGAGGGACCGAATTATCTTGGGGATTAGAAGTGAACAATTGAAGATGAAACTGTTGCGAGACAATAAACTAACCCTACAGAAATACATAGATGTGTGTAGGAGATATGAAAGATCACAAAGTCAAATGAAACTGTTGCAAGACGATAAACTAACCCTACAGAAATACATAGATGTGTGTAGGAGATAGATGAAAGGTCACAAAGTCAAATGAAACTGTTGCGAGACGATAAACTAACCCTACAGAAATACATAGATGTGTGTAGGAGATAGATAAAAGATCACAAAGTCAAAGGATATCAGAGAAGGAAGAAACGAACCTTTGGACCCACCAACTGATTGAAAGAATCTCAACGTTTAAGTCAGGCTCAAAATACAGGAAGGAATATCAACAGAGTGACAAAGGGCCAAGACAAAGGAAAACATGTAAATTTTGCAAGGGCGACCATGAATATATTAACGAAAAATGTCCGGCCTGGGGAAAATCGTGTCACATTTGTGGAGGCAGGAATCATTTCGCCTCAGTCTGCAAAAAGAAAATATACAGCATTACTCAAGCAAAGACACAGAGCAACATAGACACAGACACAGAAGAAGATGACGTTACACTCCAAACTGAATGGGTAATGGCAATGAATGGCCCCAAAAAGCATAGGATGACTGCCGTCATGATGGTCAACAACCAAAGAGTCAGATTTCATGTGGACAGTGCCGCGAACGTCAATACCATAAACGAAAAATATGTGTGCCCAGACCAGATAGTACCGACGTCCCAGAGATTAACCATGTAAAATAAGACGGTAATGGAGTCAAAAGAAAAAGCTACGTTGGTAACCACCAATCTAAATACCAATGAGAAATTCAATGTAGAGTATGTGTGTCACAGCCTAGTTCTTGTTGTAGGTGTGATAACGCGAATGTCGTGTGTTGTAGATACCTCTTGTAGATAATATAATATTCTTTGTCTTCTTAATTAAATACTTTCACTCGCGCACTAGATTTGCTAGTGCGTGAGAACACTAACAGGCTTAACTCTTTGACCACTATATTTAGAATAATTAATAGACTCACTGGTAGCAGACATGGTTTTTATTACACACGAAATAAAATTACCAAAAGATATTGGCGACTTCAGCCATCACAAATTACATCCAAGGAAATAAATCCTGAATACAAATCAATTATGATCACTTTAATACTTATACATAACTCTACTTGTCAAAAAAATCTATAACACTCCTCTCTCTACCAGGGTCTAAGATTAACTAACTTGTCCACCTCGTGGTCAGCTTCCGACCAAACAAAATCTCGTGCTGACTGCACGGAATAGTTCAGTAACTAAAAGTCATCAGATATTACAGGGGTTCTAAAACTGATGACAATGTGGTAGTGCCAAATGATCTAACATGCCTTCTAGGATTATCAACACTGAGGAAAATGGAACTCATTCACATAAAAGAAAATCTATTTATTGCCAAAGTGGAAGCCACAGAAAACAAACATCAAAACTTGACGCACTCGGTGACTTGGGCGTGGCTACATTTAAAATAGACAAAACAGTGAAGCCCAAAGTCCTACTGGGTAGAAGAATTCAGATAGCATTAAAAGAGAAAGTCAGAGCTGAATTAAACTCATTAGTTCAACGAGGAATTCTGGACAGAGTAACTGAGCCCACGGAGTGGGTTAGCCAGATGGCCTTGGTAGAGAAATCAGATGTCAGGATCAGAATCTGCATTGATCCTCAACCCTTGAACAAGGCACTACTGAGGGAGCATTACAACCAAACAACACTAGATAACATTTTGGCTGAAATAAATTACCCTAAGATATTAAGCAACGTCAACATTCAGTAAGCTATTTGGCATATCAAACTAGACCCGGACTCATCAGGTCTCACTGCAATGGCGACTCCATTCGGTAGATACACATGGAATAAACTTCCTTTTGGTCTCAAAGTAAACTCGGAAGTATTTCAAAAACATTTGATTGGTGCGTTATAGGGACTAACAGGATGTTTTAACGTGGTTGAGGATATAATGTTATTGGAAAGGGGGACACAGTAGAAGAGGCTCGCAAATTCATGTGGAAAACCTTCTCAAAGTTACTCAATAGGCTAAAAGAAAAGAACACCAGACTATAAGAAAAGATATCAGTTTTCCGAAAATCAGAAATTGTGTTTTTGGGGCACATAATTTCCCAGTCAGGAATAAAACTAGACCCAAACAAGGTGAGAGCCATAACAAATCTAAAAACCCTTGAAGACATTACATCGGTTTGGACATTTTGTGGAATGATACAATTTCTGTCAAGATTCATCCCAGGTCTTTCAGCAGACCTACAGCCAATAACAGAACTGACTAAGAAACACACGCTATTTGTGTGGTCGAATGACTGTCAGAAAGCATTTAATAGTGACAAACAGTCGATATCTAATCATGGAACCCTAAGTTATTTCGACCCGGAGAAGATAGTAACTATTCAGGCGGACAGCAGTCAAAATGGGCTAGGAGCTGTACTACTACAAGATGACAAACCCATAGCATACACATCAAGATCACTCACAGAGCCTCAGAAATTGAAAAGGAACTCTTGGCTGTAGTAGTAGCTCTAGAAAAATTTGACCAGTACACGTACGGCAGAACAATAATAGTACAGAATTATCATAAGCCATTGGAAAATATACTCAATAAACCCCTCCGTTGTGCACCTAAAAGGCTTCAAAGTTTAAAGATGCGTTTCTACCGATACGAGGTTCAGTACCAGTATACTAAAGCAAACAGATTACAGATTGCCGACACGCTAAGCAGAGACTCTTTGCCAGAGCAGGAAGATATTGCTGACACCTCTATTAACAGTGTAGGACTGGCCCTCCCAGATATAATGTTAAATAAAGTTAGAGATGCAGTCAAAATAGACAATGAGATGCAGATGTTGAAGCAGTACATACCAAACATTTGGTCAGGCAAGAATCACATTGTACCGAATCAAAAACTTCATTAGAATAGTAAAACAGTTAACATAGGAGGCACAACAGAGATATGGCTGCACTTAAATTTCAAAACCGTGGTCGAAAATGGAATTATTTGTTAGCTTTTCCACCAACACACGTAATTAACTTAGGTGTAGCCTGGCTTTGGCTAATTTACAGCTTGATATTTCTAATATTGTCAGACTGCAAGCGGCACAAGGTTCCAATAAGCTTAATTTCATTTTGTACTGAATTTTATTTGAATTATAAATAAAAATAAATTTACAATTAAATCTAAAAAAAAAGTAGGCCCTAATATTCAGTAATTTAAAAATAAAACTATTCTTAGGATTTGAAAAAAAGTCATGATAATGAGATCAATTATTTTATGTAATCACTGCAAATTATTTGACATAATTTTGTATAATGATAATAATGGCAATGTCTTCGAATCTAAAGATAAAGGCTAAGTGCAGTGTTTCACATTACTACGCAAACCCAGTCGCGACCTGCATACTTTTCCGAATTGTGTGCTCTTACGGGGGGCACCTCTGTAACGCCGTCCTCCTCTAAGCTCGACAAAGGCATGCGGTCGTCTCCCATGCGGGATAAGTGTTATTGACAGCATAAAATTAATAAATTAATGGCATTTTGTTCAAATTTGCGTTTTCACCCTTCTTAATAAGTGTTTTTCTTACACGGGGGCGGTAAATGAAAAAATACGAAAAGGGGGCGTTTCTTTTTCTTTCTCTTGACCGATGCAGCTTCATTTCTTTTGCATTCAGCAAAGTTCGTACCAGCACGTACACTCTGTCTCCATGCTGTCCGGTCTTGGGCTATATCTTTCCACATACTTTGGTCGATGCCCATGGCTCTCATGTCTCGCTTGCAGACATCTCTGTAAGTTAGCCTTGGGTGTGGCTCCCTCTGCTAGCTCAGCGTACAGGATGTCTTTAGGGATTCTTTTATCTGGCATGCGAGTGACATGACCGAGCCACCGTAGTCTTCTCTGTTGAAGCATAGATGCTGTGTATGTTGGCCTGTGTCAAAACTTCCTGGTTGGTGACACGATCCCTCCAGGAGACTCACAGTATGCGTCGCAAGCGGCGTAGGTGGAATCAATTTAATCTGTGCTCTTGACGCATGTAAGTTGCCCAGCTCTCACTGCCAAAGAGAAGTGTGCTCAGAATGCAGGCATTGTAAACAAGGATTTTTGTTGCCATGGTCCATTTGGTATTTTCCCACACACGCTTAGAGAGTTTTGCCATTGCTGCAGAAACCTTCCCTATTCTTTTGGTCAACTCAGTGTCTAAGTTTAGGTTGCTGGCTATTGTTGCTCCCAAGTATGTGAATTCCTGCACCACCGTAAGTGTGTGATTTCCAATGTGTATCACTGGTATTTCTGCAACATCTTATGCCATGATTTCAGTCTTGGAGAGGCTAATTGTGAGGCCAAACTCTTGACAAGCAGCTGCCAATGCATTCACACGCCTCTGTAATCCTTCTTGTGAATGAGATATTAGTGCGGCATCGTCTGCGAACAGCAGTTCTCTAATCAAGATACGCCGTCTCTTCGTTTTGGCTTTAAGGCGTGCCAGATTAAATAGCTTTCCATCGGATCTACTGTGGATATATATTCCATCTTCCAGGGATTTGAATGCGCTGGTGAGTACAACTCAAAAGAAGATGCCAAATAGTGTTGGAGCCAGAACACATCCTTGTTTTACTCCGCTCTTAAGGGGAATGGCCTAGAGGCGGAGCTGTCAAACTGTACGGTGCCCTGCATGTTTTCATGAAAAGCTGACGCTAGTTTCCGTAGCTTGTTTGGACAGCCGATTCTCTCTAATACGGCAAACAAGCCGGTTCTGCTGACAAGGTCAAACGCCTTGGTCAAGTCAATAAAAGCTATAAAAAGGGACTGCCTTTGTTCTCTGCTTTTCTCCTGTAGCTGTCGCAGGGAGAAGATCATATCTTTTGTGGATCGACCGGCCCTAAAGCCACACTGTGATTCTAGGTAAACTTGTTCTGCCAAGATCTGTAGTCGCTTCAGTACTACTCTGGCATAAGCCTTCCCAACTATGCTAAGAAGTGAAATGCCTCTATTGCAGTTACAATCCGTGCGGTCACCCTTATTTTTATAAATCGTTACTATGTTGGCATCCTTCAATTCTTGGGGGGCTATTCCTTGTTCCCAGCATAGACTTAGCAGTTCATGGAGTTGTTTGATTAGGCCATGCTTTCCAGCCTGAATGACTTCAGCAGGAATACCATCTCATCTGGGTGCTTTCCCGTATGCAAGCATGTCAATGGCTGTGCTCAGTTCCTTTACAGAAGGTGTTTCATCTAATTCGCTCAAAACTGAAAGTGGTGGGAAGTTAGACAAAGCAGTTGTCGAGATGGCATTTTCAATCTGGTAAAGTTCTGCATAGTGTTCTACCCATCGTTCCATTTGCAGTGCACGATCAGTGATGATTGAGCCATTATTTGACTTAAGTGGGGCACACTTGCTGGTGTGAGGTCCAAAGGCTTTTTTCATGCCCTCGTATATTCCTCTGATGTTACCACAGTCGGCACAAGATTGAATGTTTTCACATAGGTCCTGCCAGTACTTGTTTGCGCACTGTCTTGCTATTCTTTGGGCATCATTTCGAGTAGATCTGAGAGCTTGTAAGTTGCTAGGGGTGGGCTCCTTCTTGTAGTTTAGCATGGCTACTCTCTTGCTTTTAGTGGCAGTTTCCATTTCTAGCAGACTTGCTTCAAACCAGTCTTCATTTTTTTTTGTTTTGTTACCAAAGACCAGTGAAGATGTTTGGTACATAGTATCACGTATGAGCGTCCAGGTTTTTTCTATCTCAGTCACTGAGAAGTTTTTGAAAGCTTCCTCTAATTTCTTAGTGAATTCGATGCTAAGATCAGCATTGTTAGTGTTTGCAGTATTCAGGCGTGCTTTTCTTTTTCCCTGTGATGAGTGGATCTTAGTAGGCAGCAGTCTTGTCCTGCAGGACACTAAAGTGTGATCAGTATCACAGTCTGCACTTTGAAAGCTACGTGTGAGCAGTATGTTTCCAATGTCCCTTTTCCGTGTCAGTATCATATCCAGCTGGTGCCAGTGTCCAGACCTAGGATGTCTCCATGAGACACAATGCTGTGGTTTTGTTTTGAAGTATGTGTTCGTAATGCAGAGCTTATGGTATGCGCAGAATTCAATAAGTCTTTGTCCGTTCTCATTCATCCTGCCGATTCCAAAAAGCCCGAGGCAGTCTGGCCAGGTAGTGTGGTCAGCTCCTACTCTTGCATTGGAGTCACCTAGAATAACCATATGCTCTTTTTGAAGAATAGTCTCAATGGCTTCCCTTAGGTCTTCGTAGAACTTGTCTTTGTCTTCTTGGAGTGAACATAGTGTAGGGCCATAGGCACTGATTAGAGTGACTTTTCCAGATGTAGTCATCATATTTATGCTTAGTATTTATGCTTGGTTTCAAGGTTGTCATGGCCAGGGGTGACAATGGGGATACGCTCCCACTGTCTATAAAATACTCCTAAAGGCATGCGTCTCAGATAGCCTCTGACAACTAAGTCCAGCACCTGGCCTGCTCGTGTGGGTTAGATATTAAGCCCGGCGAAACTGCTCTTACTAACAGGTGAAGGGGTGAAGGCGGATACCTGGCGCCACAAAACCAGGAGCTTAGGGCAGGTGGAGCTCGTCAGCCTAGTAGGGCAATTCATCTAGGAGAGGGGTACTCTGACTTCAAAGCCCCGCTGCCTTGCGGTTTTAAGGCTTCAGGAGACAACCTCGAGGATAAATCAGGAGTGAAGCCCCTTAGGCGTTGGGAGTATTCGCTACGAAATTCCCTCCGGCAGCTTCTGCAACTGAGTTGGTGCCAAATGTAACGCGATGCGCTCCTTTGGATCACATCAGCAAGGTCGAGAGAGGGATCATGACGCATGGGCCACCCATGACCCCAATTATCTAAGGCCCAGGAATGCGCCCCGGAGAGGAAACTCTGGTGCTGCTGCAAAGCGGCTGAAACAACAAGGGAGACAACAGTTACGAGTTATAAGTCCAACTTGATTGGCGTAATGTATGGACGCCACGGGTTGTCTCTGTCGGTTGGAGAGGTCTTCGCGCCTCACTGATCAGCTGCCGCCCACCTCAACCTGGGCAGCCCCCAGACAGTTAGGTGCTGATCCGCCACAGCCGAGTCAGAAACCCCATTGACAACGAAAAACATGCTGAGAATTACTCCCTTAGAGCACGTGAGAGGAAGAGAGCAGTGAGTCTTAAGGTTGCCTTATCCCCGTACAAGGACAACCTAGGTGTCGGCCATGAACCAGTTTTCTCTCTCTCTATACCTTGTCCCAATCGTCCTTCGTGCAGAACTCTGCATTCGTAAAGAATGTGTTCTATTGTCTCATCGTCCTCCATGCAATGGCGGCACCATGTGTCGTAGTTCTCCTTCCACCGTCCGAGGTAAGCACCAATTGGACAATGTCCGACCCGGAACTGGGCTAGGACTGCCTGTTCCGCACGATTAAGTTGCCACCATGCATCTCTTATATCTGGTCTACTCATTGCCCGGTGAAGCTCACGACCCTTGTCCGAAGAATCCCAACCATCGTGCCAAAGTGTCAACATGCGTTTGTCGACTAGGGATCGTACACTATGATAAGTGCACGGTTCATCATGTTCGAGCGCCGTTGCAACCGCGGTTTTCGCGAGCTGGTCAGCTAAGTCGTGGCTGACCACCCCACAATGGGCGGGCACCCATTGCAAAGTAACGTTCACTCCGAATCGTAGGAGACGCCCTTCGACCGTTAGGACGTCCCATACCCCATGACACCTTCATCTAGCCTTTCTAGGGCCTCTAGCGCGGCCACCGAGTCCGTGAAAAGGACTATGTCTTTCGCTGACGCAGTCCCGTTACGTACCATCATAGTGCTTGGAACATTGCTTCGAGTTCAGCCTCGAGGCTGCTTTTCTGCTGACAGGATCCCCTGAGCTCGTCACTTTCGGGATTGCCAGAGAGTCGGACTACCGCCCCGTACCCAGCTTTCACCGTTCCCTCGAGCGTCTGCACAGAGCCGTCTGTGTAGATGGTGGTTACTCCGGCTGGATATGAAGCTATAGTCTCTCTGGCTGCTTGTAGTAACCGTGTGGGGTGACTCTGCCTCGTCACCACTGGGTCAAGTAGGTTCTTCCGAATTGTCGGCATGCTGAGGGCCTCCATCGGGAAGATAGAACCGGACGGGGAAAGAGCAGCCCGCTCCACCGGCAGATTCGCCTCTCTGACCAACCCACGCGCCACATGCATGAAGCATGGCCGGTTTTTGAGGCGTCTCCTACCCTCCCAGTTGTCGACCAGATCCGCCACAGCCTGCCTGCTCTAATGGGTGCTTAGTTTAAAACGACAAGTAGGCTGTAAACCAGCACCAAGCAACAAAAGAAGAAAAATGAAAAAAGAAAATTCCTATTACGCGACTGGCCACATGGAACGTCAGGACAATGTGTCCTGGTCTTACAGATGACCTAAGGCAGGTTGACGATGCAAGGAAGACGGCAGTCATAAACAACGAGCTGAAAAGACTACGCATTGACATTGCAGCTCTCCAAGAAAACCGACTAGCCGAAGACGACATGCTCCGCGAGGCTGACTACACTTTCGTTGGTGCAGTTTGCAGTGAGCCTGAATAGTTATAGTCGATATATATATATATATATATATTTGTTTTGCATGGTCACAGCTAGGTAAGGTCGGAGGTCTCATGCAACGCGGGAGTCCTTCGAATACCAAGAATGCACTGCAACTAACCGCGGGAAAGTTACCCTCACAACATGCGTAAAGCGTGGCGGAGGGCAGAGAATTAAGCAGGCTCACTACACCTTATCGCAAGCAATGTTTAAAGGGAGATAACATTTGCAGTTATTGGATCGCTATGGAGGCCCGTACCTCCTTGGGACTTCAATTTTAACAAGTATTAACATATATGTATATTTCTAAAGAAGGACATAGAGAAATTGTAAAATTTAATCACATTTAACTTTTGTTATATTTAGTATGCATAGTTTGTAATTTAAAAAAAAAATTTTTATGATGTGATACCCCTTTTAAAGTTGCTAGTAAGGCCCCAATAACTCCAATTATTGTTGTTTGTTTCCAATTTATGCACAGCAGCATAGACACACAAAACGTTTGACTGACTGACAATGTCTGTAGACTAATTCCACATATACTTTTCTTTTTTTTCTTTAAATAACAGCAGCAGTCATTGTGACAGAATATTTAGACAAACCATTGGTAAAATGTTCCTAATCACGCCAATGTATAAGAAAACTGAACTATTCCAAGCATTGATGCTTTGGTCTATACTTCATTCGTCAATACACCTAGAGTGGCAGCGCGTGTGTCACGTCCCGATACAAGATCACTCGAAGACTTACGAATCATATGTTTGGAATAAATCAGACCTGTCTTTCCTGGACTATCAACAGAGGTACTGCGAAATGAGATGTAAAGGTAACGAACTGATCACTTACCGGTTAAATAAATGTTGGGACTTGGAATGTATCCAATGTCACTGTGAGAGACCTGCCTGTGAGCACTATCGTATTTGCTGTCCAGATATTTCAGTGCCATTTGAACGTATGAGGGTGATTATGGGCGACCCTCCTAGAGTAATCACGGAAAAGCCTTTTAAAAAATCCGAAGCTAGAAACAGAAGTACTACTCCCGTTCTTGGCTGTGAATATCACCCAGGCTTAGATCATAGATTCCTATTTATCCGCTCCTGCCAAGCAGACTATGATGACAACCAAACTGTGATAGACATGTGTGAAATGGACAGACAGCCACAGGAGCAGACGATGGAAACTTTTATCAAGGTCGTTGACCTGGAGAGACAAACTGTTTACAAAAACAAATTTTGTGCGCAGTGCAATCACGTGACTAACGTAAGTTTTTCCCTTTTTTGTTCCCCAGCTCTCTTTCCCTGAAAAGAAAGATTTAGTTTTTGTATTTGTGCTGTCAGTCTGTCTTTTATTAAACTGTCATAAATAGATCATCTTAATTACAAACAATTTTAGAAATACCGACTTTATCATATTTTGGTAACACGTTAAAAGCAGGTCGAAATGCAACAGTTACTTTTGATTTAACGTCTGTCTCGGCCGTGTCACGAATCAAAAAGTCGTAGAGACTATCTCAAGTTGGTACTCTGCCCACTTTTGCCCTGCAATCTCAAGTTGGAACTCTGCCCACTTTTGCCCTGCAGACAATCTCAAGTTGGAACACTGCCCACTTTTGCCCTGCAGACAATCTCAAGTTGGAATTCTGCCCACTTTTGCCCTGCAATCTCAAGTTGGAACTCTGCCCACTTTTGCCCTGCAGACAATCTCAAGTTTGAACTCTGCCCACTTTTGCCCTGCAGACAATCTCAAGTTGGAACTCTGCCCACTTTTGCCCTGCAGACGTTTCAAACAAAGACTTAATAAACTTTTTTTTTGACGAATCGTTCCAAAGTATAGATCATAGCAAAACCATTTTGTGTGTTAACATTATACATCTACAATACCATTGTGTGTGTTAACATTATACACATACAAAACAAATTTGTGTTAACATTATACACCTACAAAATTATTTTGTGTGTTAACATTATACACATACAAAACAATTGTGTGTTAACATTATTTACATACAAAAAATTTGTGTGTTAACATTATAAATCTACAAAACCATTTTGCGTGTTAACATTATACACGTACAAATCCATGTGTGTTAACATTATATACCTACAAAACCATTTTGTGTGTTAACATTTTACATCTACAAAACCATTGTGTGTAAACATTATATACCTACAAAACCATTTTGTGTGTTAACATTATACACATACAAAACTATTGTGTGTTAACATTATACACATACAAAACTATTGTGTGTTTACATTATACACCTACAAAACCATTGTGTGTTAACATTATACACATACAAAACTATTGTGTGTTAACATTATACACATACAAATTTATTGTTTGTTAATATTATACATCTAAAAATTATTGTGTGTTAACATTATATACCTACAAAACCATTTTGTATGTTAACATTATACACATACAAAACAATTGTGTGTTAACATTATTTACATACAAAACAATTGTGTGTTAACATTATACACATACAAAACAAATTTGTGTTAACATTATACACATACTAAACCATTTTGTGTGTTAACATTATACATCTATAAAACCATTGTGTGTTAACATTATACACCAACTTAACCATTGTGTGTTAACATTATACATCTATAAAACCATTGTGTGTTAACATTATAAATCTATAAAACCATTGTGTGTTAACATTATACACCAACTTAACCATTGTGTGTTAACATTATACACCCACTAAACCCGAAATCCCCGTGATTAATAACCGAAGCGCTTAAAACACGACCAGGCGGTTGTCTTTGTCAATCTCATTAAACTTTGTATTAACAGTTTACGTCGGTGCCAACTACGATACGAACAAATAACTTCACAGCTTACTACAGAGCGATGAGCAGAAGTGCCTTGTTACAGCAAGTGCTCCAAGGCGTTATAGAAATAACTCCTGCCTTCCCAGAGAACTTCACGCTGCTGGACTGTCCATTTTCAAAGTAATTTTTTAAATATTTTTTTTGATGACTAATTTAAAACAAATGAAGATCACAAAAAGTGATAAAAAAAAGTAAAAAAAAAGTTTCTGAACAGTTGAAATTCATATATTTTCTTTATCTCTACTATGGGGGCATCTGTTCCGAGCCTGCCATTCCTTAAATCCGGCCCTGGATAGAGTGTGGCAATAATAACGCTAAAGTCATAGGTCTTATTATGAATATTGTTTTTCCATTTACTTTTTAAAAAAAAAATAGCATATAAATTATGAATATATAGTTTCCTAATATATTTGAAGATAAGGTGGGGCTTAATTGTATTTGTATAGGATAGTCGAAGTGTGGTTGAAGTATAGTTCACACTATTTATTAAATGGGGACTACTTGAAGGTAGCGCATACTTTGTATGTGAATGCGCAGTTAAACTTGTTTCTAAAAGTATTTTTTAAATACACCTTTTTTTCAAAATTATTGTGAATTTCATTGGCGATTTTCATTTACGATAGATAACTGTAAATAGAAAGCAATGAGGTGTATCCTGTGTACAGGAGGTATGCAGGGAAGGTTGATTTGTAATGTAATCAAAGAAATTGAGCATTAAAATCATTGTTCTTAACTTTTTCACCTGTATCTCAAACTAATTCTTTTATTAAAAAGACAACAGTGATATTTTTGCTATTGGCTTAATACATATAGCTCCTCCTTCGTGGTCAAAGATGAGCACATTTCTCATTTCCTATGGACTCGAAGGTGACAGTAAAGTCCAATCTTCGCTTTAAAAATCCTGCCGCATACGTGGCATGGGTGGGTTACGTCAATTGCAGATAGGCCTGCTTCTTCTCTCGGTTTGTTGTTGGTTCGGCGCTCTTTCGCCCTGGCCACTCTTCTTGCTTCAAATCCTGAGACTCCGAGACTCACAGCTTCACGCCATGAGGAGCTATCGAGAACTAGTGCTTCTCAGCCGTGAATGTCGATACCGCATTCCTAGATCTAATCATTACCTAATTCATTTGTTTATTTTCATATTGTGCAGAGAAGTACTGATAGACTACTGCACAAGCAAAAGCGGTTACATTCCCAACCCTGAATTAGTTAGAGCTTGTGAGACAGGCCAATTTGGCAATGAGTTCGTCGTTTTCTCTTTGGCGACAAAATTATATTACACAAATATCTTCTGTGCAATCTGCCACAAGGCAAGTACTATTTTATCTGCTGTTTATGTGTTTAGACTAAGACTAAGACTGCTTTATTGATCTTTTTGGAGAATTGTTGTGATTACAAGGACTCTTTTCCCATATAAAGAAAACGCAACAGAAACATACACATAAAATGGAACAGACACAACATAAAGAGTTCATTCAGCTACTGCACACAGGCATCTTGGTTCTTTTCATGTTTCCTGTTCAAAGGGTGGCGTTGATATAGTCTGACCGAATAAGGAACAAACGAGTTTTTGTACAGCTCTGTTCTTGTCTTGACTGACAGAAGTCGCCCACTTTGCGACGACTTGACGTATTTATGATGGAGCGGGTGGCTGAAGTCTTAAAATTTTTCAGATTATTCTCTTCCAGACGGTCGTTGACTTGTAGCACCAAACTGCTGGTAGACAACTGAACCGCTGTAAGCCTATTATATATTAACTTATAAGACTTGAAATAACTTGAATAACTTCTTTTGTGATCGAAGCTAAATAAAACTTTTATTAAAATATAGACAAAATTAACTTGTAATGATATGTAATGAATATATCACCCGACTAGTGCAGAGTTGCGTTAACTGAGCGCCTAAAGGCAGCAAGGAAAACCTTCTCCCAGATCTCCCCTCAGCTTCCTGGTCTAGAATTGAGATTAGACTATTACGACCTGAGCATGCTATAAGCATGAAAGCCATATAAAACCATATAAAAGCCATATAAAAGCCATATAAAAGCCATATAAAAGCCATATAAAAGCCATATTTTTCTTTACATAAAAATAAAGTCATTAAATAGAAATTGATTGATCGCATTAATACATTTTTCAAGTTTGGATACCCAAGGACCTTTACACAGTGTATATGCGAAACTACAGTGTTTCCAAACAAACTGCTGCCATTTTCCATGCTACTAGATCCAAGTTCACGTAACAGAATAGAAAAGACAGGCCCTATCACAGTTTCTTCGATCCCAGCCTCACAATGTTCATTCAATGAATGGCCATCGGTGAATGTAAGTATAATTTACTGAATCTGTTATTTAAAAAAAATCTTCTTCCTCTACCAGAAAGTAGAAGTATTTTATGTCAGTGTCATTTGAAATCGTAAATTGCCTTATTTTACACAGCGGCATAGTAGCAATGGTGCTATGGGGGTTCCTGTAGTAATCGTGGCTACCTTAATATGAAATATATGAAACTTAATCATTGTCAAGTTTGTATTTTGAAGATTGATGTATTTTCTCTACAATTATGTGACATACGCTGATTCGAAGGTGCCTGTAAATGTGGTCGACATGACAGACGTACCTTACGGAAACGCTTCAAAGACCATCTGAAATTGTAATGTAGAGCTGTGCATCGCACTTGGAACTCTAAGGCCAGCAGAAGCGAACAAGAGCACCCTTCCACCGGCCTGAAGTCAGGGGTGTGTTACTCCTTCACGCCACTCTGTCTTGCGGGGGGGGGGGGTGAGACTCGGGGTTAAACTCAAAGTTTAGTTTTGCGTTCACTTCCGGTGTACACGGACACTCCGGGCTCGCGGACTAGAGACACGGACACTCCGGGCTCACGGACTAGAGACGCGGCCGAAAGCCGCACCACCGGAACCTCCGCCATTTTTTTTCCTTAATTTACCAGGCTAACCGTGCGGGACACTCCATTTATGTAACGGCCCCTTGAGGGGCGGCGCCGAGCTTAGGTGCCAACTTGCCTTAGCTGACATAGAAGAGAGCACCTGGTTGCGGTCTCAGAACTGGACAGGGATACAAAAGAAAATCCACTGCCAAGGACAGACGCAGACGGCGAAAAGAAAATCAAATAAACCGCCTGCGGACAATGGTTATCCTTGCACTGGATGTGGCAAAATATGTAGGTCACATCTGGGGCTGCGCAGCCACGGGAAATACTGCATTCCTTACTAATCTTTCGACTCGAAGACAAGCCTTATTATAAATGTATTCCAACTTGCTATCAGGCTACACATAAGAACAACAACAGTGAGTCGTTCTTGAGACCATTAGTTTCAGTAGGCCTCAACACTCACCTGCTTAGTAGCAGCCTGTGGGCTGTGGATACGAATGGCTCGTCGAGGCAACCACGTTGCAGGCACTTGCGGATCCAGAGGGTGGCTGGTAGGGGCGATCGCCCCCCCCCCCCAACACGGCCGATCCCCCCCCCCCCCCCCCCCGGGGGGAGGACTGACGACTTTTAGTAAAGAAATCACACAATTTGTATACGAATTTATTAGTTATTTTAATAATATATACTATAATATATACTAATTATTTATATTTCAACCTACTTTTAGATTATTTCGCCCCCCCCCCTTTAGTATGTTGGCCGATTTGGTGGGATGGGGAGGTGGCGATGGCATCCAATTTATTTGTACAAATCACAGCTTTTCAACGGAATCAATTAAATATCTACATAATTAAAACTTGATATTGGTATTTTAACCGATCTTTATATTATGTCGTTCCCCTGTTAGCCGATTGGGTGGGGAGGGGGGCGAATACATCTGCTGCCCTTCCAACCTAAACCCTTTGAGTGGGGGGGGGGAGCGGTCCTACTTTTAATTAGAAATCATAGTTTGTGAACAAAATTAGTTGAATTACAATATAATTTTTATATTATGTTGCTACACTTCTGGTATCTTAGCCGATTCGGTGAGGTGGAGGGGGGGGGCGATTGCTTCTTCTTCCCCCCCCCCCCAGCCCTCTGAGTGGGGGAGGGGCGGTCATATTTTTTTGGAGAAATCATAGTTTTTGAACAAAATTAGTTAAACATATATATAATATAAGCTATATATTGATGTTTTAATCCATTTGTATATAATATCGGACACACGATCTGATCTCAAATTTTATCATAAGTAAATATAAAATGAAAAAGGGTTGTTCCAGGTGGGAGGGGCGATACATGCGATCGCCTTCCGCCCATCAGACAAACCAATACTTTTCTATTTTTAGTATTTTAGTTAAGAAATTAGAAGATAGATTGAAAAAGTCACTAATATAATTTATATCTGCTATAAATTGAATTCTTTTATCGAGTCGCCTCACCCCTTTTCTTTAATCCAAATGCAATCATTATTAGAAATTATAAAAAGGAGCGAGGGTTAACGTTTTCACTCTACCGCCCTCTCTCCTTTCCAGATGAAAAGATGATGTTTTAAAACAGAAAAGTCAAATATGGCAACAGAGTTTATGACATTATATACGAATTTATCTTAGTTATTTTTAGAAAGACTTTGTTTTGGAAAATGTAGAATTCATACGAAATTTCTCATTATAAGAGTAACAATTGAAATGAGTTCTGAACCCAAATATTATTTTCCTAGTCATCTTTTCAACCTTTACTCAAACTGATATTTGTCTGTTGTAAAAAAAAAATTGGGACCATAACTCAAAATTTATGCTTGAATACTAAAAATGCAAAAAATTTAGAGTAAAATCTAATTGGTTCACTTAATTTCTCCTCCCACTTCCAAAATGTTTTTTTTAGAGCTTTGAATTATAGTTCTGTAACAAACCAAATTACAAAAAGCCTATTGAACAAAATGTATCACTTACAAATGAGCTTTTTTTTTTTAAAAAAATATTATTTTTCGAATAGATGTTTTTTCGGCGGCGTTACTCAAACTGTTAATCTAAATCTGTGAAGTATCTTATCTTTTAAAGAACAAATCGGTTGCAGTTGCGATGTAGTAAGAGCCTGTAAAATCATACTAGAATATTTTCAAGTAAAACATTATTCAAAAGATCCTTTTTGAATAGGATAAATAATGATCTGTGGATGTCAGGAGAATGCGGTTCTGCAGTGAAGAAAGCAAAAAAACGATTTTGGCGTCGCCCCGATCCCCACTGGGGGAGTTTACAGCGTTCCCCCAGACCCCCTAGCTGGCGAAGCTAAATTTTTTTTCGTGGTGGAGGGTTGAAACCAATACTTTCCCCCATTAGCTACGCTTATGACATTTCCTCATGTCTACTGAGTAAAAAGTTTCAAATTACAATTATAATAAACCAACTAGAATGATGCTGTTAGATTGGTGGGTAGTCGATTGAAGTCGTCAACTTAAACTTAGTTGGAAAAATAAAATACTAGCTTTTGACTTAAAAAAAAACTAATGGTATTCCGGGCTCAAAAAAGGTCTCACCAGCCACATTACGAGGCGCTAAACCTCAGTGCGAGTCCCTCAGCTCTCTAGAAGTGCTCATCGTGGAACCACGCTGGACGAACTATATAATGACTTTTATACCCTTTTACTTCAATAGTTTAACTTACAGAAAGTAATGTCGATATATTAGTTTAACTGCAATTAACGAATTTCTTGTGTCGTTGGTTTTTTGATTAGTCGTTGATTCTCTGATTGAAACTCTCAAACATTAATAGTTATTCTCAAATTGTATCCGTTTCAATGCCTAGATATTGGTAAAGAACATCAATCCCCATACACCTATTAGAATCATTATCTTTCTACAGGTTTTATCAGCACATATATTTCTTGTTTTACAGGGAGACTGTCATCCCCTTTTGTGTGGCCCAGGTAAAGAATTCCTTGATGGTAAATGTACAGTAAAAGTTGAAGAAATCAAAGGCTTGAGTTATCGTCTGCGTCTCTGGCTTCAACCTATTCCAAGTGACAGCTTAGGGCAGGCAGAAATATTTGCCAAGAAAACTTTCAACTTAATGTTTTTAAAGGTATTTGTTATCAGATATAGGTTTGATGCAGAAAATTTTCAAAATTTAGCAGATATTCTAGTTCGGTGTTCAGCAATTTAATCATTCCAAAGTTCCGCATATGATAAAATACAAAATTGAGAAATAATATTCATGCAAACATTCACAACGTTTTACAAACAAAAAGGTCTGAAGAAATGTGGTGACGGTGTAATGGAAACAAAAGAAAAAAAAAACAAATAAAAAGAAGTTTGTGACAGATTCCGAAATAAATTAACAACAAAATACACTGTGCATTACACATTATGAAGAGATCTTGTTACCAAGTAAATGGCAAATGTCCTTGTTACTAGCTAAAGTGCTTCGAAATCAAATGATACAGTACGAAACATTTAAAAAATCTATAAAATATATTTGGCTTATCAATAAATCCGTTATTCGTACACTGGTTTCACCGAAAACTTAATGTTTATAGATTTGTCTCCATACATGAATATCTCCAATACCATTCTTCGGTATGGTTTTCATAGGACACAAAAGAAGCTCAACTTTAAGTCCCCTTGTATAAAAGAAATCGCTCATTATAATTTTATGTTTATATATTTTTAGTCATACTAAAAAGGATAATTCACATCTGTTCTTTCTTGTTGTTTCAGATCCAAGAAATGGTTGAAGAATTCAGCACCAATTACAAACTGGATGTTCGAGGTTTAACAGATACCAACTCGATTCCGTTTTTAAAGTTCCCTGCAATATTTTGGATGGAATGTCTTCTATTTGCCCATCAAAACATAATCCGAAATGACTTCGATATCCAAATTCTGAATCAATTTATGTCTGAAAATATCTCAGTTCAAAACTTTGAAAACATCAAGTTGATAGTAAAACCGATTCAGATGTTGCCACGATTTGTTGTTGAAAAGTCAGTAGCACAAAACCTCATTAATCAAAGTCGGACTGTCTATTTACATGCTGGACGTAAAAGTGAGAGTTTTATTACTGGCCTGGAAGTCGACTATATCAGTGTAAATCACGTACTAATGTGCAGATTTGTTCGGTTTGAACCAGAACAATATCAGGCAGCTGTCAGGGACGATGTAATACCGCCAGACTTCACGGTAACTATAGATTTGAACGGGACTAAGATACTTATTACAGACACTGCAGACCTGAACATGGTAGACATTGGTCAAGATGGTGAACTGAACGTATGTGAAGATTTGCTGAACAGTAAACTGAAGATGTCCAAAGAAGATGTATTGGAAGGCACCAACAGGGAACTGGCTGGAACCTCTCTGGCTGAGTATATTGTTTCTATAGCGTGTTCTTCAGCTTCGATACTTTGTCTGGTTCTGACCTTGATGACCTATATCCTGTTTAGTGAACTGAGAACAGAGGCCGGTCTGAATAACATGTTTCTCAGCAGTAGTCTTCTCTTGGCTCAAGTTTGTCTGATGATTACCTCCCATATGTAAGTAAAAACAGTTCAAGAAAAGAAAGCAATAGTTAATGTCATTTCTTGTCTTTTTACCTGAATGTTTTACATGTTTCGGATGTTCTTTCAGAGTTGAAGATTATTACTTCCTAGTCCAAAACTCCCGCAGGACGACGGGGGATGGGAGCGGGCAGGGTTTGAACCCGGGACCATAGATAAATCTGAACGACAGTCCAGCGTGCAAACCGCACGACCAGGCAGCCATCCTACCTGAATTATTATTATTATAGGCCTACATGTAATTCCTTAAAGTTGTCACTGCCGGAAGCGGTAATAGAAATAAGCACTCGACTACCTACCTATAAAATGCTTCCTAATGGCATGCGTCTTAAAATGCCTGTAACAACCAGTTCGATTCCTGACCTTCACGTGTGGCTCAGATATTACGTCCGGGAGAACACTAACAGGAGAAGAGGCGAAGGCGCGTAACTGACGCCTAAATCAGTAAGCCTCGGGAAGTAGGGGGTCGGTATCCAGGGTTCGCTACCTATCTAGGAGAAGGAAAAATCCAAATTCAAACCTCTGCTGCCTTGCAGCTATGCCCAATCATGGGGAAGGCTTTGGAAGTCAATCCTTCCGATCCTTGGGCAAGTTGCAGTACTCAATTTTATACCCAGGCAGAGCCTGCGACGCCGCTGACCCCAATCTGTATCGGTATTTGTCGCTCATTTGGATACATAAGCTGCGGGGAGGGGGGGGCTGATGTGCGGGTGTCATCATTTTGCCCACAGATAATGCCCAGGTATTCGGACTCTAGGACAAGACTTATTATTATTTATTATTATTATTAATTTTGTTATGTATATATAAGACAGAAGGCACCGTGAACAGCGCGTGATAGATAGTTGCAAGATTTGTACTTATGTAATTAATTCTTCTTCTTGTTAGCATTGATTTTTTTAAAAATTCCATTTCTTCCACATTTCCTGGGACATTAACCAAATAAACAAGCTGGGCCTGAATTCATCAACTGACCTGTATCGTATTAGTTCTAGAAGTTGACTTTTAATACCACTGTACAGGGGGGCGCGGTGGCTGAGTGGTTAAGCTGGGTTCCAGGGTTCGAATCTCGTTTATGATTGGGAATTAAAAAAAATAATTTGGGATTCTTATTGCGCCCCGAGACCACCCAACTCTAATGGGTACCTGGTTTTAGTTGAGGAAGGTAAAGGAAGTTGGCACTTTTGTCTGGACACATGACATCCTGCTCGTTAACCGTTGGTCAAAGAAATATACGAGATTATTATCATCTGCCCCCAGAGACGTAGGGGAGGGCAAGAGGGAGCAACCTTAAAAAGGGGGTATGGTGCGCGCCACAAACTGACAGGCCCCACAAAAAATAAAAATTAAAAAAAAGTTAATTTCGTTCGTATATTTTAATAAATTCGAAGTATATTGATCGATATTTGCCCTTAGCTTCAGGTCGAGCACAATGTGTACAGTCCTTGGTGTGGTCACTCACTTCCTGTGGTTGTGGATGTTCTCCTGGAGTTTCCTCTGCAGTTACCACATGTTTCAAGTTTTTACTTCCAACACCAGCAGAACCTCGTCACAGCAGGATGTGTTCATGGTCTGGAAGAAAATCTTGTTTTCACTGACCTGTCCTTCAGCCATCATCTTGACCACCGTTGTTGGCAGTTATTTGGCATCATCTGGAAAAGAAATCGGCTATGGAAGATTTAGCTGTTACTTAAATTCAACTTTACTTGTTGGTAAGATGTTTTAGATGGAAATAGAGATAGAGATAGCTTCATTTCAATACTTGCAAAACTGTTATTTAAATAAGTGGGAGTCTTAAAAGTGTTATTAATTTCTTTAATTTTATATGAATCTGTTATCAACTCATCATATATATATATGATATATATATATATTGTTATAAATCTGGTGGTGGCACAGATGGGGGTAGTGGTGTGAGTGTAGTCAGCCGACGCAAATCGCCCCAGGCCAGCGCTAGACAAGCGGTCAACCGTGACGAGTTACGACGGTCAGCCAAGTCGAGTGTCAACAGGACGGTTCGGGAAGGATCGCCGTCGTGAACAGAGCTCAGGGGCGTCACGGGGAATGTAGTCATGTGACGAAGCTAGAAACCGTCCGGTTCTAGAAGGCCAGCAGGGACCCTATATAAAGAACGGAGATGTCGCAGTCAAGACGGTTCACGAGAGAAGGTTCACGGCAGGGGTTCAGAACACGGTCGACTACAGCACAGTTCAACGGTGTGGTTCTGTACGGAGCTTTACGACGGTTCAGTGCGGAGTACTGTAAAGTACAGTTGAGACGACTGGCGTCTTGATCTTGGTCTGCGATCGAGTCCGACACAACGAGCCCAGTGTGTGAAGTCAGTCCTGAACTGTTGAACCCAGTGCAAGCCCGGAACGAGACGGAGAGGCCAGTGCAAGAGTTGATACGGCGGTACAGTGTTATCGGAGAGATATTTGTACAGTGTTGGCTGTTATTTATTCAACTATAAAAGGGTTACGTTACTCTGGAGCCCTGAGTTGTCAAGTTCTTTACGTTGGTGGTGTATAGTGCAGTTTGCAGAGAGCCTGGATAGTGAGATTCGTAACAATATATACAGAGAGAGAGAGAGAGAGAGAGAGAGAGAGAGAGAGAGAGAGAGAGAGAGAGAGAGAGAAATATTAATGGAACATATATATACATATATTTAAAATTATATATAATTAAATAATTAGAACTGCTTACCTAATTCATTAATTTATTTCACCACATCACCAGATTTACACATGAATTGCGTAGGGTTAGGGTTATCTTCTTTTTTTTAAGTAACGTCTGTAATATATAACATAAGATAAGATAAGATACATTCAACTCGTGTAGAAATTAAAAATGTAAAGTGACCCTTTCCAAACCTTCCAACCTATTGGAAAAATGATATAAAGATCTCCTGTTTCTATAGCCGAATGTTAATGAGGGTGTCATGTAGCCACCACAACGACAAATCAACCTTTTCTGCTCGAACGTATATTAGGTAGCCCTTTAGAGAAGTGTGGTCTTAGAAGCGAGCTATAAACCCAAAGTTCAAAATATCAGTCTTTCTAGTATTAGGACTTGAGACCCCTCAAGGTTATCCTTTATACTAGGTCACACACATAGCAGGGTCATTATCTCTCTAGCCACTAATTCTGTGTATCCTCCATACCAGGTCTGACATTGGTATGGCCTCTGTCTCTAGTCACGCTGACCAATGTCGTCCTTTTCACCGTTGATGTAAACAAGAGTCACGGTGGGCGTAAGTTACAGTCTATCTTCAAGAGAAACGAGCGGGACAATGAGTGCCACATCTATGCGATGATATCCTCTGTAACCCTAGCTTTCTGGACAGTCACTATTGTGGCCTGTGCTTTGGGTAATGATTATCTAAGGTAGGATTTTCTAATTTATGATTTTGATAGAAATGTTCTCAAACTATCGAACAGCAGCTAATTCGGAAATCAACTAATGTACACATAAACAAGTCAGTCTATATCAGTAATGCTCAACCTAATCCGACCTGCGGGCCATTTGAATTTCCGACACTCGTGTCTCGGGACACATGAAAGAAAAGATCCAAAAACGAAATGAAATTGACCTTAAACTATTTGATTACAATAGAAACCCTCTGGATTTAGTACTTCATTAATTAATGGTATATTTGAAGTTAATCTTCTTTAAAAGCGTAAAAAAAAAGGCTTTATTACTCTACTTAAAAAGTAAACAACAACGTAGCTTGTATTACCATCCACTCATTTTCTTGTCTTTTTTTGGTGAATTATTTCGTCAATCCTCCAATCTTGAAGCGTAGTTTAATAATCTTGTATTATCGGCTCAAACCACGAATGCCCTCATATTTGTGTTATAATACCGCTTATTGATGTTCTTTGAAACAGCCACACTTTCTTTCATTATCAAGTTCCACACAAATGTAAAGATCCGTTCAACTTTTTCTGGTAGATTCTACATTCAGAGTCCCATTTAATAAACGTACAAATGTTAAAGGTCAAGGTAGCAATCCATCAGAGAAAAATTGAGGGCCTTTACGTAGGTAGAGATATATTTTTTTTAACTTGTTTATTTGGGGGGGGGGGGATTTTCTACACTTTGTCCGAACATTTCGGCGGGCCGTATGGCCATTCTTTGTATAGCACTGGTCTATATAATGTAACTATAAATTCTATTTACCTACGCGGATGTCGTACGGTATCACATAATACTCTCCAACTTCATTGCATTATTTTTCTATCTTGACAGGTTGATTTCTATAGTACTGAATGGACTTCAAGGTGTGGCCATCTTCGTGTCATTCATCTGTAACAAGCGAGTCCTTCTCTTGTACAAACAGATGAGATGTTTTAAACGTGAAGCCAAGACTGAGGACATTAGAATAGAGCCGATACATTCTGACTGACAGAGTTGTTTCAAACCCTATATCTGAACATTTGTGCTGCAGTTTTAAAACTAAAATTTTGCTTACAGTAAAAGTTTTTGTATTGTGTTTTTTAAATTGTACTTTGTTGTAATATTTAGTAACTTTATAGTCAAGAGTTTGTGATAGGCAGGGTCCGATTTATGACAGTGCAACGCCTTCAAACCGGGAGGGATGGTATCTACAAACCAAAAGATACAGTCTGATTTAACTCTTTCTCTCCGTAATTATTGTTCCATGTATGGACGGAATTCTTTATTTTGCTCATCACTCTATCACTATCTTGTTATAACATGCTCTTTTTATATAACACAAAATAAAGTTCATAAAATTAAACTTTAATTAATTTAATTAGGTTAAATTAAAGATGCTATCGTCAATTAGGAGAGGAAGAGTGGAGGCCCAAAGGAAGAAACTTTTCCCCTTGGTTAAATGTTTATGTTTATAAGTCCAGGAAAAAAACAACAGATTAAACTATAAAAACAGCACAAGGTACGGAAATTTTGCAAAAAGAATTAGAAGGGACTCAAATTATAATATGTCTTTCCACCTAGAAAAATGCCAGTTATGAATAGTAACAAAAAATACTAAAACAAATAAAAATGTACTATAATATTTACTTTATTTATGGTAAACCAGTCAAACAGACTTAAACTATTTCAGTGTAACGATAAATGAAAAGTCATCTGGAATCCTAGTATTGATTGAGCCTAATTATTCCAAACAAAACAAAGAATTACATTTTATTGAAATAAATTTTTACAAATACACAGAAATACACAACAATAGGGCACATTACTTATTCCATACGCTAGAACAAATTCGTCCAAGTGCTCCTTCTTCCCTAGTGCCATTAGAAAATGGAATGGGTTGCCTGAATCAGCCGTTAAAACCAACGACTTAACGGAGTTTAAGTCATTAATCAACAGGCATGACTGAAACATGAAATTCGTAATTATCTTTTTTTTTTTTAAAATAACGTCTGTAATCTATAAAAAGAAGATAAGATGTGTACCTTTTTGCTGTACATATGCACTTCACTTGTATAATATGAAACAGTGCTTATTAATTGTTGTTATAATATGTATTCGGCTATATACAAGCCAAATGTACGCTTTATCTTTTAAAACAAAAGTCAACATTCATTTAATACGTAAGTAGCTTGTATAACAAAAAAACACTTAATTTAGTTATATAAATATTTTCATAACATTATTTAATAAAAGACAAAAACACGTGCCTATATTTATTAGAAGTAGAAAGAGTCCGTGCCCATAACTAAGAAAGTTAGTCCCCTTTCAGAACTTCTGGTCTATTAGCCAGATGATGCAAAGGTCATCTGTTTCTGTGGCCTACGGTTATCAAGGGTGTCATGTGGCCATAAAAACGACGATGCGCCTTTACTTTTTCCTACTAACGTCAGGTACCCATCAGAGCTGAGTAGACTCAGAGGCACCCACAAATCTCGAAATTACTTTACCAAGATTCGAACCTGCTACCCTATGTCGGAAGCCAAGCGATTTACTGCTCAGTCACATCGCCTCCTCTTCACTAAGAAAATCTCACAGATTTTTTTACTAATAGAGAATAGTTGTAAAAAGGGTGTATTTTTCGGCATTGATTTGCATACCTCGGCCGCTAATTTTCTTTTGGTCTCAAATGTGTATTCCACAGCCTTTGTAAAATATCTCCAGCAAGCTGTCCTGGATATGGCAAAATTAGATGAATTACAGAAATGGGAATCAAATTGAAGCATGTCTTTCCACCCAGAAAAATGTCAGTTGTTAAGAGTAACAAAAAAAATTAAACAAATTAATTCCACTTATCTTATTCATGGCAAACCAGTAACACAGACTAAAAACTCAAAATACCTAGGTGTTATAATAAATGAAAAACTGTCATGGAATCCACATATTGATGAAACTATAAAAAAATCCAACAAAGCATTAGGGTTTATTAAAAGAAATTTCTATAAATCAAATAAGAACATAAAACTAAAATGTTATTTAACCTTGGTTAGGCCAATAATAGAATATGCATCCACCGTGTGGGACCCCTCAACTCAAGAAAACATTAAGAAACTGGAACAAACACAAAATAGAGCAGTGAGATTCATAACAAACGAATATTCACATTTGACTAGGGTAACACCATTAGTAAAATCACTAAATTTAGAAAGCCTTCAGGACAGAAGACTCAAAAGTAAAGTAGCAATTATACATAAAACACTGAACCATAATCTTCAAATACAAAAACAAAATTTAATAAAATACTCTGAAAGACACAAAAATAAAGGCACATTCCTCGTCCCATATGCTAGGACAAATTTGTACAAATACTCCTTCTTCCCTAGTGCTATTAGAGCATGGAATGGGTTGCCTGAGCTAGCCAGAAAAACCAGTGACTTGGCAGAATTTAAGTCATTGGTTAATATGCATGACTAAATGCATGACGCGTAGGACGTAATCATCTTCTTTTTTGAAGTAACGTCTGTATTATATAAGGTAGGTGGCAGCTGGGGCTGCGTAGCCAACGGTAAAATACTGCATTCCTTATTTATCTTCTAACTTAAATAGAAGCCTTATATATATATGTAAAATCTATAATTATAGTTCACTAGAAACTACCTTAGTTTCTGATTACGTCTAGGTGTCCATGGGTTCAGCTGTAGTTACGAATAAAGCAACTCAATAAGCTACAGAAAGTTTAATAAACTTTATGGCAAATATCACACGCTGGTCTCTCTCTCTTCTGTCTGACACACTTCCGGTCATTCGCGCTTTTTCAAACTAACACATATCAGTAAAAATAGATTATAAACATTTACAAGCATTCATCCGTGACAATATCTTTCGGCCGTCCTTCTCCAGCAGTTGCCAACATCTAGCCTGACTTAATAGAAGAGATTATATTTGAAGACCATAAAACGAGGCAACTATGACGTCAGGATGTGATAGGCGTGGCTTATAGCTGATGCCGAACGTTTGACACAAAGACAAGTCAGTTGTAAATAAGAATCTTACCGACTCAAGTCGTGTGTTTTTTTTCTAGTTGTAGAGCTTGTATCATTATTATATCTAGTTTTAATTACGAGCTTGAACGAAGATAGTTATCTTATGTAATTTTATATTACATTGTGTATTTTATTCGAGTGATTCCTAGTTCCAGGAGTAAAGCTTTGTATTTATTGTTGAAGGATATTCTTTGTTTGAATTAACAGTTACTAGTCGACAGGCGGCGTAGCATACGCCGCTATTTTGCAGGGCCGAACTTAGGTCACTGCAACCTATGCGACCGCAGTTGGCCCCGCACTTTCATGGGCCTCGGCACTATGACCAGCGTTAATTCAAGGTTTATAAATTATTAAATTAAACCATTTTATAACTTAAAACATATATCCTGCGCCCTTCTGACGATTTACCAGGAGCTCCTGGAAATCTCCCTAAATTGCAAAATATACACAAAAAGTATACGGAAAAATATAGACAAAAATTGTCGTTTTGGGAAATTTGGAAAATACCAATTGTACGAGAGATAAATAAAACCGCATTATCCATTAGCCGTAATTGTGTAATCTGCTGAAAGAAGCTTCTCGCGCCTCAAACTAATGAAGAATTACTTGAAATGAACAATTCTCAAAGATAGATTGAAACATTTGGTAATTCTTGCTATTGAGCGTGATCTATGTAGGAAACAGAATTATTATGATATACTGTATGACTTTGCTACACTTTTTAAAGATCTATCACGTGACTTGTCACTAAGTAAAACTTTCCGCTTATTCCGGAAGCAACTACTAACTCCTAATCATGTCATAACACTTATCAACACAATCTAATAGTAAACTCAAGTCATCTTTACATCAATACAAAAGATCTTTACATCTAGCACTCAAATTAAGAGCCTTCATATAATGTCTATATTTCTCTCTCTCTTTCTTTCTCTTTTTAATCCTCTCAATAACTCTAGATTTTACACCAATGCTAAATCTAGAGTTAAAAACTCACCGCAGGGTGTAAAAATAAAAAAACAACGTTTGGGAGGGAGCTTAGAAAGAGAAGAAGAGAGAGAAAGAGTAGAAGAGAAAGAGAGAGAAAGGGAAGAAGAGAGAGAAAGAGAGAAAGGGTAGAAGAGAGAGAAAGAGAGAGAAAGAGAGAGAAAGAGAGAGAAAGAGAGAGAAAGAGAAGAAGAGAGAGAAAGAGAGAAAGAGAGAGAGAAAGAGAAGAAGAGAGAGAAAGAGAGAGAAAGAGAAGAAGAAAGAGAGAGAGAGAAAGAGAAGAAGAGAGAGAAAGAGAGAGAGAGAGAAAGAGAAGAAAGAGAGAGAGAGAAAGAGAAGAAGAGAGAAAAAGCAAAGGAGAAAAATCAGATCTACATCAACGAATACTAAATATAATAATCACAAGGTTACAAAGACAGTTTGTGTGGAAACGCAAATTGAAAATCGTCACCAGGATTAAGAAGGAACGGACAAACGGGCAGACAGACATACCACACAAAAAAGTAATAGTAATTAGTTTGGTTCAATCGTGTAATTAAATATGTAATAGATCTAGACTAACAATAATATATCTGTACAATTCGAACTATTATTACCTATACTATTATTGTTTTTGATTAGTGTAATTTTATGCCTTTTTAGCTTTCTCAATGCGTTATGGTCCTATTACTTGTCTGAGCCAGTTATAAAAAATGGGGGCGCAGAAGGGGTTATCTGTGTGAATGTTAAAGTGATCACTTTTCAAATGCATTTAAAAATTGCACTTAATAGCATTTAAAATATATAGATATACTAACCACTGTTTCTGTGAAACACTTATGAAAATAAAAGGTTTTATAGTTAACCTTTTGTTAGTTTTAATCCTCGTTCGAATTCTCTATACTAACACTAGATACCTGACCTATATTTCTGATTTAAAACTCTTACTTTAAATCTAATCTTAGAAAACAATGCACACATTTTTAACTAACCCTTAAAATGCTGAGTTGCTTTACATTGACTGCATACAAAATGGAATTACAATGCTGATGTTTAGAGGCTATAGTAACATACGCGTTTTAATGGTTAATTAAATTATTATTCTATTGCATCAATAACGCCTTACATTAAAAAATTTCCAGAATGTGATAGTGCTTTCAAAACTGGATGGCTGCCTGGTCGTGCGGTTTGTGCGCTGGACTGTCGTTCGGATTTATCGGTGGTCCTGGGTTTAAACCCTGCCCTATCACATCATCCGTCGTCCTGCAGGAGGCTCGGACTAGAACAGCGGTTCTCAACCTTTTAAGCTCGGTGACCCCTTTTTACAATATACCACTCCGCCGCGACCCCCCCCCCCCCCACACACACAGTAATAGAAGAGTAGACAATAACAATCCACATTTTCGACGGTCTTAGGCGACCCCTGGCAAATCGTCAATCGACTCCCCAGGTTGAGAACCCCTGAACTAGAGTGTTTCTAATGTGGCCAAGGAGCTAGCGTTTCTTTACTCAGCGAAGTACATCAACTGTTCAATTTATAGGGAAATCGTTTGAGAAGTATTGAAGACTCCACCCTGTTTCCATAAAGGTGTGACTTGAATAGAGGTATTGTTAAGAAAAAGAACAAGAAAAGAGAAAAATTCGATTTCAGAATGCATCTCTTGGATATTCTTGCTTATTATTCAATTTATATGTGTGTGTTGATGATGCAACCATGAGGAAAGCTAGGAGAATGTTTTGGTTGAGCACGATGAAGAGACCTGATGTAACCACGAAGTGTGTAGGTCCTAAAAGGATGAGGCTATGAGTACCATTGCCTACCGATGTAGGCTATGAGTACCATTGTCTACCGATGTAGGCTATGAGTACAATTGTCTACCGATGTAGGCTATGAGTACCATTGTCTACCGATGTAGGCTATGAGTACCACTGTAAACCGATGTAGGCTATGAGTACCATTGTCTACCGATGTAGGCTACTAGATTATTTCTGTTTAATTTTTGTTTTAACACAACGCTCAGAGGGCTCCTTTCACTAGAGAATATTATTAAACTTTTAACAATTTGATAAGTGTCATAGTCGCATCCATGCGGCCCTTTTGGTGGTCCTACTGCCTATTTGGGTATCGGCCTAGTCCGCCCTTGTACACATATCTACTTCCAAGTTGAAGTTGTGTATATTTCTAAATACAATTTGTATTCACGATTATTTACATGAAGCTAGTTCAAAGATAACATTCAGAATTAAATACGCCTGCAGTTTAGTTGTAGAAGCTGCTTGGAGCTACTAACCAACGAGAAGAACAATAAACAGTACGGCTACAAATATTGAAACCTGACTTTTTACCTGTTTAGGTGGGTCCCCGGGTACGAGTCTGAGTCATTGTCTGATTTCGTTAGAAATTAGTTTCAATCAAATTTCAAATTTTCATTTTTCTAACAAACAATTCTGTTACACATATTATTTTGATGCTATTCCATTTAAAAACTTCAACCTTGGCACAATCATGAAGTTTGTAGGTTTTTTTTTCTGTATTAATAATAATATTAATAAGAATTCACAATAATGAAACGGGTAGTGAAAAAAAAACATTTTTTTTAAAGGTGAAAAATATGATTTATCTATGCGTAATGTATGTTTAAGAGAAATTCACTGACATTTGACCCCAAACACTAGAGGTCATTCTACGCCCTTACTTGCTTCTGATACACTGAAGCGCTGATGTAGATAAATGAATCAAGAGAAACAACTCGAAACTCCGCTCCAGGCAACGGATATTAATGAAATAAACATTTAATTTTAAAACATTCTTTAAAAAAATATATCTAAGGGGAAAATATCCACGTATACAGCCAGTGTTTTTTTCTTAATACTGTAAGATTTATTTCCTTGATTAATGACCACTTTTTAATGAACTTATTTATTTTTTTAAACTGAGTCATGATTTTTTGGAAGGTACAGAGTCCCAACGCAATCATAGAAAGGGAAGTGGGTGAAATAACGTATTGAAAATTACTGCCGGACAGACAGACGGACAGACAGACGGACAAAGTGAGTTGATATAAGTTTTGTGAATAAAGAAACATTTAGAATTTATTTTTTTTTATGCATGTCGAATGATCCTTTAGAGTAGATAGTTTTTACATCCTAGCCCAAATCCCAGCAAGATGGCGGGAGGGTATCGAACCCGAAGCCACCAAGACGATAGGCAAGGGAGTATACCATATGACCAGGCAGCCGTTTATTAAGAAGGAACATGTTGGATACTTTACATCTCTTAAGTGACAGCGAATTGATTATGTAGCTGAAACTAATTACAAAGTTAAAATGACACCGTTCGCATTCTGATCCTAACTCAATGGAATGTGTTAGCAGCCGTGGATATACAGATACTATCCAGACATCGTATAAGAGAAGAAGTCGAGTTTTATCTCTTATTCAATAGATATGTTTTTAACACAGTGTTTGGACTGACATTTCATTACATAGCAATGAGTATCATTGAATCTTGTTTTTTTTTTAGTGAATTTGTAAGTAATTTTAAAACTTATCAGATAACTGTGTTTTATCGTAGGCAATTTCTATTATGATGCGTGCTGTCTACTCCGGCTATTTTTTTGGGTAATTTTTAAACATTAGAAAGATAGACTTTAGATCGGTTTAGATGTTTTGAATAAATATGCAGATTCTATTTTTATTCGAACCAAGCTATTCATAGTGAAATTTGTGAAACTTCTTTTGCAGAGAACCACTTGAAGTAGGAGAAACATCAAATATTTACAGAGTTATATCCAGGGTTATACCCAAAATAATATCTCAGTAGTTTTATATTCGTAAAAATAAATTCTTAAGCTTGTGAAGGCACAGAGGCGTTGTGAAGGTGGGACAAGGGGGGGCACCCTCAGAGATAGATAGAGAGGTAGATATATTTGTTAGGTAATACATTCTAAGGTTATTTGTATAACATTATTATCTAATACTTTTTATAAGCCTATTTTTCCATGTGATGTTCATGGAAAATGGGGGAGGGGGGCGCCAAGAAAGTTTCTTGCCCCGGGTGCACGTTTTGCTAACTACGCCTCTGTGAAGGCAATTTACTTCTTGAAATATGATTAATATATTTTAATGTGCTAACATCTTACATGGAATGATAACTGATATTATACGTTACTTGAGGATTAGATTTAATAAACAAGATGGTTGTTTTTTTGGTTTTAGTAATTTACATATTAAAAACACTGGAGCTGTAAAAACAGACAAAAAGGAAATTAAAATTCCCCTTTTAGACCTTGAGATCTATGAGGCAGATGATGTAAAAATCATCTGCTTCTGTGGCCAACAGTTAACAAGGGTGTCATGTGGCAATCACAACGACCAACCGCCTTTATTTTTCCCCGAGTAATGTCAGGTACCCATTAGGGCTGGGTGGACAAAGAGGCACCTAAAGATCTCAAAAAAAATTCGCTGCTTTCGACAGGATTCGAACCTCTGAACCCCAGGTTCGGAAACCAAGCGCTTTACCCCAAAGCCACAGCGCCTCCAAACGTAGATAAACTAGAACAGAAGTTATTCAAAATGACAGAAATGGAGAAGAAATTGGTACTACTTCAAGCACTTGTGGTCTTGTATATTCCTTCCTCTTCTTCCTTGGGGGAGAGAAGAATGTGTAAAAACAGACAAGATCCATTAAAAGTGCACCGTTCCTATGCTTGGAATAAATCCCAAGTCTCCGCACTAGACTACCAACAGAGCTACTGCAAAATGAGGTGTCGTGGCAATGAGAAGGTAATGCAGTACACTCCAACGTGTTGGGACCTGGAATGTATCCCGTGCCACTGTGAGAGACCCGCCTGTGAGTACTACGGTATATGCTGTCCAGATATCTCTGTGCCGTTTGAACGCCAGAGCGTGCCTCACTTTGATGCTCCGCTCCAACGTAAGCAGAGACTGCCGGATACGAGCGAACCACCTGCAGTTGCTAGGAGACGCTCCGCCCCTGTTCTTGACTGTGACACTCACCCACACATGACGGGTAACAACTACCTATTTATCCGCTCCTGCAAAGCAGATTATGATGTCAACCAAACTGTGATAGACCTGTGTGAAATGGACAGACAACCACAGGAGCAGACGATAGAAACTTTTATCAAGGTCGTTGACCTGGAGAGACAAATAGTTTACAGAAACAAATTCTGTGCGCAGTGCAATCACGTGACTAATGTAAGTTATTCTCTTGTTTCTAAAAACATTTTTATTATAAATACTCAGCTTTTTTTCTACCAATGATTTGAGTTTTCCAGAAAGTTAATGCTCGTACTTTTGATGCAGGTATGTGTTGGTCCAACTAACTCAAAGAGGCTTGTCAGTGAACTTATTGCATAAACTTGAATGAATGAAAATCAGAAAATCTTCTATAACAAAATAAACACGTTTTTCTACAAACTTTTTATCAGCTTACGCACTCTGTCTGTGCTTCTGTCTGGTACAAATTAGAAACACGTGACTTCTCCCCCACCCATTCTCGAATCAAGTTGAAACGTTACACAAATATTCATTAGAGCTAACAATTATGAATCAATTGAGAGAAATAAACAAACTAGTGAATTAATTAGTGGTAATTATTTATTTTATTTCATGTCAACAAGGGAATTATCCATTATTAAGAGATAAGGTTAAACATATGAAGTTTTTCCCCTTAGATTACTGCACACGTCATTTCACTCTGCACCCATTCTTAGATCAAGTTGAAACTTTACACTATTATTTATTGTATCAAACAAACAAACAAAAAAATTAAATAAAAAAATAACAAATCAGTTAATTGATTATAGATAATTAATTGATTTATTTGATATCGATAAAGGGAAATAGAGTCTACATTATTGAGAGCTGTTGTAAAATGTGGAGTTCTTCCATTGAAATATGCTTTTCTTTGTTTTTTAGCAAGCATTTTATATTTTGTTGTTTTTTTATATATTTTTTTTTGTTTTTGTTTGTTAAACAAAGTTTACTCACTCTGTATTTCTGTCTGTCTGTATCGTGGGCGTAGCCGGCAGGGGGTTGGGGTTCAACCCCCTACCGAAATGAAATCGCCCCCCCCCGCAGGGGGGTGTCGGAATTTAGTGACTGATTTTTTGATTGATTTTGTTTTTTTTAGGTAAGATTTTAATACTAAACCAACACTTGTCCCAGCACAGCCAAGGGGGTTTTGATTTTAAAACCCCCTACCAGGGGGTTTGCAGTTAAATCCCCTCTTTTATAAAACAATACAAAAAAAGGCAAACGACAATCCCCAAATTCTGAGAACACAGCTAAAAAAGATTTTGATTTTAAAACCCCCTCCAAAATTTACAATAAGCCCCCTCTTCAATATCAAAAAAGCAAATTACAAACTCAAAATTCTATGAGCGTAGCCAAAGGGGTTTTGAGTATAAACCCCCTTCAGCGGGGTTTGAAGATAAAAAATACCTCTCCAATATAAAAAAAAAAGCAAAATACGTAATCAAAATTATATGCTTATAGCAAAAGGGGTTTTGAGTTTAAACCCACTTTAGTGGGGTTTGAAGCTAAAAAATATCTTTTCAATATAAAAAAAAGCAAATTACGCACTAAAATTCTTTGAGAGTAGCCAAGCCAATTTGGAGGTTTTCAGTTATTTTAGATAATTAGAATCAAGAGACTTAAATTATTATTATAGATTTTATATTATTATCAGAGCGCTTTGGTCCAATCTCATTTGTGGACCAGTGGGGGGGGGGGGGTATCTAGGAGTTGGTTTTCCGTGCTGCCTTTAGGCGCTCAGTAAACACAACTCTGCCCGAGTTGGGCAGCCAGGTAGCCAAGACAAGCCAAGTTCAAGCGCACTTAGCCTCTCGACCACGCTTTCGATCTACGATTTTTAAAAGACCATCTAAATGGTAACTAACTGGAAATTGACTTTATATGTTTGTAAAATGTTTTACATGTTTCGGATGTTCCTTCAGAGTTGAAGATAGTTTACTTCCTAGTCCAAACCTCCCTCAGGACGACGGGGGATGGGAGCGGGCAGGGTTTGAACCCTCGACCGTCGATAAATCCGAACGACAGTCCAGCGCACACACCGCACGACCAGGCAGCCATATCATAGATTTGCTTAAATATATGGTTATGTGATCAATGTTAATAATAGCCCATTCTAGTTAAAATCCGCAAAATGGTATTGCATTATTTCTAAACTTTGAAAACTAAAGATCATTACTTCTGTAAGATATTTAAGATCAATTTTCCAAGATTCGGGGTGGCATTCCTTACGTCCATAAAAAAAGAGTCAGGTGCATAACAATATATTCTTCGTTCTCAATGAGGTTGCATGCAAATGTGTTAAGCACCACGAGACCCTCTGACTCCGGCTAGCTTTTCTTTCTAGGTGTGCTCCCATAGCCTTTGATCAGCCAAGATCGTCTGTAAGGCAGCAGTTGCTTTATTTCGGAGTTGTCTCTCCTAGACATATTACTATCCCTAGCTAACGAGTTTCATCTACCAGGGCTTACAGTTTAAGTGTCCTATACTCGCTTTTGGCGACGTTTTTTTTTATTTTAGATGTTTTTTTATAGTAAATATTCTAACAACTTGGATACCCCGCCTCATCCTCCATAACTGCAAACCAGTTTGTCCGCGGATGTTACATTCTAACCCTTATATCTAAGGGTTTTTACCCTATGCGCCACCTGGGGACGCGCCTGGTTAAAGATGGAACAATATACATATTGAACAATATGTCAGTGAACTGATTATTATCGGACAAGAGGTCTGGTCTCCGTTTTCCAGTCTAGGTATAATCTATATAAAGCAAATAAGACCCGGAAAAGACCATTCTTCCCTTTATTCATACCTTCACTATCACCTATCAGCTCGTCTGTTGAACGGTATGAAAGACTGATTGGAGAACTTAAAATAAAATACATTGAAACTGAGGCATATAAATGTGATAGTAAGTGTATGTGTTTTGAGTGGCTGGTAGTGCAGTGTGTGAGCCTGTGTATGAAATGACCAGTGGACCTTGAGTGTACATGGTTGAGTGAACAGCAGTGTGTGTCAGGACTGTGTGGCTGAGGTAAAGAACATAAATAAAGACTAATAAAATCATTGTGTTTATTGAAGCTCATGTTGTTTTAGTCTATTACAATAAAGTTAATTCAATAACAATTTCTTTCTCTAGTTTACTTCCTTGCCAACTATGATAAGAACAGATAACTTTACGACTTATTACAAAGCCAAGAGCAAGGATGAAATGTTGCAGCAGGTGCTATTAAATACTGTAGAAATTGATGTCGTCTTCCCAGACAACTTTACGATCTTGAACTGCTTAATTTTAAGGTCAGTGTTTCATATTTACTGTTGATTACACACTCCTAACTTCAAACTTTGTAACTCATCATACTGACAATGCCATGAAATTAAACACTTCTAACTAACTTCAAACTATGTAACACATCACACTGACAATGCAATGAAATTAAACACTTCTAACTAACTTCAAACTATGTAACTCATCATACTGACAATGCAATGAAATTAAACACTTCTAACTGACTTTAAGCTATGTAACACATCATACTGACAATGCAATGAAATTAAACACTTCTAACTTCAAACTATGTAACACATCATACTGACAATGCCATGAAATTAAACACTTCTAACTTCAAACTATGTAACACATCATACTGACAATGCAATGAAATTAAACACTTCTAACTTCAAGCTATGTAACACATCATACTGACAATGCCATGAGATTAAACACATCTAACTTTAAACTTTGTAACACATCATACTGACAATGCAATGAAATTAAACACTTCTAACTAACTTCAAACTATGTAACTCATCATACTGACAATGCAATGAAATTAAACACTTCTAACTAACTTGAAACTATGTAACACATCATACTGACAATGCAATGAAATTAAACACTTCTAACTTCAAACTATGTAACACATCATACTGACAATGCAATGAAATTAAACACTTCTAACTTCAAGCTATGTAACACATCAACCTGACAATGCAATGAAATTAAACACTTCTAACTAGCTTCAAACTATGTAACACATCACACTGACAATGCAATGAAATTAAACACTTCTAACTAACTTCAAACTATGTAACTCATCATACTGACAATGCAATGAAATTAAACACTTCTAACTAACTTTAAGCTATGTAACACATCATACTGACAATGCAATGAAATTAAACACATCTAACTTCAAACTTTGTAACACATCATACTGACAATGCAATGAAATTAAACACTTCTAACTTCAAGCTATGTAACACATCATACTGACAATGCCATGAGATTAAACACATCTAACTTTAAACTTTGTAACTCATCATACTGACAATGCAATGAAATTAAACACTTCTAACTAACTTGAAACTATGTAACACATCATACTGACAATGCAATGAAATTAAACACTTCTAACTTCAAACTATGTAACACATCATACTGACAATGCAATGAAATTAAACACTTCTAACTTCAAGCTATGTAACACATCAACCTGACAATGCAATGAAATTAAACACTTCTAACTAGCTTCAAACTATGTAACACATCACACTGACAATGCAATGAAATTAAACACTTCTAACTAACTTCAAACTATGTAACTCATCATACTGACAATGCAATGAAATTAAACACTTCTAACTAACTTTAAGCTATGTAACACATCATACTGACAATGCAATGAAATTAAACACTTCTAACTTCAAGCTATGTAACACATCATACTGACAATGCCATGAAATTAAACACATCTAACTTCAAACTTTGTAACACATCATACTGACAATGCAATGAAATTAAACACTTCTAACTAACTTCAAACTATGTAACACATCATACTGACAATGCAACGAAATTAAACACATCTAACTTCAAACTTTGTAACACATCATACTGACAATGCAATGAAATTAAACACTTCTAACTAACTTCAAACTATGTAACACATCATACTGACAATGAAATGAAATTAAACACTTCTAACTAACTTCAAACTATGTACTACATCATACTGACAATGCAATGAAATTAAACACTTCTAACTAACTTCAAACTATGTAACTCATCACACTGACAATGCAATGAAATTAAACACTTCTAACTAACTTCAAGCTATGTAACACATCATACTGACAATGCAATGAAATTAAACACTTCTAACTAACTTCAAATTATGTAACACATCATACTGACAATGTCATGAAATTAAACACTTCTAACTTCAAACGTTGTAACACATCATACTGACAATGCAATGAAATTAAACACTTCTAACTAACTTCAAACTATGTAACACCACATACTGACAATGCAATGAAATTAAACACTTCTAACTTTAAACTATGTAACACATCATACTAACAATACAATATTAAATTACATTTTATACTATCAAAAGACGCTAGACTAATTGAAACATGCTAACTACATATTCAGTGCTAACAATATGGACTATCACTAAACTCGTTAATAGTTTTTTAATTATTGTAATTGAATAACGACATGAATTTCTATAACTTTACATTATCTGATTAGATTTAGATTCACACGCGCTTAACTGGGATTTTGCTAGATTGGGGCGGGGCAAAAATCATAATTTTTTTTTAATGCAAAGTTTATATCAAGTCATTCTGTCTGTCTGTCTGGTAAAAAATTGTACACGTTTTTTCTCCCACACCGAATCTCGTATCAAGCTGAAGTGAGCACAATTATTTCTTTGGCCTGTCAACACAAGAATCAATATAACAAATAACGAATTAGTTCATTAACTATTGTTAATTAATTATTCTGTCTGATATCTCGAACAAGGGAAAGAAATTGTACTTTACCGAAGTGAGGGTATAAGCTGAATTAATCCCCTATTTAGGTCGTCGTTTGACACTTAGTGAAAACAAACATGAGATAAAAACAATAGGTAGTTATACAATCTTCCATCTTCGTAAGCTCTTTGCTAGCAGAGTGGTTACCGTGTTGGCTTGGGAAGCCTGAGAAGGTTTTAGCCCACGAGTTCGAATTCACGTCTTGCACCTTTCTTTTTTATAAATACATTTGAAAAGCTATCACCCATATACCCCGTTCTTTCTCCGCCTTTCCAACTGGTCCAGACAAGTGATAGGATCATTGCGTATTGAGAACGCTTAAAGCATGAAATTGTGCTAAACAAAAACATTTGGTAGAACTATTTTAAATCGCAAAGCTTTATTGTTTGTCTAGATTTATTACAAATTTAATTACATGACTGATCCAAACTAATTGATGCACTTAATATAAACTTTGTTGTTGTTTTTTTAAAGAATTTTTCTGATATTTTACTTGTAGTATCTTTAATTTAGAATTTATTACGATCAAAGTAATTGCTTACATAATGTCATCAGCTTCATAAAAGGAGGAATTCTTTAAAAAAAACCTATTTTAGCTGTTTACTATTTTTTTTTATTTTCATATTGCGCTGAAGTGTACCGAAAGATAACTGTAGACACCTGCCCACACATTCGCTTGCGGACGAGGATATCATTAGGGCTTGTGAGACAAACCAACAGGGCAATGAGCTTGTCGTCTATCACAGGGAGGAGAATACAGTTTTCAAAAATATCTTCTGCGCTATTTGCAACAGGGCAAGTAACTCTTTACCTAAACTAATTGGTATATTTTGATCTACTAGCTTATCCCCGTGCTCTGGTAAGTTAAAAAATGTTGACATGTGGATAAGTTGGAGCGGAACACTTTGACATCTTTCAAGTAGAACGCTATTTAAAAAAATTAAATAATAGCAGGCTGCTTACACGTGATGTAAAATATTAAATAAACTCTAGTGTTTGATAGTAGGACATATCATTTCGACTATATCGAATAGAATATCATTAATATTTGTCCAGAGAAAATCCTGAGTATTTTCTATTAAGACTTGTTATACTCTTAAAACTTATAATTTATAGATATTTTTATAAAAACAAAATAACGAAACAGTATTCAGAACGGGAAAACACACCCATTGTTTTGTGATTTAATTTCATGCTTTATCAAAAAAATATTAAACTTGTTATGCATCAATGAAATCAAAACCAAAAGCTTGAATTATTTTGTATCCTTTCCATTTTCATACTCTCTTTATCATATTTTAGTTACAGTACCCTAGAACATTTACAGAGTGCGGTTGCCAGACTGAGGTATTTGCATACAAACCGCTGCCATTTTCCTTGCTGTTAGATCTGAGTTCAAGATCCAGAATGCCAAAGACAGTCCACAAGTCAGGTTCTCTGATGCAAGCATCTCATTGTTCATTCAACGAGTGGTCCTCCTTAAATGTTAGTATAATTCATACATTTATTTGTTGGTTTCTCTATCCACCAATGCTAGTAAATTTACTTTTTCTTTGTCGCAATGCATAAAATTTGGAGGCGCCGTGGCTGAGTGGTAAAGTGTTTGACTTCAAATCCTGATCGAGACTGGGATTTTTAATTTCGGGATCATTGGGCTCAACTGAGCCCACCCAGCCTTAATGGGTATCTGACATTAGTTGGGGAAACTTAAAGGCCACAAATATTCTTGGATCTTGGATGATTCTTGGATCAAGTTTAAAATTTAAATAATTATTTATTTACATAACAAAAGATGAATCAATTAAAACAATTAGTCCATTAGTTGTTGGTAATTATTTATGTTATGTGATATCGATAAAGGAAGATAACTTCTACATTCTTAAGTGATGTTTTGGTTAGTGTAGATTTCTTCCACTTTGTTTTTAAAACACATTTTTTCATATTTTGCTTGTTGATTTCTGTTCTTTGTGCATGTTACAGGGAGAGTGCTTTCCCCTCTTTTGTGGGCCAGGGAAAGAATTTCTTAAAGGCAAATGCACAGCAAGCATTTCAGAAATCAAAGGCTTATGTTATCGTCTGCGGCTTTGGCTGCAACCTCTTCTAAGCGACAAACAGCAGATGTATAGCTTAGTCCAATCGGATAGATTTACCAAGAAAACCCTAAACTCATTGTTTAACAAGGTATGGTCAGGTTTTCTAAAGTCACTTTTATTTTAACCTTTAATATTTTCCCGACAAATTTAAATGACCTATACATTTTTTTTGTACAAAGCGTATGCTATTTCACTACGTCTGTCTGTCTGTCTGTCTGGATAGATTTTTATACGCTTTCTTTTCTTTTACTTCACATTCTCGGATCAATTTGAAATTTTCCACATTTATTCATTCTCGATGACAAGAAATACATCTGTGTAAAAAAAAAATTACCAATTAGTTTATCAATAACTGGTGATTAATTTATTAATTTTGTTTTATTTTTTAAAACGTAGATAAACTTGCAATATTGAGAGATACGGCACCGATTGAACAGTGCTCTCCCTTCAATCAATAGGAACTATGTTTTTTGAAACAATATTTTATTTTATATTTTGCTAGTTAATCCATTTGACCTGGCCTTGGTTTATGACATTGGGATAACAAAGTATTTGTTTGAACGAATCAGGTTTACAAATATTTGTACATTAGATCGTTGATGGCCAACTTTTCTTTTCGATATGAGGGCTATGCAAATTTACGATACGCCTGCCACTGTTGGCCACACGGCACTAAATTTTGAGTCTAATAGAACTAAGCCATTGTTACTTCATCATGTACTCTGGAAAGGTGAGTCAATGGGCTATATACCACCGGGTCAAGGACATGATACTGAATTACATGTTGGAACAATTGGTTTTTTTTTTCAGGCTAGTAAGTAAAAACTCGTCTGCTCTTTCCTGTTGTTGCAGATCCAAGAAATGATTGAAGATCTTAGCTCTGAGTTTAGACTGGACGTAGAAGGAATACGAGATATAAGCTCACCAATGTTCCTTAAGTTCCCTACAATATTTTGGATGGAATGTCTTCTTTTCGCTCTTAAAAACATATCACGAAATGACTTTGAAATGGAAATTCTCAACAGATTCATGACTGGAAATATATCAGTTCAAAACTTCGCTAACGTCAATCTATTAGTAACACCATTTCAGATGCTTCAAATAGTGGATGTTAAAAGCCAAACGGTTCAGAATACCATTAACCAAAGTCGATCTGCCTATTTACATGCTAGGTATAAAAGTGTCAATTTTTTTGAAACTATAGAATACGATTATATAAATATAAATCACGCATTAGTGTGCAGATATGTTCGGTTTGAACCAGGACAATACCAAATAGATGTCAGAAACAACATAATACCACTACCACCAGGCGTTGCGATAACTATAGATTTGAATTCCTCTAAGATACTTATTACAGACACTGCAGATCTGAACATGGTAGACATTGGTCAAGATGGTGAACTGAACGTATGTGAATATTTGCTGAACAGTAAACTGAAGATGTTCAAAGCAAATGTATTGGAAGGCACCAACAGGGAACTGGCTGGGACCTCTCTGGCTGAGTATATTGTTTCTATAGCGTGTTCTTCAGCTTCGATACTTTGTCTGGTTCTGACCTTGATGACCTATATCCTGTTTAGTGAACTGAGAACAGAGGCCGGTCTGAATAACATGTTTCTCAGCAGTAGTCTTCTCTTGGCTCAAGTTTCCCTGATGATTACCTCCCATATGTAAGTAGAGATAGTTATAAACATCTAGCTTTATGCAACAACTTGGCCAGTTCATTTAATCTTGCTAAAAGTTTGAGAAACACAAATCGAAAGTGTTGTGTAAACATATACAGTATATAAATATTAAAATCTTTTGAGAAATCATTAAGATATAAATTACTTTTCTTAGTATTTGTTTAATAAGGTTAGAATGTTTTCCAGCCAAATTTAACACCATATATCCTGTTTAAATGATTAGGATTTTCAATTTCTCACGTTGCAAGGTATGTGACATTGGCAACTTATTGGCAAACATATCCATTACCAAGGAGGCGCCCTGGCTGAGCAGTAAAACGCTTGGTTTCCGAACCGGGGGGTCCCGGGTTCGAATGGTGGTGAAGACTGGGATTTTTAGTTTCGGAATCATTGGCCGCCTCTGAGTCCACCCAGACATAAGTTGGGGAAAAATATAGGCGAATGGTCGCTTTGGTGGCCACATGACACCCTCGTTAACCGAAGGCCACAGAAACAGATGACCTTTACATCATCCTCTATATAGACCACAAGATCTGAATGGGGAACTTTACTTTACTATCTTTAACAAGGTGGAGTTAAGTGATGAAATTTATCTATATATATACATCCTTCTATCAGCCTCTATGTCTTAATTATATGTAAATGATAACTTTCTCCAAAGCCATTAACTAAATGTAGATTTCGTTATAATATCTATACATCTATGTTTCCATCAGTCTTTATGTCTTAGCTATCTATAAATGATAACTCTGACAACCATGACTATACTTAACTTTACTTAAGTAACAAAGCCTTGAACTAAATCTAGTTTTCATTTAAAAAAAAAAAAACTTTTTATAGAAAAGTACACATATTGATGTTTTTAACCTTTGCCCTTAGCTTCAGGTCGAGCACAATGTGTACAGTCCTTGGTGTGGTCACTCACTTCATGTGGCTGTGGATGTTCTCCTGGAGTTTCCTCTGCAGTTACCACATGTTTCAAGTTTTTACTTCCAGCACCAGAAGAACCTCGTCACTGCAGGACTTGTTCATGGCCTGGAAGAAAATCTTGTTTTCACTGACCTGTCCTTCAGCCATCATCTTGACCACCGTTGTTGGCAGTTATTTGGCATCAGCAGGAAAGGAAATCGGATATGGGCGATTTAGCTGTTACTTAAATTCAACTTTACTTGTTGGTAAGATGTTTTAGATGGAAATAGAGATCCAAAATATTAACAAATCTTTTCAGACTTGCGAATTTGTAAATTAGATATTCACATTTTCGAAAACTATTTTAGAATTAATTTCATTGAGAGTAAAGATGGTTAGATGTGGTACTAGCCCAATGCCCACACTAGACACGATATTATTAAATATGTAGTTTTAACAGATGATTTTTATACTTCATTGGCCCAAAGAGATTGCATGATCTGAAAGGGAACTTCACTTATTGTTCCCTTCACATAATCTGAGCTAAAATAGATTATTAGTAATGCAAAATATATGTTGACAGATTATATGTAATTAGTTAAAGCGTATTCATTAATATTAACTAACTCTTCTTGAAAAATAGCGACATTTTAGTTTAATATATCACCACTATGCATCAATTACAGACACACTGTGTGGGGCCTATATATATATATACATTATATATGTTTGTGTGTGTGTATGTGTATGTATTCTTTTTTTTTCTGATTATCGAGATAGAAATAAATTGAATTTCCATTATCACTTTTGACGCTGATTGGAAGTTTTCACGGACAAGCGGCTTAGGCTAGGTGCCTCCGCGCTGTATCTTGTGCAGATAAGTCTAAAGTAACCAACTAACACAGGTGAAAGGTCAACACTATAAATATAGTCGATGCTGTTGAACAATGTTAAATATAAGGAGATGTCGTAAATGAAGCGAACCGTTGAACGTCGTTCCATCAAATCTCTACGTATATAAGACATATATAAAGCCTGCCTCTGTCTAAAGCCGCCCCCAAAGTATTCTAGGTTTTCTTTCGTCACATCTCAAATCCTAGTCTCCTTTTTAATAAACTCACTGCAACTGATGAAACAAATAACTTTTGAAACCAAATTTCTAATCGTGTCCTAGCAACGCTCATCAAGGAGTTCACATGTGTCAAAGTGTTAGAACCGCTATACCTTACGCGAGTATCTGAAATATAAAATTCAGGCATAATCACTCACTGGCGGATCCACGCGTCTACGCGTCATGCATTTAGTCATGCATATTAACCAATGACTTAAATTCTGAAAGTCACTGGTTTTCCTGGCCAGCTCAGGCAACCCATTCCATGCTCTTATAGAACCAGGGAAGAAGGAGTATTTGTACAAATTTGTCCTAGCATATGGGATGAGGAATGTGCCTTTATCTTTGTGTCTTTCAGAGTATTTTATTAAATTTTGTTTTTGTATTTGAAGATTTAATTTAGTGTTTTATGTATAATTGCTACTTTACTTTTAAGACTTCTGTCCTGAAGGCTTTCTAAATTTAGAGATTTTACTAAAGGTGTTACTCTAGTTAAGTGTGAATATTTGTTTGTTATGAATCTCACTGCTCTATTTTGTGTCTGTTCCAGTTTCTTAATGTTATCTTGAGTTGAGGGGTCCCAAACGGTGGATGCATATTCTATTATTGGCCTAACCAAAGTTAAATAACATTTTAGTTTTATGTTCTTATTTGATTTATAGAAATTTCTTTTAATAAACCCTAATGCTTTGTTTTATATTTTTATAGTTTCTTCAATATGTGGATTCCTTGACAGTTTTTCATTTATTATAACACCTAGGTATTTTGCGTTTTTAGTCTGTGTTACTGGTTTACCATGAATAAGATAAGTGGAATTAATTTGTTTTAGTTTTTTTGTTACTCTTAACAACTGACATTTTTCTGGGTGGAAAGACATGATCCAATTTGATTCCCATTTCTTTAATTCATCTAATTCTCTTTGTAAAATTTCTGTGTCTTGTGTTGTTTTTATTGTTCTATATATTATGCAATCGTTTGCAAATAATCTGACTTTTGTTCCTGAGGTAATGCAATTTGGTAAATCATTTATGTAAATTAACAAAAGTAGTGGACCTAAGACAGTTTCTTGAGGTACACCTTAGTTTACTGTTTTCGGTGTTGATTTAGAGCCATTTATTATTACAGTTTGTTCTCTCCCTATCAGAAAATCTTTAATCCACTGATGCAATGGACCATTAATGCCGAAAAATTTTAATTTTTTAAGCAAACTATGCTGGTGAACTTTGTCAAAAGCCTTGGAAAAATCTAGTAAGATAGCATCTATTTGTTCACAATTATCTAAACTTTTGAAAACTACATCTGATTTACACATGCACCCGTTTCAAATCAATGGTAAGATAACTATCTCTTATCAGTATATCTTATAATACTATACACTTCTCACACAGTCTCTGATGCCATAAATATTTTTGTTCTACTCTATACCAGGTCTTACGGTGGCTGGGCCACTATCTCTAGTCACAATCATCAATGTGGTGTTTTTCACCAAAGTCGTACACAAGATTCACAGCGTACGTAAATTACAGTCTATCACCAAAAAGAAAGAGCAGAACACTGAATGGCACATCTATGTCAAGTTGTCCTCTGTGACAGGAGCTTTCTGGACAGTCGCCATTGTGGCTGCTGCCTTGAACAATAACATCCTTCAGTAAGATATTTCATAAAATTTTCTTTAACTATTTCTATGTGCATATTCAAAGCCGGTATTAGCCAAACAAATAATTCGTTTCTTATACATATGTACATTTTACGAAATTTATAAGGTGAGACAAAGTTGAATAATAATTCTAAAAATTAAAAGAAGCAAGGTGAAACTATATGGAAGTTTTATCTAGGGTCAATTATTTAATGTAATTTTTATACCAAAAAAAAACCAGAAGAAAATAATAGATTATTAATGCATTGTACATCATACCAAACAGTGTATAAGTAATTTATTTTTTAAATAAATTTACTTAGAGTTAAGATTTGTAAAAGTACACTAAATGGCAATAAAGTAATAACATGTATTTCTAAACAATCGCTCGTCATTAAAAATGTAAGTTTTAACCTTTTGCATAGGCTTATATACAAGTTTATGTTTCTAATTACATATTGCATTACATGACAGGTTGATTTCTATAGTACTAAATGGACTTCAAGGCGTGGCTATCCTCGTGTCATTCATCTGTAACAAGCGAGTTTTACTCTTGTACAAACAGATGACAAGCTCAAATCGGGAGACCAAAACCGAGGAACTTAGAGTAGAGCCGATAACGTCCAGATGAAAGGCTGGTTTTGAATCCCAATGCCCCAGCAATTTTTTATAATTTATTTCTTAATACTTTTTTCTTATATCTAAACTACATACAGAATTTTTGTTATTTTATGCTGCATTTTTCTTGCCTACAGCTTGATATCCTTAGTGTATTTAACTTTGTAAATGCTTTATTATTAAAATTAATACAGTTATTATTAAGTATTTGTGTAGAGTCATCTGTGTGTGTGCATGCGTTATAAGTTCCTTTAGTTGTACAAATTTAGGACTTTGGTATACAATGTTTTGTTTGGCCTTGTGGAGGGGTGCATACAATTTTCTGACATGCAAGTCACGCGCCTTGGATAGGACACAGCTAGCAATGTTGCAAGGTAGGCATTGGATTGGAGCCGGTATGGAAGACGAAAGTGGACAGGCTCAAGCTAAACCTGGAAGAGGTCAGTCATCCGTGAAGCCGAGGGTACTGGAAAGACATGGAAGCAGAAAAAGGGCTGCTCATGGTCGAGATCGGTGGAGAGGTGTTACGGCCCTTTGTTTCTCTGGGAGTTCATAGGGTGAAGTCAAATAGGTCACGTAAGCCTAGTAAGTCAAGTCATGTCAAGAACGAAAACAAATCGCCGTTTAATGAAACAGAGGCTCTAGAGCTTCATGATGTAACGTGTGCACACGTTTTGCTGGGCAGGATAGCATGGGCCGAATACGGTCCACTGGGCGTAGTTTGGGGATCACTGATTTTAATGAAATGTCTTCTTACACGTCAATGTTAAGAGTCGATGCTGGTGCTTGTGTGTGTTCAGGGTTGTTGGTGCTTGCGTGTGTTCAGGGTTGTTAAGGTGCTTGCAGGGTGTTCAGGGTTGTTAAGGTGCTTGTTTTGGATAGTATAGAGTTTACTGTGTATGCGTGTTTCCTTTTTACTAGATGCATCGTCGGTTATAATTGAACCATATAACAAACTTGCAGAAGGTAAATAAGACAAGGAATAAATTGTAAAAAGTGTAGATCTAGTTTACTATTTAACACAAATTGTATGTGAACACTGTAATAAAACAAATAATCAAAAAAAAAAATAATTATTTAACTAGACGTCATTCAAGCTAATAGCCTACTTTCGTCACCAATAGAGTTCTTAAAGAGAAGCAAACAAGAGGTAATAATCAATATTCAAAGGCAATAATACATAATGGGAAAACAAAGAATCATCATCCAAACAATGTTTGACTTTATTTACTTTAAGTATTCTTAGTGAATTATCTCCAAATACTAACATTTCTTTTTTATCAAATTAAGAAAAAAAAACACCCACACACAATTACCAAACATATTCGGTAGAAGCCAAATAAAGTTACTTATTTGCTCTTTCGGTATAGAAATAGATTTATTAAAAAATATTGCAGTAATGCCACAATATATCAGACCTCTTTGACATATATGACACATTGATTAGCTTGAGACGTAGACTTTGCAACTAGCGCGTTGACACTGATGATCACTATAGCCTCAGTCCTGGAGATTACAACAGATAACTTATCTTATTCATGGCAAACCAGTAACACAGACTAAGAACGCAAAATACCTAGGTAATATAATAAATGAAAAACTGTCATGGAATCCACATATTGATGAAACTATAAAAAAATCCAACAAAGCATTAGGGTTTATTAAAAGAAATTTCTATAAATCAAATAAGAACATAAAATTAAAATGTTATTTAACCTTGGTTAGGCCAATAATAGAATATGCATCCACCGTTTGGGACCCCTCAACTCAAGAAAACATTAAGAAACTGGAACAAACACAATATAGAGCAGTGAGATTCATAACAAACGAATATTCAAATTTGACTAGAGTAACACCATTAGTAAAATCACTAAATTTAGGAAGCCTTCAGGACAGAAGACTCAAAAGTAAAGTAGCAATTATACATAAAACACTGAACCATAATCTTCAAATACAAAAACAAAATCTAATAAAATACTCTGAAAGACACAAAGATAAAGGCACATTCCTCGTCCCATATGCTAGGACAAATTTGTACAAATACTCCTTTTTCCCTAGTGCTATTAGAGCATGGAATGGGTTGCCTGAGCTAGCCAGAAAAACCAGTGACTTGGCAGAATTTAAGTCATCGGTTAATATGCATGACTAAATGCATGACGCGTAGGACGTAATCATCTTCTTTTTTGAAGTAACGTCTGTATTATATAAGATAAGATAAGAATGCCCATAATTAATAACATTCAGAAATAAACGTTTCTCATGCACAAACATTTAACACTGATATCGTAACTACTAGTAAATTATTTCAGCAATCTTATCTTATAAAATACAGACGTTACTTCAATAGAGAAGATTATTACGTCCTACACGTGTCCCTAGGTCCATCCAGTCATGCATGTTAATCAATGACTTAAACTCTGTCAAATCACTGGTTTTCCTGTCTGGCTCAGGCAACCTATTCCATGCTCTAATAGCACTAGGGAAAAAGGAGTATTTGTACAAATTTGTCCTAGCATAAGGAACGAGGAATGTGCCTTTATCTTTTTGCCTTTCTAAGTATTTTATTAGGTTTTGTTTTTGTATTTGAAGATTATGGTTCAGTGTATTATGTATAATTGCTACATTCATTTTGAGTGAGTCTTCTTTCCGGAAGGGTTTTCTAAATTGAATTAATTTACTCCAGGTGTTACTGTGGTCAAATGTGAATATTCATTTGTTGTGAATCTCACTGCTCTATTTTGTGTCTGTGCCAGTTTCTTCATGTTTTCTTGAGGAGTCTCAAACAGAGGATGCATATTCTTTTATCGGCCTAACAAAAGTTAAGCAATTATCAGTCACTCAACTATGTCTAAATTTTAAATTTGTCTTAGCCCATTTATAATTTTTTTCATTTATTATCTCTATTGCGATACTATTAGATTGCTTGGCTGATTGATAAAGTCGATCAATCATGTAAATTTCTTAACAACTGTACTAAATCGATATAAAATAATGTACTGAATCAATAGAAACAACTGTACTAAATCCAAATAAAAACTGTAGCAAAGAAATATAAACAACTGTATTACATCAATAGAAACAACTGTACTAAATCAATATAAACAACTGTATTACATCAATAGAAACAACTGTACTAAATCAATATAAACAACTGTATTAAATCAATAAAGCCTGCATTGAAGATTAATGCGTTTGAAAATAGAATTCATCGTTTGAAAATATAAAATGTGTAACAAGCTATCTTATAACTAAACGGTGAATTCATTGTCTGCTACGTTCTGTTAATGAATGCTTAATTGTGATTTTATTATCTATCTGGTGAAAGCAATGGATCCAACTGTATGTATACTATGTATATATTAGTTTCGAGACTCAAGATCTTGTATTACACAAGTCTAAAAACGATTTATTTTCGCTGTATTCTACATACATGATTTTAAATATCAATTTCTTAAATATCATTATTTACCACGCTATTTCGAGTTTTCGGTAGGAGCAATTTAATATATTAGTCTAGAGCAGTGATACCCAGCTTACCCGGTATTTAATTAAGGCGGTGCTATATTGGCCCCTCCAAACATCTCTTCACAGTAGGCCTACAGAAATCAGGCGCGAAAAAAATTATTAAATCTGACCATAACGCTTCTGTAGGACTTGCATTTGGCCATCACTGTTCTGCAGGTAACAGTTGTCATTACAACTCAATTAAAATTGTCTCCTTTATCTAATAACTAGTCTGCGGCACCCAGTACTACACCATGGTAGAGCCTGCGACCCCTCTGACCCCAAACTGTATCGACACTTGCCGTTCCTTTGGATACATCAGCAGAGTGGAGATGGAGGAACTGCTGCGTGGGCGACATCGTTCCGACCATAGTTTATGCCCAAGCATTCATTTCATTTTCATAGCATGTAAATAGACGCTTCGCGACTGAAGGAGGCCATAACACTAATATATAATTGTCTGCAATAGCTTAACTTGTATAAATGATCCGTTGTATATTTCTATTAGCAATAACTACTTTAAGCCTTACATTAGCACGGGGTCTCCGTGGTCAAAGACATGTACAATGAGCGCGAAGACTTGTCCAGATACCACAGGACTATGCAGGCTGACAGCGCCACCTGAGTCGACCGTAAACTTGTCGAAGGCAGCAGGAGGAATAACTCTATAAAGCTTGAATTCTAGAGGTCCAAAATCAACATCTCTTGCTTGAATCTGAGATAAAAACAAACAACATATAACAAAGTCAGACAAGAGAATACCAGCTAATAGATCCAGATTGTATGTCAAATTTAATTTAAACCGATGGCTTTATAATTTTCCTTGAAATTCAAAACATTTAATTAATTAGGCTTGCAAAATTTCATTATACGAATTGGTCTCGCCAGACGCTTCTAGTTATCTTCTAATTCAATTGAAGATACATTCAAAGCGTACGTATACGTTACACTAAATTATATTGTGAAATCCTTACCGTCGTAATGGTTCTGGCGATGTTACAGTTACAGTCACCTGGAGGGACGGACAGAATGAGGCTCTCTGGTGACACTATCTCTGGGCTGTGTTCGTTGACGTCTATGACATTAACTGTAAGTGTTACTTGAGTAGAGCAGCCCAAACAGTCAACAATACTTACAATCACCTTTACAAAGAGAACAGAAAAAACAAACAACGTTTATGTATAATATAGTCTGATTACTAATGTCTAGGCTGTAACTGTGGATGTGTAGGCCACAAAGAGGATTGGCCTGTTAAGTGCCATTAGATTTTGTAGAGGAAACTCTCGTCTCTCGAAATGTAAAGTACCACAGAGAAGTCTATCAGTATTCTACACTGGATGATACAGAGCCGATGCCCAAACAGTTGCACTATACTTCAATGCAAAACACTTCACTGGAGAGAACATGGAGTCAAATGCACAATAATAATAATAATGGCAATGTCTGCGATTACATAGATAAAGAATGAGGGCAATATTTCACATGACTACGCAAACCCTTTTGTGAGTTACATATTGTTCCAAATTGTTTGCAGTCAATTCCATTATCCACCGGCCGCAATGTACGATAGTAGGCTTACATTGCGCAATACATATACTTGTACAAAATCAATGCACAATACTGCACTGTAGGCCTACGATATGTTTAGTCCATGTTTAATAGTATAGTACGCAATACTACCATGCTAAGTATATTAAGTCAATACACATACTAATACATTTATAAACTAGGGATCAAAACACATACTAATACATTTATAAACTAGGGATCAATACACATACTAATAGACATATACAATAAGATCAATGTACAAACTATTAAACTTATACACCAGTCATCAATGGACATACTAATACACTTATACAATAGTAATCAATACACACAGGCTACTACTGCACTTATACACTAGAGATCAATGCACATACTAATACATTTATACAATAGTAATCAATACACACAGGCTACTACTGCACTTATACACTAGAGATCATTGCACATACTAATACATTTATACACTAAGGAACAATACACATACAATACACTTATAGAATAAGATCAATGTACAAACTAATACACTTATACCTCAGGTAACAATACACATTCTAATACATTTATACACTAGGTATCAGTACACATACTAATACATTTATACATTAGGAATCGATACACATACTAATACATTTATACACTAGGTATCAATACAGGAAAAGAAAATCTAAATCAACCACCTGCGGACAATGGTTATGCTTGCCCTGGATGTGGCAAAATATGTCGGTCACAGCTGGGGCTGCGCAGCCACGGGAAATACTGTATTCCTCACTAATCTTCGGACTGGAAGACAAGCCTTATTATTATTAGCACACATACTAATACACTTATACACTAGGGATCAGTACACATATTTTAACCTGAGAAAAAACTCACAGTTACGTTGTATATCTGCTGAGACTCATAATCAAGAGCTCCATTAGCGAAAGACACAAATCCTTCATTGTCCACTGTAAACGGTGTTCCAGGTAGAACGGTGACGTCAAATATACCTGGACTTGAGGAATACTTAGAAAAAAATTCATATCAATAATGAAAGGTGTCTTTTTAAGGGGAAAAGGAAAATATTCAAATAAATGTAACTAAAAAAAAATTCTTTTGCCTGTCTTTTGCTAAAAATCGAACCAAAAACAACACAAACCATAACGATTTCAGTAACACGAATAGCGTAGTCGAACAAGTTTGTCTTAACATAAGACAAGTCTTTTAAATGCATCATTAAGACCATGGAATATGGTATATTTTTTCAGTGGCATGAACAATAATTCGATGCAGCATATAGATAAAATTGAATCATTGATAAAGAGGGACGCAAAGATAAATAGTAATACAGAGATAAAGAGGGGCGTAAAGTTAAAGAGGGACGTAGAGATAAAGAGGGATGTATAGATAAAGAGGGATGTAGATATAAAGAGGGACGTAGAGATAAAGAGGGATGCAGATATAAAGAGGGACACAAAGATAAATAATAATATAGAGATAAAGAGGGATGCAGATATAAAGATGGACGTAGAGATAAAGAAGGATGTAGATATAAAGAGGGACGCAAAGACAAATTGTAATATAGAGATAAAGAGGGACGTAAAGATAAAGATGGACGTATAGTAAAGAGGGTCGTAGATATAAAGAGGGACGTAGAGATAGAGAAAGAGAGACGTATAGACAAAGAGGGATGTAGATATAAAGAGGGACGCAAAGATAAATAGTAATATAGAGATAAAGAGGGATGCAGGTATAAAGATGGACGTAGAGATAAAGAAGGATGTAGATATAAAGAGGGCCGAAAAGAGAAATAGTAATATAGAGATAAAGAGGGATGTAAAGATAAAGAGGGACGTATAGATAAAGAGGGACGCAAAGATAAATATTAATATAGAGATAAAGAGGGACGTAGAGATAAAGAGGGACGTAGAAATAAAGAGGAATGTGGACTTAAAGGTAGCCAAGCCAAGCTATTTCAAGCGTACTTAGCCTCTCGACCACGCCTCCCAGAAAAGAACAACTCTCTAAACTATAGCTTAGTTATATGGATAAAATCATTTAAAGTCTCCTCTTGTAAACATTAATAGTACTATATCTCTAAATTTTACATTCCCCAACCATATAAACATCCACAATACAGTACATTCAGTACATCGTGGATGCAAATTTCAAAGTGCTATCCAAAGGAACATAACACAACTTACCTTGTTGGGGTCAGAGAACATAAGCTTGTAGAGTCCTCCGTTAGATTTGTCTGAAATAGCCTTTGATCCTAATGTAGCATTCTCATAAATGTAGCAGTCAGTGCTGTTGGATAAAAGGACCGGTGCATACGGCCCCTTGACCATCACGTAGATAGTTACCCACTCAGAGAGTAGATCATCTTCATCGATCTGCATTCAAAAAGACACATACAAAGCAACATTTAAAATATCAGGATCATTATTGATTTACATTTGAGACTCCTTGGCCCACCAGAAAGGGCTAACACCGCCTACAGAGCAGGCTGTGAGTTTCCATAATACTTTGGCAACAATCAGAAAAACACATGGAAAATTGGTTGGAGTGCTGGGACAAGTCCCTAAAAAGCCAGGGGGAGTCTGGTAGCTCCTGAGGCGCCTTTCTCATGGTGGAGGCTGTCCAGGTTTGAGGAATCCATTATATCAGTGCAGGTCGGACTACTGTCACGTTGGCTCATATTTCGCACCGCTCGGGCCAGAAGGAAACCATGTCTCATATTCTTTTCGTTTTTGCCCAGACTTGCTGAGCTGTGTCTCTACAGGTCCGGGAAACTACCTGTATTGACTTACAGGTACTACGCATTTTAGCAAGGGTTTCTGTCAAGGGCTTTTGCAAGAAAGGATAAGAACCTCTCAAGCGCTCACACAAATAGAGTTTGATAATGATGATAATGATGAAGATAGATACAATTTTATCGTAATGCATATTACTACAGTAATAATAACAGTAATGAATCTGGATCCTGGAAACGTCAGAGAATTATTATTTACGTATGGAAAATACAAATTTCAGTCGAAGGAGTCGTGACAACATGCTAGCAACTGACCTCAGGGCCAGCCTTGGGGCACTGCAACCTATGCGGCCGCAGTGGGCCCCGCACTTTCATAGGTCCCGCGCTAACTCTAATTATAAATTATTAAATTAAACCATTTTTACTTATTATTTTCCATGAGCTCCTTCAAATCTCCTCAAATTGGAAAGTATACGAAAAAGTTATGAAAATCTCCTGCAACTATTAAAATATCCTGAAAACTGATAAAAATGTCCTGAAAAATAGACAAAATTGACATTTTGAGTGTCATTCAATATGAAAAACGCAAATCCAGCTTGCAATAATAAAAAAAAACGACATTTGTCAGCTTTCGTTTAATAATAATTAAGGCGACTTTTAACCAAAACAGAAAGTTCCAATACATAATTTACTTTAATAGTCAATGGCATATAAATATAGATCTAAATTATTCTAAATCAATCTCGATCTCGTAAAAAAAAATAATCAAAAGTGATATTTTGCTAGTCGATAGTAAATCTAAAAGGCAAATGTTTATCAGCATTTTGTTGGAAAACTACCATCTACTGTAGATGGCTCGTAAAATTAATTTGATAATGATATTTCACTTAGTAAAGTATGAATAAAAAATATAGACGGATTTATTTTCGAACAAAAATTCTTAATTGTCAGTTATTATCTTTATCAATACGTAGAATAGGCCTCGCGCACTCCGATTCGCGTGGGGCCCCGCAATCTGTAGAGCCGAAATTGACTGACCTAGTAGGCATCTTCAAGCCAGGGAACATAAAAAAAGATTTTAATTACATGTTTGTTGGCTAAACTATTGCAGGCAGGGTCAAATTTTAGGGAGAGAAAGCGATGCTACTACCCCGGGGTATTTACATGAAAGGAGGCACGCATCCGAATCCGAATTTTAAGTGGTTAGAAACGTTTACATTTCCCCCCCCCCCAATTTTTACTGCCCACACGTTTAAATCTGACCACGTTACTGCTGGCCGCACTGTCGTGCTCAAGGTGTCCCATTGTGTCCCGTTCTCCTGATATGCTAATGCAACTACGGATTTACGGAAGTGATGTACCATGGGCCTTACCCTCCAGAAACTCGCAAACATACATCTCTAAAAACTAAAATAGTTATAGAATATGAGAAAATGAAAATGAGATTAAATGTACAAGTACATTTTTGTTTCTTTCTTCTAAAATAGGGCATGATTTCTATGAATAATAAGTGGCACATAAATAGATCTTTATTACAGCTTTCGAAACATTGCCCAGGGCATCCACATACTTAAATCCGACCTTTACTAAAGACCTTCCCTTTCATTAGAAAATGTCTCAGTTGACTATGGTATAGACATAGAGTATATGCACTACTATGGATATTATTTTTTAGATATCTTATTCCTGTCCGCGCAAGAGAACTTCCATTAGTTCATGTTTGAAATAATAATCATGCTTTTTTTTTTGCCAGATGACCTTTACATCATCTGCCCTATAGAACACAAGGTCTGAAGATAAGGACAAATTTCCAGCAATGTTAATATTGGTTTAAAATCAAATTTTATTGTGTAGAGAATAGGGTTAGGGTATACCTCAAGAGAAATTTGCAGAGTTTTGAAACTCGTAGAATTCAACGCCTTTCCAGCCACTTTTCTCAGCTCACATTTGAAGTTGTTATTTCCGACTTTGATAACAGACACATTGAAGAATTCGTCATAGTCGCTAGGCAGTGCTAAGTGAATAGAAAGTTATTATTTGCTTATTTTTTTAGATTTTACGATCACAATAACTTTTCAGTTTCAATGTTTAGGTTTGAGATATCAGTGAACTTTAAAACAAGTAAATATGTGTACCTGGCAAGTACTGTTAAGGGGGAAGGGAGAACATAGGCAAAAGGCCTTTTTTTTGGTGAGCTGAAAGGTAGTCGACGTAACACATGTGCCGCACGGAAACACTTTAACGATCAACTTAGGCGTCAAATTGCCTTAGCTGACATAAAATAGAGCACCTGGATGAAGGCGGCGCCAGAGCGAGTTAGAGATCAATTACTGAGGCTCGTAATACACATTTGGAACCAAAAGAAAATCGGGGACGTAGATTGTGAAAATAAATGTAATCGATCACCGGAAGACAATGGCTATGTCTGCTCTGGATGTGGCAAAATATGTAGGTCATAGATGGGGCTTGGTATCTACGTGAAATGCTGCACCCTTTATCAATATTCGGACTCGAAGACAAGCCTTTTATATGTACAGTCTTGCGGAAGGATATCTACATCTTCTTCATTAGGAAATGGATAAGCCACACCCTTCGCAAGCCTGACTCTAACACGACAAGACAAGCACTGAACTGGAATCCGACCAAAAAGAGAGGAAGAGGGAATGGCCCAGGGATACATGGCGTAGCGATTTGTAAGCAGACGCCAAGAAGATGGGCATAACTCTCTCCGAAAATCGAGACGCCTGGAGGAAGTTTGTTAGTGGTCAGTCGAGACCACAGGCGGACATTTAAGTGGAGTGAAAAATACACGACAGCATTGTTCCAGGTGATGTTATAGATGACCTTAGCTGCACAAAAAGCACGAGGTGAGGCGATATGACTTGAGATGTCACTTGTGCACTATCTCGCCAATAAACCACGGTATTATTCATTAAAAGTGCTTTAGGGATTCGTTTTTGCTAATTGTATACATACAATAAACCTATTGGAATTTAGACCTGCTTATTTATTAAGAACATCATCTTACGTCATGATGCCCAATGTCAAAATGCAGGGACTCCTAAAAAGGTCAAGCCTCTGGGTCCCCCACACTCCCAGCTACGCTACTGAAAGAAAGCATTAAACAAACACTAAACAGAACTATATGAAAACTATAAAACAAATGAAGTTCTACGTGTATAGTCAAACTTACTTTCTTGTATTGAAACTATGGGAGTTTGAGATCCGTTGATTAAACTTTCATCTTGAAACATGATGTCCACTGGAGTCCCCGTGTTGTTAGGGTCAGGTGGATCGGGATAGAGCTCTAACTTTATTTCCTGGTAATAAATACATCAAAAGTAAACATTTCAAAGGTAAATGGTTCTCACTTTACGAAGAGATGTTGAGTAAATCATCTTTCGTTTCGTGAAAAAATAAGAGATAAAATTTATAAAGATGAGAAATCAGTGGATGAGAGACAAAAATTGCATGGCTACCTATCAATGAGAGGGGCGAGTTCAAATCCCTACTTAAATTGTGTAAAAGACAGACAGACAGACAGACATATAGAGTAAGTTGATATAAGCTTTAACGAAAATCCTAGAAATTAGTTACTTTCATTGAAAGAAACAATCAATTTAAAAAATTCAAAACAGTAATTTTCTAATCGAACTATTAAAAAGACAAAGAATTTACAAGTAAGGTAAGATCTTATCAGCTGAAGAGACTTTATTTCCCTGTCTATTAGATAATTCATTTAAAAAGGAGGTATGAATACAAGGGAAGACAATAGCAAGAATAAGTCAAATTTCTAATTCTTGCTATGTTTACCTGTAGGATAATATTATGTAAATTGTACTGTTTTGTTTAGTAATAGTACAAGTTCATTGGTTTATAGATTTTACTTGAAGGAATAAATACAGACATTGGACATCGGATCACCAATTTTAGATCTCAGTAAAATGTGCAGTATTTACTGCCCAATGTCATCGTAATCCTGATATTTAAACAGACTAGTACAAGACTTAAAAAATGTATACATAGTAGGTCAACTTACTAAAGTGTCAACTTACCAAACTTTAAATTACCGAAGTGTCAACTTACCGAGGTGTCTCCAAAAGTAACAGAAGTGTAGTAGCGAGGTAAGATACATTTTTTCGGACTGGGAACAACTGGTTGTATACAGGAAGGGTAGTAGACCCCGATACTTGGCTCACTTCCACTAAAAACACTCAAATAGAATGATGCCTTGCCTGATCGTTGAGAAGATGCTGGGACTGCTCTATCCTAACAATAACACAATATTTAGTTTCAATGTAGTCTAATTTATTGTAGTTTAATTTATCGTAGTCTAATTTATCGTAGCCTAATTTATTGCAGTCTAATTTATCGTAGTCAAATTTATCGTAGCCTAATTTATTGAAGTCTAATTTATTGAAGTCTAATTTATTGTAGTCTAATTTATTGTAGTCTAATTTATGTCCATGGAAGGAACAAAACCTATTTTAACGGCTGGTAAAATAAATATTTTATCCTTAGTGTTTTTTGTATTTGGCTATAAAGTAAAGACATAAACTATTTTCTTCTCTATATGATGTTGAAGAGAGATTTTGTGGGTCTAATATGAACTTTTATCTTTGAGCGTTTGAAAGTTTTTCAAACCTTTATTTTATCAGGGTCGCATCGTCTCAAATGATCCTTCAGCATCATTTGTTTTTTTTTCTATCATGATAAAAAGGCTATTAGGCATCCCCTTGTTTGACAAGGATGGAATGAGTCCCAATTTCAAATAATCAACGCTGTACAATCTACATTTCTTTTTGTTTAATATTAGTTATATGTAGGCAAAATTAAGCTATTTAAATAAAATTTAAGTATTGAAATTGAATACAACATTTTTAGTTTGAATAGAAGGATAAATATTGAAAGGATTAACTAAGGTACAAATCATATATTAGTGTATGAATTAATTAGATGTGGGATGTGAACATTAAATTCACAACCTGCTTAAAATACGTTATCTTAGACCCACGAGGACATCTAGACCCCCAAATTATTTTTTTTTTACTTTCGTAGACCATTTGGAAGTCTTCGTAGACCCCTGAGGGTCTATATAGTCCAGGGGTTATCAATGTGTGTCGCTACCCCTTTGGGGGTCGAATGATGAATTTCAGGGTTCGCTTAAGACCATCAATAATTGGATTTTTTTGTGTGTAAATCTGGTCATTGTAAAAAAATTTTTCCTCTGAGAGTTACTATTTTTATGCTGTTTTCAAGGATAGAAAAGTTAATCAGAATGATTTCAACCATTTTTAATTGTAGCAGCATTCTATATATTTTTTTAAACACTTTAAATGAATGTAAATTGATGAATAAATTAACGTTGCGGAATCCTAGAGGGCGACGGACGAAAGGTAAAAGAGATAATAGTTACTAATAGCTTCTCTTTGAAGAGTTCATGTTAGTAAAGAAAATATTTTCTTCATGGAAGAACCCATAACTTTATTAACTCTTTCTCTCCGAATCGACGATACCATCGTTGATTTGACCTCATTAAATTAAATTAATGTTTAATTTTATAAACTTGACTTTGTGTTATATAAAATGACCATGCATTCCCCTTTACTTCTATACGAAAGAAAACATTTTCTGATAACAAGCGACTGTTATTGAAGCTGAATCATAACAGGGGATTGAAATAGTAATGAACCAAATGAAAAAGTCCTTCGAAACGTGGAAAAATACTAAAAAAGGAATGTTTATGTATATAATGATGCAATTTAAAAGTTGTTTTTAACTTTTGCAAACCAATCGAAACGACTACATCACGAAATGTAAAACAAAAAATTGATTCCTTTTTTTGCGAAAGAAGAAAATCTTGAAAAAATATTAATGATGTTTGCAAAGATTGTACATCAAGTATGTCTGTCTGAATTTCAACGCCTGGAACTGCGTGAATAACAGTGAGTCATCGAAACTCAATGTATGATTTTAGTCGACGCATATTAGTAACAAAGACACAGCCACATGAATTACAAGAAGTAATGAAAAACGTCTTTGGAAGGATCAAATGCAACATGCTCGATAAGTCTGTAAAAAAAATCTGATCCTTTCGAATGAAACGCGAACTTGAGAAACAAACTTTGTCGAATATTGACTAACGGATAATAATTAATAATAATCTGAAAAAGAACATTTTCGCAACAAAATTTCCCCCTACTTTCTAAATCTACCTGACACTTTCCATTCAAAAAACAAAAGTTGAAGATGTAATGGAGACAGTAAGAGTTTATTGAACTCATTAATAGCGATATAAGAAATATTATTTCTATTAAATGTTATTTACACAGATCTAGATCAAGTGTTTGCAGCTATTAGCCGATTTGTCTGTATTTGTCAATCATATATTTTTGCGAAACAAAGATTTTTCCACCTATTAGTCATCAAGTAGAGCTAAACAAAGGAAAAAAAAACTTGATGCAGAAGACGAAATTCTTTGTGATTTTGCAATGACTTTCCAAGAATTTCTCATCTGGTGAAACAGAAACAATGTCAGGCTATCGCAACAATTGTAACGATGTAGTTAGCTTTTATCCTGATCGCTATCCGAGCTCCGTCATGCTATTCAAATAGTCACATATGGAACAGGAATATGTCCGGAACAGGAATATGGTGGATACCTAATAGAGATGTTAATAAACGCACGACCTAAAATTTCATTTATTTGGAATTTCATTAAATGAAGACATATGTATTTCAAGAGTATACGGCGGTTACATATTGTTAAGTGATTTGAACATAAAACTTTGGCAATACATATCAGATATTCATATTTGAATCAAGTTTTTATACCAATAGCTAAAGCACAGTTGTTTATGTTTGTAAACGAAAATGATTATAATTTTGGGGTCGCCAAATAATTGGGAATAGTAAAAGGGAGTAGCAGAGCTAAAAAGGTTAAGAACCGCTGATATTGACCACTTTTGGAATCACTGATTTAATATGAAGCTAGTATAAACTGTGGGCCAAAATGAAGAAAAGCGCCGCCTCACGGTAAAAGGTCGTTTAGTACAATGAAAACAACTCTGTACTGCATTGGTATAAACTGTGCTCGGAACTAACGAAAATAGACGTCTTATGGGCCGGATATGTCCCACGGGCTTCAGTTTTGAGCATCACTGACACAGGAATTCGTTTTTAAGTATAACAAAGGGAAGCGACATTGAAAAATATACACAACGTAATTAAGAACATTTACCTCCCTTAAAAGCGATTTCGACAGAAGGGTCTCGATGTACCTACCTGTGCTAGGACAAGAAAGTAAAAATCAAGGTAACTCGTCAAATTAACAGCAGATCTGATCAGTGTCAATTCGTCGCCTTTGTCAGGAGGCAGGTAGAAGAAATCCGTCCCGTTATACCCAGAGGACTGTGATGATTACATGTAGAAAAACAATTATCATTAATTTAGTTTAGAAAAATTAAAAAAAAAAAGCATAGCATTGTGTTCTTTCTAATTTTAAATACAAACAACATTTTTGTTTTTTAGAACCCATTAGTCTTCTTTCTATTTGTTATTCTTTAATTATTTTTTTTATTCTCTCTCTATCTCTCTCTTTATATATTGAGGTATATATATATATATATATTTATATATATACATATATATATATATAGAGAGAGAGAGAGAAAGAGAGGGAGAGAGAGGAAGAGAGGGAGAGAGAGAAAGAGAGAGAGAAAGAGAGGGAGAGAGAGAGAGAGGAAGAGAGGGAGAGAGAAAGAGAGAGGCTTGTCTTATGCATATAATACTTTACTTATTTTGGGGCAATTATTCTAGGATTTTATTGTGTAATTTTACCAATTGTAGCCCCTATCTGTGGTAGATAATGTATAAGTAAGTATTATTGACTTTTTTTACCAAATGACTTATTATTATGTAGCTTTTACAGTTATTATTCCTATTTTAGGAAGTTTTTTTAAGATTTGTAAGTAAAAGAAAAAAGTTTCTACAAGAGGTCTATAAAGCAGGCTGCAGTGACGGCAACAGTTTCTGTGGCCAGCACAACGAGCAACCGCATTTACTTTTGCCTAACTAATGCAACGTATCCATTAGAGCTGGGTCGACTCAAGAGGCGCCCTAAAGATCCCTTAATTAGAAATGCCGGGACACCCGGTTCGGAAGCGAAGCTCTTTAACGCTCAACCACCGCGCCTCCATTATGATGTAATATGTTTATGTAATAAATTATGTATTATATATCTATGTAATAAATTAAAATAAATAAATATTTTAGCAAATATACAACTAGTTTTTTGATGGTTTTTTTTTTGGCTTTTTCTTTTCAGTTAACAGAACTCTACTGTTTTATTTGCTTGGCACTAAACTAAATTTAACCAATTATCTACCTTTTACAAAGTTCTGATAGAACTCTCGTTGTGTACATTCAACCCTGTTATGATTAAATCTCAATAACATTTCTGCTTGCAATCGTAAAACGTTGCTTTTGGTATAGAATTGTAGGAGAATACATGCTTTATTTTACATAACACAATTACAAGTTTATAAAACCAAAAATGTATTTTATTTTGTCAAAATTAGGAGAGAAAGTGCCGTAAGAGATGGTTATTTCCCCTTATTGTTGATAAAAGCCTTCAAGAAGTAAAGAATACGATGCCATTAATAGGATAATCTTTATGTGATAGCATTCGTGATATATGCAAGAAGTATTTATTACTTCTAGCAGCGTAACACTTGTTAAGCGGTATGTTATTTCCCTGTTTAGTCCAGCGTCCAGGTCGTCTGCTACGATGCCACGTAACACTGTCACACCGACAGGAGCAAACTGAAAATGATGCAATGTTTTTTTTATTATTATTATTTCATTTTCATTATTGATACTGGTAACGGGGAAAAAATGGAAAGAAAAGAAGTTTTTTTTGTAAGTTGTATCTAATAAGTGCACATTCAATCCATTAATATGGCAGGCTGTAATTATCTAGACAGCCTTAACCCAAGCCTTACTTTAGCAGCTTATAGAATTTCCGAGAGGTTCATTACAGAACTTTCTTACAGAGTTTGCAGGTCTAGCTGTCTTAAGGGGCTCAATCAGTCATGTTAGTGATTACCACTTACTAGTCCCCCAATACATAAATCCTTTCTACAATCACCGCTTCTTAATTACCTCTTTTCAATTACCTTTTCTTAATCATGTTCTTAATCTTATGTTTTACAGCAGACGTTACTTCAAAAAGGAAGGCAATTACGTCCTACGCAGTTCATGTGTAGATCTAGTCATGCGTTACAATCCTTCTAGATCATGCATGAGACGAGAGCGCACTTATCATGGAAAGCTTAGGACGTAATTATATCCTCTTTTGAAGCAACGTCCGTAATTTATAAGATAAGAATATCTCTTAAGAATCACCTCTTGCTAATCACCTCTTACCAATCACCTCTTATTAATCACCTCTTATTAATCACATTTTAGCAATCACCTCTTCCTAATCACCTTTTATCAATCACCTCTTCCTAATCACCTCTTATTAATCACCTTTTATCAATCACCTCTTCCTAATCACCTCTTATTAATCACCTCTTGCTAATCACCTCTTATCAATCACTTCTTCCTAATCACCTTTTATCAATCACCTCTTGCTAATCACCTTTTATCAATCACCTCTTCCTAATCACCTCTTATCAATCACCTCTTCCTAATCACCTCTTATCAATCACCTTTTATCCATCACCTCTTCCTAATAACCTCTTATTATTCACCTTTTATCAATCAACTCTTCCTAATCACCTCTTATTAATCACCTTTATCAATCACCTCTTCCTAATCACCTCTTATCAATCACCTCTTCCTAATCACCTCTTATAAATCACCTTTTATCAATCACCTCTTATTAATCACCTTTCATCAATCACCTCTTCCTAATCACCTTTTATCAATCACCTCTTCCTAATCACCTCTTATTAATCACATCTTAACACATGTACCGGAAGCTCAAAATTGGAACCAGTGAAATCTGCCCATGTGGAGTATCACCAGAGAATGCCGACCACGTCCTCCAAATCTGCTCTCTGTACCAAGAGGCCCGTATAAGACACTGGCCCCAAAACACCCCAATAGAAAGAAAACTATATGGAGAGCTCCCTGATTTGGAAACCACTGCGCAGTTCATCTCATGTATTGGTCTAGTCAACATAACATTGAGAACGAGGAAGAAGAAGAAGTAATCACATCTTGCTAATCACCTCTTATCAGTCACCTTTTATCGATCACCTCTTATTATTGACATTTCATACAGCCGCGATATCAATCTACTGATTCAGCATTGTACTATCTACACCATCATCTGATAGACATTTACCTCATTTAAAATCACGCTATAACGTTCGAATGAGAACAATGGCGCATTATCATTGACGTCCAATAGTTGAATTGCCAACTTTCTTTCTTCTACCTGAGATCAAGAAAGCACAGAATTAGTTACAATGATATGGACCTAACAACAACACAAGGCTACTGGAGCTCTACAGGTGAACCATAGAACTATATTGGGTGAAATATAAACAGTGAAACAGTTTCTAGTGAATGCAAATAATTGGAATCACCACTACAATCCTACCGTTCCGCCATCCACTGCCTGACAGTACATCGTATAGTTAATGAAGTCAGTATCATCGAAGGGACTTGAAGTTTTTCCCTGGCAAGATAGAAGCGGGAAAATGAAATAAAGTTCAATGAAGAAAAGTTAAAAACTTTATAAAAAAATATTTGTATCACGTGTGTATGTAATGAGCAAGAAAAACTCTTTAAAATACTTTTTTATTTCAACAAGACAATACCTGCTTTATACATCTTATACTGCCTTTTTTTTTGTTTTTTTTTACCTTTATAACTAATGAATTTAGGAATAATTCAAATGAAGCGATATCCCTTTCAACAACGAATTTGGATCTAGATCTAGTTTTCAAGCCAAATTTATTCCTTTTTATTTCACTTTGAAAAAGTATAAAGGTCTAAAATGTAAGATTTCCCCGTCAGGCCAACGAGCTAGAAACTCTCTCTCTCAACGCTATGCAGCAACTGTTAAACATTTCTACGAAAATCGTAAATAGCTGGGTTTTTTTTTATACGTATCAAGATTTCAACCCCCCCCCCCCCTTGCAGCTTCTGCGGGTTACTCCACGAAGTTCGAATTTGAATAGAGGTATTTAAAAAAAAAAAAAAAAAAGCATTTTTAAAAAAATTCGTTACCTATACTAATTAAGAAAATGTACACTTTAGTTTTGCTAATTGAAAAACGAATGCTTATAAATAGTGTCAATGTCGTCACATAAGTTTTACTATTGTGTCAGGTCATCAACATAGGAGGGCAATTTATTTGAAGTTGGACATCCTATTTCTAGTTGCCTTGCGGTGCTAAAGCTTTACTAGTCGAAATTAATAAAATAAAAGTTAGGAATGGAACTACTGGCTATAAGACTACTAGCTATAGGATTACTAGCTATGGGACAGCCTGCAATAGGACTACTAGCTATAGGACTATTAGGTATAGGACTAATAGCTATAGGACTACTAGCTATGGGACTACTAGCTCTAGGACTACTAGCTATAGGACTACAAGCTATAGGACTACAAGCTATAGGACTATTAGCTATAGGACTATAGCTATATTATTACTAGTTGTATTAATACTATCTATAGAACTGCTAGCTATAGGACAAATAGAAATAGGACTACTAGCTATAGGACTATTAGCTATAAGACTACTGCTACTAGCTACTGTGATACAGAGGTACACTGTTGTTTAGGCAACCGGCAATCCCTTTATCTAAGACCCCTACAGACACTCTGTACTGAAACCATATTGTTATTCAATGGACCTCATTCACCAACCGTAAACAAACAACATTTAGCCACGTGGTGCTCTATCTCTTATATATAATTTACGATCTCATGTTTAATTCATGATGGTTGTCACGTGACAGTTTTTTTTCCGTTGTTTTTTCAATAAGATCACGTGACTAAATGTTGTTTGTTTACGATGGGTGAATGAGGTCCATTTATCGGTGATAATATCTCCTGTCAGGTCATTTCAATGTATAACACTGTTATAACTGATTTGGTACGAGTATCATTGTGTGTGACACATGTATGCGTTCTGCGAGCAGCCAAGCGTGACGACAAACGGCTATTCGAGAACGGAAGTATGAACACTAGGCATGCTATATGGTCATGTGACTTGTCTAGAAAGATTTAGCGGCAAGTTAGTGACATTGATCATCTTGATTATGTATTACATTTTTATATACTGTTATTATTGGTAGTTTTGGCTGCCTTTGAAGCACCTGCGCTTTGTGTGAAAACAAATAAAATTGTTACATTGTTTTCTGTCAATTTGGAGCAGGCCTTCTGTATCACGAAGATAGATAGATAGATAGATAGATAGAATGTGTTTATATTTGATGCTCTTAACTTGATCACACAAGATTACTGACCTCAATTACTTGATAATTAATTAATTAATAATTAAGGACCGTTGGATACTTGAATAAAGTGCAATGCATAAAGGTCACAGTCTAGTCGCTGTTCATAATAAGATGATGTCGCCTTCAAGTCCTAACAACCAACCGACTAATAATAACATACATTTCTAGAACCCACTAATTCGTGACGTCAAGAAATGTCGCGTTAAAAGTCCGTCAACCATATGCGTCTCTATACTAAATGTCTAACAACTCCTATTCTGCAGCGTCATTGTCTGTCCGGTTACGTCACTACTTTTACAGTCACCAAATATGATGCACACTATTTATGTACAAACAAACATACTATGTAAAAAAACAACAACAACTAAACCCTAACAAGAGTCAGATGTTTCGCATTGCCTATCATTCAGTTTATGAATTAGACTAACTAAAGTATCAAGCAATTATAGCTGTGTCACTTTTATCACTTCTGGCGGAAAACCTCGTAAAGAGTCGTAGCATCTTATCTGTCCCTTGACTTTCGTTGTAGGGGGCGCTGTGACACTTCGCTTAAACCAAATCCCTCCACTTTTCAAGTCAGCGGCTGTTCTTCACAAAATATCAAGAAAAAGGCCTGTCCAATATTTTATGTTATCCAGCCAGCTTTTTTTTTTGGACGGCCCTTCCTTCCTGCTCCATCAATGGCGTCACTTGGGTGGGGAGGAGGGGGGAGAATTTGAAAATCCCACCGGGCCCCCACTTGAGGGGGACGACCAAATGAGTGGGTTTTTTTTACATTAAATATTACGCTAAATGCAGAGGCCCCCAAAGAGACCAATCCCCCCGGGCCCCCAAATGATGGAATGTTCTTAGCTACGCCCTTGTGCTCCATCCACTGTACCTTGAAGAATGACTTTTGAAAGTGAGTGTAACAATACGCTACATTGCAAAAGCGATTCACTTCATAAAACAAAAAAGGCGTCAATGGTGAAGTGTTAACACACAAAATCTCAAACTAGATTTCAAATACACTTACATCACGATCGATGCCTTGCTTCATGCTAACTACATACGAGTTTGTACTGGCTGAGAAATTATGCCGGAAGTAGTCGTCAAAAGGAAACTTCTTTTTCTTATCTTCTGGACTAAAGGTGAAGGACACATTAAAAGGCCTGCCATTGGTTAGAATAGCTTTGGTATACACGGGGTCTGTAGAATATTTCCAGAGTTATGAATACAACAATGAATACAATTGCTGTTATTAATAAAATAAGTGTTATTTATCAAGGCTGACCTTAGATAATTGGAGACCCTAAACGATGTGAATTTGGTGGCCCCAAATGAAATATGAAATCGATGCCAACCGAAAATATAAAATTAAGACTGAAAACAAATTACGCAATACATCAAAAATTTCGCGAATACCTTCCTTCAGGGAACAGTACCAGGAAGAAGAAGGAGATAAAGACAGGGAAAGCGATGTGAAAACGGCATCAAATAATGGGCACACCTGTCAGTGAATGAAATTCTTACCAAGGTAAAGGACAGGTAGGATTGGAGAAAGACGGTTGACATTTTTTGTGTGGTTCCCCAACGGTCCAACACAAAGGCAGGGGCTCTAAACCTTGTGGATCACGACCCCCTTGGGGTTCGATTGACAATTCGTCAGGCGTCGCCAAAGACCATCGAAAAATTGATTGTTTTTGTTTATTGTTCTAGAACTGTGTGTGTGTCTCGGGATAGGGGGTCGCGGCAGAGTTGGGGATTGTAAAAAAGGGTCGCCAACCTTAAAACGTTGAGAACCGCTGGGTCACTAAGGGGTAGGTGAAGGTGGTGAAGGTGTGATCTAGAGCTTAAAGCTTGAGCCCTTGAGCCCTGTTATGTTTGAGACTTGAAAGAGACATAGAGCTAGTCTAGTAGACATAGAGCCATAGAGCTCATCTAGGTTTGAGATTTGATCCAATTTTTCTATTTTTTTTTTCTCTAAAATATTTTAGGGAAAAATGCGAGGACTCCCCCAATCGGAGGCCCTAGGCCTAGACGGCTGCCTAGTTTGCTGAAAATCTAGGACCAGCCCTGTGTTAGAAATAAGTAAATCTATACGTTTCTTTTCCCGCCCCTTCAAAAGTACTATTGATGTGATCTGTTCATTGGGATATATATCGTGTTATTTTATTATTTTAATTTCATACTTAACTTTTACATTTTCAATTATTCTGAAATTTAAAATAAAATTTAAATATTTTCAAAAATGTTCTAAATAAAAGGAACACTAATGTGAAAATGCGTAGATCTTTTTTATTTTAATGTCAAATCATTTGGTGTAAAAAAAATAAAAATAAATCAGAAACCGCTATTGTGACACAGAGCTAGGTGAGAATAGCGATCAGTACGGGGAAGGGGGATGTGAGACATGCAGTTAACGCAGAGGAGGTAGTAAGAAGACATAGGTCATGTGGCCGGCCATCAGAACAGGGCGGGTGTATCAGTCTATTGCTTGACATCATAGCGTCAATGCTGAATTCTATAGAATTGGACTTGGCAAAAATAATCTCTCTCTCTCTCTCTGTCTCTCTCTCTCGCCCTCTTTGATAATAATCTTAACTTTAAAATAAGATCTAAATATTTGTAATTCGATTTTTAAACAACAACAAACAATATAATCTGATTGCGGGATTCGAACATTGGGGTTAGTGAAAATATAAACGAAAATATTAAAATAATAACAATGAAACATAATCATTTTACCCGTTTCACTTGGTTTGTTCGGAGGATCTAGCTCTGGGAATCCTATGACGATGGTACTAGTGCTGTCACACGCTATAATTGACAAAGTTATAGTATTTAGTTAATAGTATATGCATCTATATACAATTTTCCTACGTAATATAGAACTAAGGAAACATAGATATAAGACAAATTTGTACAAATGCTCTTTCTTCCCTAGCGATATTAGAGCATGGAATGGGTTGCCTGAGCTAGCCAGGAAAACCAGTGACTTGGCAGAATTTAGGTCATTGGTTAATATGCATGACTAGATGCATGACGCGTAAGACGTAATCATCTTCTTTCTTGAAGTAACGTCTGTAGCATATAAGAGAAGATATATATTTTTGGTTTTAAATTTTGTGGCCATAGAAATAGTAAAAATTCAACTTTAAAAAATAAAAAAGGGGATGTACAAAGTGTCTACATTTTATTTTTCAGTGAAGACTTGTGACGATGCCTGAGGTAAAATAAAAATTAGGAGACGGCAACTCTTTGGCAGTTTGCAGCACACAGTGCTACACCCTAGCAGAGCCGAGTGAGTCTCATCGCTCTAGGGCACCGTGTTGAGAACTCTATTCTCTGATAACACGGAAAAGGAAAGCGGCAGTTCGTTGGAGAGTTGCCCTGTCTCCGTACATGGCCATTTTTAGGGTGTAGTATCGCGCATTCGTAAAGGATGTCGTTAACCGTTTCTACGTCTTCATGGCAGTGTCTACAACGAGAATCGAAGTTTGGTTTAAATTTAGCAAAATAGACAAAGATTGGACAGTGTCCCGTTCTGTACCCAGCGATTGTTACCTTGTCTCCCCTGTTCAGCCACCATTAGTTTGATTTAGAGGGGGCCCTTTCAAGTTTTCCCAAACTTCCCTGCCTATGTTTTCATTTTCCTAATTTCGATGCCACTTTTCCCTCGTCTATTCGTCTGCGATCGCCCGAGCCTTCTTGAAAGTCCCTAGCTGAGACTGATCCGCCGCTGGTCCAAAAAGAATTTTCGGCACTTGCCTCTCCTTTGGATACATCTGCTGAGAGGAGAAGGGAGCAGTGGGGAGGGGGGGGGGCTGCTGTGTGGGCTACATCGCTCCGACTATGGCTAATGGCTAGGCATTCATTTCTATTCTATGAGATGATCTTTAGTCACTTTAGGACTGAAAACACACGAAAAAGTAAAGTCCCCCTTTCAGACAATGCGATCTATAGGGAAGATGATGTAAAGGTCATCTGTTTCTGTGGTCCGCGGTTAAAGAGAGTGTCATGTGGCCAGCACATCGACCAACTGCCTTTACTTTTCCCCAACTAATGTCAGGTACCCATTAGAGCTAGGTGGACTCAGAGGTGCCCAAAGATCCAGAAATAAAAAAAAATCCCAGTCTTCACAAGGATTCGAACGCGGATCCCCCGGTTTGGAATTCACGTGCGTTACCAGCGCGCCTTTTTGTCATTAGTATAATCCCACAATAACTGTACAATATGCACTGTTAACATTTCCCAATTCATTCCTTAGCCTAACATGATTGTCATAAAACTAATTTCATTTCTGAACCGATTTATTGCAATCACAAGTAATACGTAAGTCTGACATCTGAGCTCAGCGATTTCAAGATCATTTTTATTACAAAGCTTATATTAGCTCACTCTGTCTGTCTGTATGTCTGTCAGATACTAATTTTGTGCACGTTATTTCTCCCATTGTCCATACTAGGATTAAGTTAAAACGTTGCCCAATTATTCATCAATACATGATTCAATATTAAAAAATTAACAATTGAGTTAATTAAGTAAAAAGTAAATTGATACATTTTGGTTTATATATAAAAAGGGAATAAATCTTACAATATTGATAAATAAAAGCTGTAAATTGGTAGTTCTTTTCCTTTTCTTTTTTTTTTTTATCTTGTGAAAGGACATAAGAGGCGACATTATAGAATCTAAACATATTTTTACCTTCATTCCATTGAGATCTTCCCAATGAAATCAATCTAAAAGTAAATGTCGTGTACATATTTATCGCTATTAGAAACAATAATACAGTATAACAGTTAGGGCCATGTGAAGTATCACCAGAGAATGCTGACCATGTTTTTCAAAACTGCTGTCTTTACCAAGAGGCACGTACAAGAGACTGGCCCCAATTACCCCAATAGAAAAAAAAATACATTATATGGAGAGCTCCCTGATTTGGAAACCAGGTTGGTATAAAAAAAGGAAATAAATCTTGCAGTTTATCTCATATATTGGTCTAGTCATCTCAACGCTCAAACATGAACATTGACAACGAGGAAGAAAAAGAAATCATAATGAGGACCGACTTGCACAGTGCAAATCTTCTTTCCTGATCTTATTGATTACAATGGTGGGAAGCGTGGTCGAGAGGCTAAGTGCGCTTGGCCTAGAAGGGAGCTTGAGGTTCCACACCCGACTCGGGCAGAGTTGCGTTTACTGAGCGCCTAAAGACAGCAATTTCAGCAAACTCCTAGATACCCCCTCTCCCCCACTGGTCCACAAATGAGATTGGGCCAAAGCGCTCTGAGCATGAAAGTAGCACTATATAAAAGCTATAATAATAATTACAGACTTCAAAGGAGTCAATCTAATCGTGCATGCTAATGACTTAGACTCTGCTAAGTTTGTTGGTTTTTCTAGCCGATTTAGGCAACCTATTTCATACTCAAATGTCACTTGGGAGGTAAGGAGCAAGTTTGTCGTGGCATATGGAATAAGAGATAGGGCCTCTTTCTTGATGTCTTTTTGGTAATTTTTTTTTTTAGGTTTTTTTTGTAAATTATGGTTCAATGTTTTATATTATTGCTACTTTCCGTGTATTTCTTCTGTCCTATGTGTCTCTAAATTAAGTGAATTTTTTTTCTAATAATGTAGCTCTAATGTAATGTGAATATTCATTGTGATACATAAATAAATATCACTGCTCTATTTTGATTATGTTCTAGTTTCTTTATGTTGAGTTACGGGATGGCAGACACAGGTTGCACATTCTAATATTGGCCTGCCTAATGTTAAATAGCATTTTAGTTTTATGTTCCAGTTTGATTTAATAACAATTTCTTTAAACAAACCCTAATATTTTGTTTGATTTTGTAAAATAATTCCATCAATATGGGCCTGGATATTTTGAGTTTTTTTTAAAGTGTGTCTAACTAGTTTACCATCAATAGAAATATGTAGTTTTGGTCTTTTGTTGTTTTGGTTTCTACTGTCAATAACTGGCATTTCTGTTCTGTGTGGAAAGATATGCTTCTATTTCATTGTATTTGATTATATTAGTGAAGGGCCAGAGACCTTGCATGCCGTTCATTTTAAAACAAGTTAGTGTACCTAAGCTTAACACGATTCTCTTAACGCTTGACAATCAAAGTTGAGAGAAAAATGCACAGGAGCACAAAGGAGGGGTTTGGGGTCGCAGCAAAAAAAAAAAAAGAGCTGAAAACGTTGCAAGGTCTGGTGATTTCAAATGAACATTTTTCACGTGACCGTGGTTTTGTGTGTGTGTGTGTGCGTGTGTGTGTGTGCGTGCGTGTGTGTGTGTGCGTGTGTGTGTGTGTGCGTGCGTGTGTGTGTGTATGTGTGTGTGTGTGTGTGTATGTGTGTGTGTGTGTGTGTGTGTGTGTCAAGGATTGGAATCGTGTGTTATAACCATAGAACAAGATGTCTAGTATTTGTTATCTCAACACTTTTTATAGCTGTGATTTTTAATGAGTCGCAATACTAAAGTTATGGATTTTCTACAATTTAATCTCATACAACTATTCTCTCCTGTCCACATATGAAACAGAAAAAAGCGCTCGAATCTTTTTGACATGAGATCCTATTTCGTTTCTGTTGAAGCCTATTCAAGAATCCAAAGGTACCCTAATTGTCTTTAAACTAGCACAGATTACGACAGGTCTTTAAAACACTTGAACACATACTGAATCTTCCCTCAACGAGAATACAACAACGACAGTTTATTGATAGGTTGTATTTACAAATAATTGGGGTGGCCGCCTTTGAAGTTGTTAAAAAAACACAAACTCTTTTTGTAATCTTCTTGATTTTTTGTAAACTATGTTGTTCACATAGAGTGTAGCACTGAGCTTTGAACAGTGGGACACTGCATTCTTAAAATGTATTTAACAATAGGGAATATTTTAAGTTTAGTTTCAAATTGGAAATATATATATTAGAATCTTACATTATAGGAAGCTAAAGGTCTGGACGAGAAATAAGCCCTTTGCTGTATCAACATTGATGACAATTCATTCCCAACATACAATACGGTTTTTATAATGAAAATTTCAAATCATCTGGTCCAATTATAGACCACAGATCAATACACTTGAATGATATTTTAATGCAGTTAAAAAAAAAATTGATTCGACCAGAGGTCAGCAGCATGTTTGACTAAGAAAACAGCAAGACCTATGATGTGACATGAAATCTTGCTCGTGGTGACCAAACCGGACTAATGACCTTCGAGTAATTGAATTAAACGATTAGCACAATGGTGTGAAAATGTGTACCAGTATTGACTGACTAGTCAACTTCCAGTGTTAAAATAAGACTTATTGAACTAGACCACAACTTATTTAAAGAAACAAAACATTAAAACACAGATTTAGAGCATATGCACTTACTCCTACGATGAAATAAAATACACCTATTGCTATTGTGTATTTTACTTAACGAATTAATTAAAACTCAATACGTAATGTGTTTACCGTTCTGGCATGCCACCGAAGTCCAGAGTAAGGCCAAAGCCCCGGTTAGTACAAGTCTGTCCATAGATCCAACTCGTGCCTTTCCCCTAATTGTTTTTATTGCATGTAGATATATGTATTTATCAAACTAGTCTGATTGTGTGTTCTAAAAGTCCATTTCGTCTGTTTGAATGTAATGTCCTTATAAAAATCACAGTTTTCAAAACGATATTGCATCAAGACTGTTCAAAGCTTATACCACTTTTATTGTCAGCGCGCTTGATGCTGGGTCTAAACGCGTTCAAGTGTAAATTAACAGATACGTCTATTGGATATGAAACTTTTATTACGCATTGAGTTGGAGGTTAGTGGGATCCACGTTCGTGCTAGCCTGGCTCCCGAGTTGATAGAATCTCTTGACAGTGTGTTTCACGTTTTTAGACCCGTTGCGATTCATATTCTTCGTCTTTACAAAACCACTGGCGCATGGTAAGCGTACGATTCAATAGCAGGCACGCAAGGGTTAAGTTCAGAAATGTAAGACTCCAGGCTGTAACCAATTTAGTGTTAGTTGAGGACATCTAGGATCCTCGCTAGTAGTGCCTATTCAGATTAAGAGAAAATAAGCGAATATTAAATTGTGTGTGAAAATCAATTTTTTGATATAAGTAGATGTAAATATAGGATAGTTCCCTACAGAGTCACTTTTCACCATAAAGTTTCTCTTCATTGTCTAAAGCTGTATTTATATACTCTAATGCACAATGAATAGTTAAATATGGATATCATTATTAATTTAATGATATTTTCTTATGTACTAGAATTTAGATATTAATGTTGTAATGCGGTTTATTAAATGAAAATTTGCAATATCTATTTGAGTATGTTGAAGTTGTAACTGTATTAAGGGTTTTTAGGACTACAGAACAATTCATATACAGATAAAAAGAATTAATATTTATGTAAATATAATTTAATTCATAGGTTATAATATAATAGATTATTATCATCATCATCAAACTCCAATAATATAATAGATAAATAGATACATTAATAGAAAGGTTATACATTATATAAATCTTTCTCTCTTTCATTATCTTTTCCTTCTTTCTTTCTTTATGTATTTATTCATTTAGAGAATGCGAACAGAAATGGGGAAACAACTATATCTGAATAGTCCCTGACGCTAACTCTGTGTACTTTTTGGAATATTATTTTTCATTGATTCAAATGACACATAAAATATTTTCCTAAAAGTGTTTCTGTAGTTGGTACTCATCTTCAGATAGACTACTATAGTCAATGCCGAATTGAGTGACAATGATATTATCGACGCTCCCAAGCTGTACCTTATAGCTGTATCGTATTTGCCATTAAAACTGTAGTCCGGGATGCAATAGCTAGCCAGAGTAGATACCACCATGGGGAGATAGCAGACCACGAACAGAATGGCGATAACAATTACAAGCCTTGCGGATTTTCTGTCCCGCGAAGAAACCAAATTTTTATGTTTTTGTAAACCTGAAGAGTTCTGCATTCGCCATTTTTGTTTGTAATGCATCTGGGTCACTAGCGTGCCAGTAAATAGAACTAGTAGTCCAAGACCACCCACGACTAAAACAATGTGCAAAAGGTATGTAATTTTTAGCGGTTCGGACTTGTCTTTCAGAAAACCTATGCCTAACAAAGTCTTGTTTTGTTTAGGGTGATAACTCCATGCTAAATATACAGTTGAGTAGAAAGGATACAGCGTCAGGAGGTTTAACACAACTATGCAAGCAATCACAAATATTGTCGTCTTTTTGGTTACAATTGATTTAATGGTCAGTGGGAACATAATGCATAGGCACCTTTCTATCGTTATGTACACCGTGTAGTGGAGGGAGGCTCTGATGGCGCAACCTAAGGGCCAGTTCACAACGACATAGAATAGTTCCAGCATCACCACCGGCAGATCGATATCATCCGCATAGCTGTTCATGCACAGGTTCTCAAACTGAACTATGAAAGACCTCACCAGATCCGTCAACGCGATGGCGAAGAACGTGACCTCCACAGAACTTTTCATTCCCTGAGCGGCGAACACGCAGACGTTGAGAAAGTTCGAAACTAAATCGAAAAAGCCAATCAGCGTGCAGGGAACTGTCACGAGCATGAAGTTTAGCAATGTCCAATTCAAATAGTCAACACTGTTCCCATCACTGGATGTCCTTGTCACACTATAAGCCAGTGTGCTGTTCATTTTGCTACTTATTGGGAAATGTTACATTTAATCTTGACATAATATTTTGTAAAAAAACAACAACAACAACATGAATTGCAGGCCACACACATCCGCTCTCACGTACAAGTTTATTTACTTTTAGATATCTTAAACGTTTGACGACCAAACTAATCGAAATGCTGTGTTGAAATTTTTTTTTACTATAAAATGATATAGTAGATAAAATGATAGTAGATATACTCAATCGTTTACCCTTATGTGAACTAATTTGAAAGATGTATTCATGAATCGTAAAGTTCGATATTCGTAAATTGTATACTGTTTAATATATAGCGCAGCACCAACGTATATATTTAGGAGAACATTGTTTTCTTGTTCGTAGAGCAAGATTATATGTCTTTCAAATGATCCATAGGTAGATACACATTAGAGATCGATCTTTTTACTTTGTCAAGGTAATTGTTTACAGTAGGATTAGAAGTGTAATTCTAGTAGAAAATTTCGGCAGTTATCTGTTTTAGTGGGATTTTTTAATTGTTTTTTGTTGTTGTTGTCAATTGTTAATGAATGAGATTTGTGTACATTAATTATTAGTCACGTTTCTTTGAGCTTTGTAAAGATTACTAACTAGATAAACTTTACAAGAAGTTTTAATAATAGATTTACACCCAGACCTATATAAAACTCCGTCATTAGTACATCCAAACTTACACACTCACGCACATCTATATAGATATTAACTATGAAACAAAATCTTTAAAAAAAAACCCACTCCAGTACACATTTGAGGCGCGGTGGCAGAGAGGTGAAGCACTTGGCTTCCAAACCAGGGGTCTCGGTTTCGAAACCTGGTGAGGACTAGGATTTTAAATTTCCGGATCTTTGGGCGCCTCTGAGTCCACCCTATAATAAGTACCTGACTAAAGTTGCGGAAAAGAAAAGTTATGCTAGCCACATGACACCCTCGTTAACCGTGGGCCACAGAAACAGATGACCTTTATATCATCTACCTTATAGACCGCAAGGTCTGAAATGGAAATTTTACTTTACTTTTAGTACGCATTTAGTGCGATCTATTAGGGCGGATAATGTAAGGACCGTCTCTTTTCAGTGGCCCAGGGTTAAAGAGGGTGTCATGTGGCCAGCACTACGACAAAACCGCCTAAACTTTTCTCCAACTAATGTCAGGTACCAATTAGAGCTGATAGGTCTTCACCAGGATTTGAACCCGGGGCCTCTTGGTATCTTTGAAGTGGCGGCCCTGCAGATATTCATCCGTGACAAAAGATTAAATGTACTTATAGTATCTACCAATCGATCTGCTTTTCCAGCCAATCAAAGAACAAGTGAATATTTGGTTTTAAAGTTTTCAAGATATTTATAGTTTACCAGATAAAAAACCGACATCAGTCTTGGTTTTAATCGTGCACCACGTAAGATAAAATTAGGTAAAGATGCTTCTGAATATTTACAATTCGGATTTCTAGCGTACAAAGGGAACACTGACCGGCCACAATGTGTCTTTCATATGTATTATCGAACGAAAGTTTGAAACACATCCCTTGGTATTCGTCAAACACCATACTACACACTTGTCTTCACCAAAACTTTTTAACTGACACGTGGCCCTGGTCAGTGCATTGCCCTAGTTCGTTGTGTTTAACATAATCATCACATTATTTCTTCAGTGTATACTAGTAGTGTGCTGTATATATACTTATAACAAAGGCGTTTACTAATACGAGTAGGCTATATCGAATGATTGTGGAGAGTGGAGACACTATTAAGACTATAACCCTCGTTCAATGTCCAATCGTGACACTAACTGAAATCAACGATGATTTTGTTACAGTGTGACTTTGTTATAAGCAGACTACATTGCTTTCTTTTTAGGTAAAAAGTTGTTTTATAATTTGTTTTTTAGTTTATTGTTTGTTTGCTTATATTCAGACGATGTATTCTACTTTGTATAAAAACGTTGAAGATTAATATCAACGTCTTAAACTATTCACGTATAGTATTTATAAAAAAAAAATTTCCATTTTCTTGTGATCGGTTTGTAGCAGTGGTCGATTCTTGCACTCACTAGAAGTAAATAAAGAGTACGCAGGATGGACGTAGCAGAATCGATTCTGAATTTTCGAAGAAATGTCTTGGTATCGTTGTTTTGAATGAGGTTATTACAAAGAAATGGGAAGCGTGGTCGAGAGGCTAAGTACGCTTGCACTTGGCTTGGCTTCCTATGAAGGGGGGCTCGAGGTTCGACGGAAAACCTACTCCCAGATACCCCCCTCCCCCAACTGGTTCACAAATGAGATTGGACCAAAGCGCTCTGAGCATGCTATAAGCATGAAAGTAGCGCTATAGAAAAGACATAATTTAATTTTTTTAATGACCACGCCTAACAAACTGGACAGCATTAACTTCCTCCCCCGTAAAGAGCAATCTTCCAACTAAGAACAGGACACACACCTCTGTTAAATTACCATCTTAACAAAATAAATTCCACACAGCTCACCCTTTGTAGACACTGCGCCCACACTTATGAAGCCGTAAACCATATCCTCTTTGAATGCCCCTTCCTAATCCACCTTAGGCAGACCTTACTTCCACCACAGCCCAACATAACTAACACCCTGTACGGCAGTGCTGAACAACTGAAGAGAACAGCACACTAGTTTTCCTTGACACAGTCTGCAAAAGAGCTGACAGCTCAGCAGCAAAAAGCTGGCTAGAAGAAGACGAAGAATGAGGTTATTCCAAATCTCTGCCCTACTTGAAGATTAGTCACGTGGTCCTTGTCTTACATAGGCAACAAAGGCTATGTCATCCTATGATTAAATAAATATCTAGATCTAGACCTTGATATAGTAGACCTACTTAAACAATCACACAAATCTTATTGTGCCGTGCTATTGTCAGATAACTGTGCACTAGTGTGCACTAAATGCCTGAAACGAAGGAGACTTTCACAAGAGCATATCCCTCTTCGCCAACGGAAAAAAAAAAGTAAAGTTCCCCTTTCAGACCTTGTCGTCTATAGCGCAGTTGATGTAAAGGTCATCTGATTCTGTGGCCTACGGTTCACGAGGGTGTCATGTGCTGTCACAACGACCAACCGCCTTTACTTTTCCACAATTATTATCAGGTACCCATTAGAGCTTGATGAACTTAGAGGCGCTCTAAAGATTGCGAAATTGGAAATCCCAGGAACTGAACCCGGGACCCTATGGTTTGGAAGCCAAGCGATTTACAAAGAAACAAAGATGTCTCATATAATTAAACCATTTGTTTAATAAACATAAAAAAAATGTTTTACAAAAAAATATTTAAAAGACTAAAAATGATAAAAACAAAATAGTTTATGAAAGTTAGTTTAGGGGGGTTTAGGCAACCTACATTTATTTTTTGTTTACAGAAATAAGAATAAGTATAAAATACAAATATTTAGGCACAAAATAACATTTAATAGGTATGCATGAAATGCGGTATGCGTGCTGGACTGTTGTTCGATCGTCACGATGGGTTGATACCCTGCCGCTGCCATGCTTCGTAGTACTACGGGAGCTTTGGGCTATGATCTAAAAATATCTTCAACTTTGAGCGAACATTCGAAGCATGTAAAATATTAAAAAAAAACAGTGGAAAATAAACACTTGTAACTCATGTAATTTGATTATACTACAGTATTTCGCACGATTCATCTACTTATATCAGTTTTTTGTCTAAATTTTGTGTGCTAATCGTAATATTCTACACTAGCAAAATGACATATTTAGGGATGGGGTCAATAAGGACCGCGTGTGATGGATATTAGTTATCAACACAAATATGTTTTAAATGTAGATTGGTATGAGATAGATTTTAGTTAATAATAAAAAGTAAATCAAGTTCCCCCTTTCAGACCTTGAGATCTATGGGGCAGATGATATAAAGGTCATCTGTTTCTGCTTGTTTCACGACTTAAAATGTGACAAACTCTGTACCATGCCCTTACCGCCGACTCATTCTCTTGTTCCATCTTGGTACATAGTCTCCTCAATCCTCTAATCTCTAGGCGTTTCTTTGCATTTTTTTTTCCTTGGTGGCTCAAGCTAAGAATGCCGCAATATTTGTTTATATTTTGTATTTCATAATGCTGTTTAATTTTCGTGCCCCATAAAAAGGCAAAGATCTGTCCAACTTTTACAGGTAGTTTCTACATTCAGAGTCCACCGTTCGTTTTATCGACTATCCCATTTCATAAAAGGCGCACATTTTAAATGTTACGGTACCATTCACGGTGAACTAATAGAAATGATCCGGCTGAATTTTCCTAAAAAAATTTTAAATAGCTTTCTAATCCCATCACTGAAACAAAGTTTTATTATTTTTACTAAAAATATTGCACAATCTTTGATTCAGCTCGGTCAACGTAAGGACAGTTCGTTCGGCTCGGTTCTCACCGATCACTTTTAAAGTTCGGGTTCGGTTCGGTCGTGAGGTTTGATTTCGGTTCGTTCGGTTCGGGTTCTGTTCGTTTCCCATTTCTACTACAAATGTGCTACTAATGCACTACAAATACGCTACATGTACGCTAGATTTAACTTCTTTCAAATTATAAGTTTCCATTTTCTGATGATAAGACGCACATATATTTTAATGTTGATTATTTAATATATAAGTCCATTTTTTGTGTAACTTTTGTTTTTAGTAAACATAAGACACAGTTTGCAAAATTAATGAAAGATTTTGTTTCTTAAGCAATAGGCATTTTCTTAAATGCTTTTAGAAGATTTTTGTTTTGAAAGATTGACTTTATTGCTAAAGTTTTTCTTTGACAAAAGTCGAAATTTATTACAGATAAAGTGACACACACAATCTAAGTTAGTCAACACACCTGGGTTTTAGTTTCCTCGAAGGAACGTGTTGAATAGAAAATTTTAATAATAACTATTCAACGAAGTTCGATCCCCGAAGCTTCTTTGATGTTCCACAGTAGAGTTAGGATAGAAAGTGTTCAAGACCTATTATTTTACTATCTATAAATTACTGACCCGTTACTGGTGTAGGATGGTTCAGTGACAATGGAGATAACTCTTGTCTTTCTATACGTTAGATAGTGGGTTAAGCCGCATTACATTCGTACATAGCGAGTGATAGACTCATGCCCGTCTCATTACATATTCAAATTTCCATGGGCTAGTTTTTATTCGAGTCACGTGCGCTGTAAATAGTTCAAGATTTTCCACTGTTCTGGTCATACGAAATTTACAATGTGGTAATATAGGATTCTAGGTGGCACTGTGGCTAAGTGGTTAAGCGCTTCGCTTCCGAGCCTGGGGTTCTGGGTTCGAATCTTGGTGAAGACTGGGATTATGATTTCGGGATATTTAAGGCGCCACTAAATCCGCACAACTCTAATGAATACTTGACTTTGGTTTGGGGAAAGTGAAGACTGGTTGTAGTTGTGCAGACCACATGGCACCCTGCTCGATAACTGCTGGCCACATGGCACCCTGCTCGATAACTGCTGACCACATGGTACCCTGCTCGATAACTGCTGACCACGTGGCACCCTGCTCGATAACTGCTGACCACGTGGCACCCTGCTCGATAACTGCTGACCACGTGGCACCCTGCTCGATAACTGCTGTCCACGTGGCACCCTGCTCGATAACTGCTGACCACGTGGCACACTGCTCGATAACTGCTGACCACGTGGCACCCTGCTCGATAACTGCTGACCACGTGGCACCCTGCTCGATAACTGCTGACCACGTGGCACCCTGCTCGATAACTGCTGACCACGTGGCACCCTGCTCGATAACTGCTGACCACGTGGCACCCTGCTCGATAACTGCTGACCACGTGGCACCCTGCTCGATAACTGCTGTCCACGTGGCACCCTGCTCGATAACTGCTGTCCACGTGGCACCCTGCTCGATAACTGCTGACCACGTGGCACCCTGCTCGATAACTGCTGACCACGTGGCACCCTGCTCGATAACTGCTGACCACATGGCACCCTGCTCGATAACTGCTGTCCAAAGAAACAGATGACCTTAACTGCTATGTACTATGCATCGCAATGTCTGAAAGAGGACTTACCACACTCTGGTATTTCTTTTATACCGAAGTGAGTTATTTATTTTCTTCCTTAAAGAATGATTCAAAATCGTATAACTTCCGATACATTAATATATCTCATGTAATAGAGAGATGACAATCTAGAAAGCGACCAAACATTCAACTTTATAAACTTAGCATTGGTCATGAAGGATCTATTTTTAATTCTATATCTATATGATGTCATCTGTTTTCTATTGTTAATTTCCTATGATATAAAATGAATTGACGATGCAGAAATTTGAACATTTGATAACACTAGATGACATAAACAAGCACAATGCTATGTAGGGTGTGTGTGTGTGTATGTTTCTCTGAATACGGAGGGATGGTGTTAGCTATGCTAAGGGCATGTCGTCATCTATATTGGTAGGCAACAGACTACTCCAGATTACTTACTTACTTAGGTCCTCCCGCGCCGTTCGGCGCATTGGGCGGCAAGCTGTCTCCATAAAGATCTGTCACTGGCAATGTCTGAAGCCTCCTCCCACCTGGTGTCCACTGTTTTGAGGTCCTCCATGAAGGTGTGTCGCCAAGTAATACGAGGGCGTCCCTGTTTGCGCTTTCCTTGTTTTGGCTTCCATGTTATCGCAACTCTTGGTGTGCGTAATTCATTTTGACGTAGAACATGTCCCGCAAACCTCATGCGACGCTCAGTCACAACCTCACCAAGTATTCGACTCCCAGTTCAGCATAGGATTTCCTTGTTTGAGACCCGATCTGTGTAACTGACTTCCAAAATCCGTCTCAGCCATCTCTGTTGAGCCACATTTAGTCTTTTCTCAATTTTGACAGATGACTTCCACGTCTCACATGCATATGTAGCAGTTGGGATGACGATTGTGTTGAGAAGGTGTATTTTTGTCTCGAGTCCAATGGCTTGGCTAGTCCAAATAGGCTGCAGCCTTTGGAAAATGCTCCCTGCCTTTCCTATTCGGCCCTCTACATCATGGTAAGCATCTCCATCATTTGTTATGATGCTGCCAAGGTACGTGAACTTGTCCAGCTCTTCAAGCTTTGAATCGCCAAGTTTGACGGGGACACCCTTTGCCTTATATCCCACTCGCATAATTTTAGTCTTATCCAAGTTTATGCGGAGGCCAATTTTGGGTGCCTCTCTGTCTAGGCTCTCCGTCATTTCTTGAATGCATTTATTTGTAGCCCCGAGTAGTGCAACGTCATCAGCAAAGTCCAAGTCCGTCAATCGGAGCTGTTCATGCCATGGAATACCAAAGGCAGTCTGGTTCATTGCTCTCCTCATTATGTAGTCGATGGCTAGGAGGAAAAGGAAGGGAGATAAGATGCACCCCTGTCTCACACCTGTCTCGAGTGTAAAAAACTCTGTTGTTCCTTCTTCTGTTTTAATGCAACAACTAGATTGACTGTAAAGGTGTCGTAGGATCTGGACGAATTTTTCTGGGATACCGTATTCTCTAACTATTTTCCATAGTGATTCTCGGTGGATACTATCAAACGCTTTTTTGAAGTCCACGAAACTGATCGTTAGCCGTTGTTGGTACTCAAGACTTTGTTCTATGATATTTCGTAGAACGAAAATCTGCTCTGTACATGATCTGCCTCTTCGGAAACCTGCTTGTTCTTCTCTGAGCCTTTCATCTACAGACTGTTGAAGCCGTCTCAACAAAACAGTGCTGAAAACTTTGCCCGGGACAGAGAGGAGAGTAATGCCCCTCCAGTTTTTGAAGTCTGCCAAGTTGCCCTTTTTTGGAAGCTTTACAATCACTCCCTTTTGCCAGTCCTCTGGGACTTTTGAAGTTCGCAAACAGAGATTTAAGAGATCAGTCATTCTGTTAACAATGCACTGTCCCCCATATTTTAGCATTTCTTCTGATATCATGTCTAGCCCTGGTGCTTTGTTATTCTTTAACACTGCAATGGCCATGGTAACCTCCTCAGCAGTTATTGGGTCTGTCTTGACTCCAGATTACCAGATAGAAAAGACATGTTTTTGTAGTAAGTTACATTTTGTTCAAAATACGTTTTATATCTTATCTTTTCTTATCTTATCTTGTGAAATACAGGTGTTACTTATATTATTACTAAAGTCTATATTCAGAGGCGTCACTAGGGTGGGTGTCTCCTGGTGCGGTCAGCTCAGAATGTCACCCCCGCACCCCTTTTAAAAATCCTTTTTTTTCTTTTTTGGTTTGTTGTGCTGTAGTTCATTGTTACGTTATTGTAGGCTACAGCTTCTTGTACAGAAAAATGAAATACCATTATCACCTACAGAAGTCTCAATGGCCGCTTAGTTACTTTACCATTCTACAAAATTTACATTGATTGCATGTGAGAATTCAATAATATTTTATGCCTGAAGAATGTCGTCATCTGTTAAACAGTAACTATTGGTTGGCGTCCTGATATTACGGTGCTAGCTACAATTCAACAGATTCGATCAAAACATGTTTAAATCAAAGCAGTGTTTATATACATACATGCAGCTGGTATACAATTGAAATTACATGCAGCTGGTATACAATTGAAATTACATGCAGCTGGTATACAATTGAAATTACATGCAGCTGGTATACAATTGAAATTACATGCAGCTGGTATACAATTGAAATTACATGCAGCTGGTATACAATTGAAATTACATGCAGCTGGTATACAATTGAAACTACGTTTTCCAAGATATATTAAGTATGATGATAGCATTTAATACCTATTGATAGAGTTTCAACAAAAATCACAATATGTTTAGTCGAAAGGAACACTGACCAATGCTAGGGTCATCGGATCGAAAGTCTTCATGGACCATAGACAGTTTGTAAGAAAGGGGAGTTCAGTCCAGGACAACAAGGCAGTGAGTACGGGATGGTACAATGTGAGTCCTCAAGAATACAACTGTACGAGTCCAGGAGTAGACAGAGAGACTGGTAGAGTTTTAGTTGGCAGTTTGATTATGTACATAGAAGCATTAGTAGTTTGTTTTGTCCAATGTGTAGTATTGACTGTTGATGTATCTAGTTATTAAACTACCACACTATTTTTGAAGCTCTTGTTGTCCAAGTTCTTGAATTAGATGTGTTGTTGTGTTGAGCTGTGCTTACAGAAGGCCTGGTACAGAAAATCGTAACAATATTTAGCCACGAAAATAAAAGCAGATAAAAACGTCTGCCGATGGTCGATTTAAGTTATATTTGTCTTCGTCTGCACCAGTTTTTGGCATCAGCCTTCCTTTTGGGTCTCAGGTGTGTATCCTTTGTAACAGATCATCAGTTGACATTCTCAGAAGGGACTTGCTGCCAGGTGTTATATATTAAAAATACTATTAATTATTATCTGTATTATTATTTTTATTTATTAATTGTCATTCTCTGGTACTGCCAGGGTCGAGCTTCGTTAAAAAGATACGAAACTCATCCAAGTCTCCTTAACAGTGTCCACTGAGAAATGTTCTGGTGAGGTAGCAGATGTGCAACAGTACTGCCCAGTGCATCCTGAAAGGTAATCAGGATCCTTTTAGGAATGCTTAGGGCTTCACATGTGCTTGAGAAGTCAGTTGACATAATTATTATTTAATTATTTACATTATTATTAATAGTTACGAGCAGATGCGACTCTTAATCATACACCCACAGACTCATCTATTATAGATTATGAAGACTTTAATCTTGATTAGCAAACAATAACATGTCCATCACAACAATGTTTACGGTACTCCATTGTTTGATCTCCCTGTATCCTTTCATTCGACACGCAGTCACACCATTCCTCATTCATACTATACAGCGCACGTAACATTGGCATTATGATCATAATAAATACCATTTTATCATTATTATTATTTTCATTAACATAATTATTGTTTTTATTATCATTACCATTACTACTATTATTGTTGTTATTATTGCATTACACCTATAGGGTGGATAACTGCTCTTTCCGTTTAATAAGATTGACATGTATTTTCTTTGATTTTAGAATTAAACTTTTAGTTGTCGTACTATTTGTTGGTTTTCACACATACAGATCTAATAAGAAATATCTTAACAACTATCAGAACAAGTTAAATGGACAACTAAAATAGACCATAGTAATAATTAATGACTTACAACTAAAATAATAACAATTGAAAAAAATATAACAGCTAAAAAAATTTACAACTGAAAGAGCTTTCAGGTTTACAGGAAATACAACAGCATTCAGAATTACTGCTAATAAATTATATATATATTATATATTAATATATTTATTTTTGTATTATAACATTGTTAATATGCAATGAAAAGAAAGGTACAAATATATGATTTAATATGAACCTGGCCTAACTAATAATAATAATAATAATAGCAATAATAATCTTTATTATCCGTAAGGAAATTTGTCTTACAATTTGTGCATTACACCTAAAAAACATTATAACTATAGAAATCCAAAATTTATATATTCCCGTCACACCAAAAAGCTAAACTCCTTCCACCTACGCTGTCTAAGGAGTATCCATAAGGTGCGTTGGTCTGACCACATACCAGACACAGAAATCTTAAGACTGTCCAACATGATCAGTATCAATGCGACAGTAAAAAGGTCCCAACTTAGATGGGCTGGACGTGTTGTCCGCATGCCAGACAAACGCCTTCCCAAACGACTTCTGTACTGGGAGCTGTATGCAGGAAGGCGCTCCCAAGGAGGTCAATACAAGCGCTACAAAGAGACTCTCAAGAGCTCCTTCAAGGAATGCGATATCAACATTCACGGCTGGGAAGCACTAGCTCTCGATAGTTCCTCATGGCGAGAAGCTGTGAATCTCGGAGTCTCAAGATTTGAAGCAAGAAGAGTGGCCAGGGCGATAGAGCGCCGAACCAACAAAACGCTGACAGAAGAAGAAGGTCTATCTGCAACTGACCTAATCCACCCATGTCACGTATGCTACCGGCTTTTTAAAGCAAGGGTTGGAATTTACAGTCATCTTCGAGTCCATAGGAAATGAGAAATGTCCTCATCTTCGACAACAAAGGAGGAGCTATAGATAAAGTGTCAATCTCTCGGTCGCAATGAAAAACATAATTCCCTTTCGTTGGTGTAAATAGTATTAAACTTCGCTTTTATAACATGAAATGCTATTTATTAATTGTTTAAAATTATATTTGACTTATATACATAATAAATGTATTCTTTCTCATTTAAAACAAAAGTAAACTTTTTATTTATAATATAGCCTTACGTAGCCTGTATAATGAAAAACACTAAATTTATTAATACTAATTGGTGGGCAGGTGGCTTACTAACCTGGTGTCCTAGATTCTAATCTCGGTGAAGACTTCGATTTTGAAATTTCGGGATTTTTAGGGCGTCCCTGAGTTAACCCAACTCTAATGGGTACCTAGCTTTAGTTGGTGGAAACTAAAGGCGACTGGTCATTGTGCTGGCCACATGACACCCTGCTCGTTAACCGCAAGCCAAAGAAACAGATGATCCAAACATCATAGCAGGGTCTCAAAGAGGAACTTTACAACTTTACTTTTAGTATTACAAATTATTTTCATTTCATTATTTTAGAGAAAAAAAAACGCTTGTACGTTTAAAACTATACTGACATGAGGTCACCCTTATTAGTATAGGATCCCGTGATTTCTATTAGTAATAGTGAATAGTTTTAAAAAAAAAATATTTAAAAAAAGGTGTATTAAATAAAAGAAAGGGCTAGTGTAAACATTGGGGGCTCAAGTTTCACTATTTCCTCTCTAAAAATGTGTTTTCAGTCCTGTGCGAGCTCATCCGATTGGAGGATCTCGACGGCTGCCAATGCATAATGCGAGCCATGTCATGTTTAGCCTATATCAAAGTGCTTCGTCGTAACAAGGACGCGCATGAAAGAAACCAAATCATTAAGTTCCAAGTATCACTAACTTTGTTAGCAGTCAAGTCAATAGAAATAAAAAAACTTTGATTAAATGTATCCCTTGATGTATTAAAACTGAAATGTTACATTTAAATACTTAAGTTTACATCACAAACTGTTGAAAGATGTAGAACTATGCTTTCTAGATCTACATGTAGTCGGAGCTAAAGTAGAGTAAGTAGAATACCCTATGATATGGTAGAACAAAGTCCTCTTGAAGGGCTAACGTTATAACTACAATGGCATTTCTGGTGTAATCAATGTACACACATAGTCCACAAAACGAGTCAATTCTGTAAAAGGCATAATTCCTCTCTTACTCTATGTTTGCCACTCTCTGCATTTGTCACGGGAGTAATGTCAAATATTTGCTTCATTTTGTGTCCCTTTAAGACCATGTCTATACAGACAGAGAGCTCACATGACTCAGAGCCAGTGTATCTAATCAGTGACATGACATATTCTAATAATACACAGTTGCATAAACATTATAGTTCAACACGATTCCTAGACAATGCAAGTAACAATCGACCCTCTAAAATATAGATTCAAAAATATTTCTTTTTTTAAAATTTAAATATACTGTTTCATATTTTCATCGATATTATCTTCATTACTTCAATTCAGAAGGGGAGATAATTACGCCCTACGCGTTTCATGTGTCAATTTAGTCTTACATTATGAGTAATAATACAAGTATATCTACCTTTTTTTGTTTTATAGAAACAAAACATCAGTATATTAAAATAAAATAAAAATGTGTAATATCTAAGAAAAAAACACACAAAAGAATTGTATCTAAAATTATTGGTTTTCATAAACTATAACGCGACGACTTTAAACTGTATATAATTGCTTAGTTATATAGTTCATGTGTATCTTGTTCATCTATAGCCCACAACATGTATCAATTGTGTATTCCCAAATCTGTTATTCTCTTACTTAAATTATAGAAGACGCTGGGCAACTTGTTAGCGGCGTGGTATGAGATGAGTCACAGAGGTAAGAAATTGTTACCATAAGATGTTAGTTACATACTTTCTCATTGATATGTATCAAAATTGGCATGCGTATGCGAAAATTGTTGAAATAATTAGTATTGCATTGTATTCACAGAAATATATATATATATATATATATTTATGACTTATTATTTTATCTTTTCGGTGACTAGTCAAAATGTAAACATAAAAACTTTCTCTAAGTAGAAACGTTCCGATGTTATTATTAGTGCGAAGGCTACGCTTTAAACATTTGAATTGAGAACAAAGTGCTACAGTATTCTCCCTGTGTCGTACTAACTGGATTAAAAGTCGCTATCGTATTATACAGTTATAATGTGTTCATAGTGTGGTGACTTAAGTTTGAATATTTAACAAGAAATAGAGCTCGCTATAATGTTTACAGAAATCTGTTTCATAAGTGCTATACATTTTCTAAGCTGCTTCTAAGCAGGACTGCATTTCTCTAAAGGCAATATAAGCCAGAGTTTAGGAGCTCCGCTTGCCTGGTTCCCCTCCCCCCCCCCAAAAGAAAAAGTTGCACTGATATTTGTAATCATTCTTAAGAAAGAGCGTAGCAAAATTGTCTTATGTTGATCACAAGGTGCCCCATGTCTGAAGTAGCTTAGGTTCTCATCAAGTTTGAATTCGGTTCTGCTTTTATGACACATTTCTTGCTTCTAATTGCAATATTTAGACGTAGGACTCGTTTTTGTAAACCTTTATTTGAAAACAGATCTATAGCTTCCCTACAAATAAATATTTTTTTTACTTAGAAAATAAATTCTTTTACTGTGGTTTTACAATAATTTTTTTCTAACAGCGGAGGCGCTTGGCTTCCGAACAGAGAGGTCCGGTTCAAATCCTGGTGAAGACTGGGACTTTTTATTTCAATATCTTTAGGACGCCACTAAGTCCACACAGCTCCATTCGATATATGAGAATAGCTGGGGAAAAGTAAAAGGGGTTGGTTGTTGTGAAGGTGCATGACACCCTTATAGGCCGCAAAAACAAATGACCTTTACCTCACCTGCCCCATAGAAAAGGGGAACTTTATTTTACTTTATTTTTACTTTAATAGCTGATAATAATAAATGAGTAATTTTATTTAAAACTAAAAAGTAAATTAATACAAAACAAATATGCTTACAAGATTTATATCGAAATACGTTTTCGAAAATTAGATTTAGAAATAGCCTGTAGTTTATTTTTTTTTTTTTGGCAGTAGCTAATATTTGCAAATGTCGAGTACATTAAATTTAACTCTATTGAATCTACCATCAACGAATCAGAATGAAGCTAGCATTTCGTACTTTATCAACTCTCTATTATTCACTTTTCTGGTTATAACAGTACCTTGCACATTGATTGGGTTGGTTGACTTCGCTGTCAACCTTATTCACGTTTCGGTCTTTGCTGCCCAGGGACTCAATCACCCTGTGGAAATCAGCCTCTTCACCTTCGCCGCCTCTGACCAGTTATTTTTATCATGTTTGACAACTTGTCCACAAACTCTTACGCCGACCTCATTGGCACGCCCCTGAAGCTTGACGAGGTGTTCTTCGTGGCGGGGTCTTTCCCTCTGGGGGTGCATCAGCCGGATCACTTTTCACGTGACCATCTACGTCACAGCGGAGAGATGCCTGTGTATCTTACTTCCGCTACAGGCCAAGCGAATCGTTACGAAGAACGTCACCGTTATCTGTGTATCTATGATCGTTGCTTTAAACCAGCTCGCCCTCTATCCGGTGTACGTGACGTATTTTCTCGCCTGGAATTCTTATCCCTACCTGAACAAGACTTTGCTCGGCTTCAGTGTGACAGCTTACGACCCCGTCACGTTTGCAATGACCTTCTCTCTCCACTTCGTCCTGGTTGTCGTTGGGACTTTTCTTTCTGGTCATCTCGACATCAGCTTTAGTTTGGCAGCTTACGACCAGGTCACGTTTGCAATGACCTTCTCTCTCCACTTCGTCCTGGTTGTCGTTGGGACTTTTCTTTCTGGTCATCTCGACATCAGCTTTAGTTTGGCAGCTTACGACTCGGTTACGTTTGCAATGACCTTCTCTCTCCGCGTCGTCCTGGTTGTCGTTGGGACTTTTCTTTCTGGTCATCTCGACATCAGCTTTAGTTTGGCAGCTTACGACCCGGTCACGTTTGCAATGACCTTCTCTCTCCACTTCGTCCTGGTTGTCGTTGGACTTTTCTTTCTGGTCATCTCGACATCAGCTTTAGTTTGGCAGCTTACGACCCGGTCACGTTTGCAATGACCTTCTCTCTCCACTTCGTCCTGGTTGTCGTTGGACTTTTCTTTCTGGTCATCTCGACATCAGCTTTAGTTTGGCAGCTGTCACGCAAGACAAAGTGGAGAATGAGTCACACCAGCGCGCTGGACACTCACAAAGTCGCGACACAGTCCCGCGACAAGAAGTCCATGAAGATGGTGGTCATTGTAGCAATATCTTTCGCCATTGGCTTCACTCCCCTTGTGGTCACCATTTTGTTAGCCTACTATGTACCTGAATTTAGTTTTGGAGGTCCGCTAGACGCCTTGTTTCACCATTTGTATAGCATTAGTTTGTTTTCGATGTCAGTTATTTCCAGCACTAATATTATATTTTTCTAAAAGATGAGTAGGAACTAAAGAGACAAATTTAAACAAATTATCTCCCTTAATGTTTATAGGAAAAGTAAAATCATTGAAGATTTTTAGGCAAGTTTATATTATAAACAAAAATCAAGTCAAATACTTTCATTTTGTTCACCTACTTTTATCTTTATTGTTATCTGTGTAAATATTATATCTATATGACACTGTGATTTAATGGTTCCTATTCAAATCAACTTGAGAAATCTTGCTCAGCTTTCGTTATAAATGAGAAAATCTTCGTTGTATAATATATACGTGGTATTAGATCTAAATGTTATTACGTCTATTTTTAATTACTGTTATAAAGATGTTATGAGTATAAGTTGTGTGTAACATAAGATCTAAATGTAATTACATCTATGTGGCATTAATCTTTATACCTTTTGCAAATTTCTTTGAGGCAATGTTTTTAAAATAATGAATTATTTCTTGATTAAAATAACTGAATTCACGTATATGACAAGATTGAATAAAATGTATTTTGCAGTTAAAAAATTGTGTTATTTATTGAGTATTTTTGTTCAGTAAAGAAATAGCCATGTCTTCATTCAGTATTTCTTGTAACTTCGCAAACCCAGTTGCGACGTGAACATTTCCACATATGGTGCAACTAAAGCTAACTATCGGAAAATCCATTTCTTTACACAGGATAAAACAGATTATTAATATTATAATTAAGTGATAGTTTAAAAAGCAATAGACACTAATGAACAGTGTATTTAAAGAGATCATACAGCCGAATAAAATAAAAAGAACATGTTAATTGATAATATTAATGTACACATTTTAACAACCATTCCTTTCTATCACACATTCATATATCCACATACATTCAACACCCAGAAACATGTAAGGCGAATTGTTAAATACCAAAGCACACAAGAAAATAACATTAAATTGATAAAATTCACTCTGTCTAGTACCAATTTAAACACGCTAGTCGTCCTAGTTACCGATGTCATAAAATTAAGATTTCGCACAATTATTCATTGTTCCAAACAAAACATAAATCAATTTAAAAAAAAACATTGACCAATTAGTTTAATAAATAGCGTTATTTGTTTTGATATCTTAAATGGAAATAAAGCGTACAGTATTGATATGTCTATACCTGTGAGTTTATTTCCTCTTTTTAAAAGGTAGTATCTATCTATCTATCTATCTATCTATCTATCTATCTATCTATCTATCTATCAATCTATATATATATATATATATATATATATATATATATATATATATATATATATATATATAATTCTCTTCGTGGCCCAACCATGCGGACACATCGATGAAAAAGTCATCGAAAGATAACTTTTATTTCTGCAAGTCGGACTAGAGTTACCCCACATAATTTTCGGGGTGACAGAGAGCGAGGTTCAGAAACAAAAAGAGAGGGAAGGGGGATATGCTTGCTCAATATTTACATTTTCGCACTAATATAGAAACGTAGAGGATATTCACGACCTACTAACCCACTTTGGAAAACATTGATGCAGGGGAAAAACAATTTAAATGCATTATTCATAGTAATGGGCATTGTGAAAGAGACGCCAACAATTAAACTTATGTTCTTTGGTACCCAGTAGAGACTTAGTAACTCAAGGATGTCCTCATAAAAACAAATTCAAATGATTCAAATTCCGAAGTTTCCCAAACTGCGTTCCTCGGAACCCTAGTGTTCGCAAGACCTGAATAGGTGTTTCACAAACTACTGGATCAATTAAGTATTAGGCCACCACATGAATAAATCTCTCTAAAAATAAAGTGTTTCGCTAAATATTCTGAATGTGTGAAGTGTTCCATTAAAGATAAAAGTTTGGGAAACACTGACTTAGAAAATAATCAATAAATAAAAACATTCGAAGGACATTTATATTTGGTGAGGAATTCAATGCCTATAATAAGCTATGACTAGAGATCAATTCATATACATTAGTCCCCTAACTCAGGGGGTACACAGAATTGCAATCCTGAGTCCAGAACGCCATAGCTGTCGACACTAGTGATACATGGCTCTGTAACAAAAGTCTGAGATAACAAATGGCGCCTTTTTCTATCATTGGTCACATCAAACTTCTCGCTGTTATTAGTTTCTCTAGCTTTAGATAGGCCGTCAAGCTGTATATGAGATGCGAGGCCGTTAAACTGCTCATGAGATGCGAGGCCGTCAAAGTGTACATGAGATGTTAGGCCGTTAAACTGCCCATGAGACGTAAGGCCGTTAAACTGTTCATGAGATGTGAGGCCGTCAGACTTTACATGACGTGTGAGGTCGTTAAACTGTACATGAGATGCGAGGCCGTTAAACTGTAAATGAGATGCGTGACCAGGTTCATTGTTATATTTTTTGGAGACAGCATTGACTATGACTTTATCAGCAGATTCACAAATATTTATTTTAGAGTAGTTTTCTAATGACGAGTTCGGAAATGTTCGCGATGTATCTGGCGATTCCGCGAGATTCTTTCTTCCAAGACTAAATACTTTACAGCTATTATTATTCAATATGTTGGAAGATTGAGAGTCGTTAGAACTCTGTTCAGCTGCAATAGTACTCTGACAGTTCTCTTGATACTTGAAGACAGAAGACTGATGTGTTTGACTGACATACTCATCCAGGTTCTGTTTTGTAGCCTGTTTGACATGAAACAATGAAAAGCATGTTATCTCATTGTGAATGCTAAGTAATCCACTTAAGTCTAAAAGAGACATTTCAAATATAAATAATTGAGTAGATATAGATTTTGGAGTATTTTTATATTTTGTAGGATCTATACAATAAAATATAAATATTTTGGTATGAAAGTTATATCCCTATGTTCATGTACTTCCAGGTTATGAATGTGAATAGTCTTGCACATGTTAATAACTAAATGATTCAGTCTTCCTTGAATGTAGTAGAGAGTGAGTTAGTCAATGAGGTGTTGTTCCCGGTCCAGGGAGGTTGGACGGTTACTTCATGGACTGGTAGTTGTGTATAATTATTTTCTGAGATTTGATGTCATTGTGTGCTTTATTGGATATTAAAGTTTTTGTTATTATCATGGCTATCTTGAGTTGGAGTTTATTAGGTATTAATTGTAACTGAGTAACCCCTAATGAGCCAAGCAAGAAAAGAACCTGACATAAATGTGGCAAATTCTGTGTGAAAATACCCATGAAGAAAAACCTTGTTGGTAACTCCAATAGGATAACATGTATCTGTTTGGTAACCTCCATATAATTATGTCTATGTTAGAACATCTACATAGTTACTTCAATGTGATTACGTGAAGGTGGTAACTGCTGTAAGGTAACATTTGTATGGTAACTATAAAGAAAAGCTAAACATAAGTCAAGGTACCTCTTATGGCTTTTATTATGTTTGACTTCACACTAGCATGGGTTCTTTTTTTTCCCCACATATGGCTATGAAGTATCTAGTCAAAATATTATGCTTTATTTCTTTGTGAATCTCAAGAACGTAACAAATTGACTTACGCTATTTGGATGCGTTCTGAAATACTTTTCAAAATGGTTCTTTCTTTTCCAACATTTTCGGAAGAAACAACTAGCAAAACAGAACAAGAAAAACATAACATTATTTTTTTTTTTAAAGTTATATTTTAAGTGTAATCGTATCATTCAGTTTGGATTAGCTATACTATGAGATCTGACTAGACTTAATAACTCTCTGCGATTAGAAATATTTTTACCAATTGTCTTTGTTTAGCTTTTAGCTTCTGGGCTATGATCCTATCACGTGACTGGACCAGTTGTTAAGGGGGAGGGGAGAAAGGGGGGGGGCGTATCTTGGTGAATGTTTACAGGATTGTTTTTTAAATGCATAAAAAAACGTTCACTCAGGGCTCGAGTTTTCAAGGGGACTGATTCAGCTTATACCACCACATCTGTCAAGTACCATCTCTTTTCCTTGTTTAAGTCACAAAACAAAGTAAATAATTGACAATAGTAAATTAATTAACTGTTTTTTTTTTAAATTGATTCTTGTGTTGTCTGGTAAAAGAAATAGTTGTGCAACATTTTTAACTTGATCCGAGATTGGGTGTGGGAGAAATAACGACTACAAACTTTTTACCAGACAGACAGACGGACAGAGAGACAGATTGAATTGATACGCGCTTTGTAAAAATATTATTATTGTGCATACGTCTTATCCGGTAAAGAAAAAAAAATAAATATATGCTTCATTTTTGAGATTCTCACGACAAATGTCCAACACAGTACAGGCCCAATTTCCTGTTTGTTAACAATTTCATTTTAAAATGTTCCATTTCAATTTGTTATGTAAAATAAAATAACAAAAAAAAAAAAAAAAGAAGATGAAGCAATATGGAGCAATGAGGAGGAGAGATAAGGTCACGTAAAGAAAAACGTGAGAGAATGGTAAAAAAAGAAAAGACTTTGCGAATGAAATTCAAACACAGTGCCCAGTCCCCGCCATATTGAAATGATCTCTGTGTTGCTAACGGAATACAGAACATTACTTTGAACTACAAGCAGATACGTTTAAACATTCCATAGTGCATGTCTTACAAAACTTATGAAAATATATAGTCTATAAACACAGTGGCGTAACTAGGGTGGGAGGGGGGAAATTTTGAAAATCCCCCCCTCTCCCTCGCTTGAGGGGAGCCCCCCAAATAAGTGTTTTACATTAAAAATTAAATATTACGCAAAATGCAGGGGCCCCCCAAAGAGGTCAAGCCTCCCCCCCCCCCTCCGGGCCCCCAAACGATTGAAAATTTCTAGCTACGCCCCTGTATAAACAGGATATTCTATACACCAGAAATATATGTCTCAGAAAGTAATGTATGCTACGATGCTAACGTATTCTTTACAATGAGTTGAACATGTCTCATATAAATAGAACTGTTTTATTCATTTTTAAAACGCTATCGAAAAAGACTCTTGCCAACTACAAGCTCCCTCTGCCGAATAATTATTTCAGACTTACCAGCTGGTCAGGCCAATGAAAAGGCACACAAATATGACAGAAGTGGTAGCAATAAAGATCCTAGATATATTAACTTGCCACTTTCCTATTGAAATAAAAACAACGAAAAAGTTAAATATTCGCAAAAACAAAATTAAATAAATGTATCAATCCGTGAATTCATTATTCTCTCAAATTGTCTGCTATTGATCAAATATAATATTTATTCTATGCATGATCTGGATCTAGTTAAGTGCAGGCAGGTCCTTTGGAGGCGCTGTGGCTGAGCGGTATAGCGCTTGGCTTCCTTACGGGGAGTCCAGGCTTCGAATCTCGGTGAAGACTGGGATTTTTTATTTCGGGAAATTTGAGCGCCTCTGAGTCCAGCCAGCTCTGATGGCTACCTGCCATTATTTGGGGAGAAGTAAAGGCGGTTGGCCGTTGTGCTGACCACATGACACCCTTGTTAACTGTGGGCCACAGAAACAGATGACCTTTACATCATCTGACCCATAGATTGCAAGGTCTGAAAGGGAAACTTTTTTTTGTACGTAAAAATACAAACACTTTGAAAGGTTTGTTGCGTAAGGCTTAAACTGAAACTATGCTGGGAGGCTAGCTTTTTTTTCTGTCTCAGTGTGGCGGCCTTGTGGAAACGTCAATTAGAAATGGAAAAATGGAAATTTCTCCAGTGGTCTAAAATTATATGTCTTAGCGAATATGCATAGCAATAAGAGATGATGTAAGAAGGACTCGTTCGTCGCGATGGTCGCTCAGTAAGGCTGTGGTCCTTTCATGGTTGGTGGTAACACATTGTAGGAATACAGAAGTATCTCTCTGCTCCTTCTACGTTTGAAATGCTCGAGTTTATAGGTCAGTGCGCACAGCATCCTTCATATCTAAATCTCAGCCAGAAGGGTTGACATTTAGTTTAGTGAAATTGTAGGGGGGGAGGGTCGATTCTTAATTGTTGTGTATATAAAGAAACGCGATGGATGAGTGGTAAAGTCCATGGCTAGTAAACCGAGGGTCCCGGAATCGAGTCCTGGAAAAGACTGTGATTTTTAATTTCGGGATCTTTAGGTCGCTTCTGAATCCACCTAAATCTAATAAATACATGACATTGGTTGTGGGAAAATTGAAAGACGCTGGTCGTTGTGCTGGCCAAGTGACACCCTCGTTAACCGTGGACCACAGAAACAGATATATTTTGGAGACCGGATCCTGTAAAAGCATTATATGAAAAACGTGGCGGCGATATAATGGAGCCTGAAGGAAAAAAAAAAAAAGAAAATGAAACGGGGAAGCTTTGGGAAAGATTTTTAAAAAACTTATATTCAATGTGAAGGACATGTAATGAAAGAGCACAATGGACATCATTCATCAATCGTAAACAAACAACATTTAGCCACGTGATTCTCTATTTCTTCTATACAAGATACGCAATACACAATTGCTATCACGTGACAGTTTTTTTCGTTGTTTTATCACTATTATCACGTGACTAAATGTTGTATGTTTACGATTGCTGAATGAGGTCCATTGCAAACTAAAAAATAAATATTTTGTTATCAAAGACGAGAGTTTAGAAATTTGGCTCTTTAACCCTTAAAACGAGTGTGGGAGTTTAGCATCAGAATTGTAATTGCATTTTGTATGTACTCACTGTAAAACAGCTCAGCACTTTAAGGGTTAAGTGCTGAAATGGTGCAGATAAATTATTCTACGTTTTATTAAAATACTTCTGAAATCTGTACCAGCGGGTACACCAAAAAGGTTACTATTTAAGGATTTAAATTCATGAATAAAAACCCACTATGTATGGAATAAGCAGATCTTTGCTGTCCCAAATGGTCCAACAGACTAAGGAATAGGCGACAGTGAAGGTGATAAAAACCAAATCTGTCTTGTGTTTGTCGTGTTGAAGCTTGATGAGACATAAATTGCTGTATAAAGAAGCTTTCAAAGAAACGTTGAGTTACTTAGTGAGTTGGGCATGCGTCCTAAATGTGTGGCCAGCGAGACTTACTATCGGTGTTGATAATTAGTTGAGTGTGGGTGTAGTTAGTCAACTGTCCGACAGCTACAACACAAAGATAGACAAGTCCATAAGGAATTTGGAATTTCACTGGACTGACCAGGTTATTTTCAATGCTAGCCAGTCTTTCACCTAAATAAAAAAAGATATTTTTAAAAAGCTAATATTTTATACATCCATTATTCATTCTCTTTCTTTCTTTCTATCTATCTATCTATCTATCTATCTATCTATCTATCTATCTATCTATCTATCTATCTATCTATCTATCTATCTATCCATCTATATATCTGTCTGTCTGTTTATCTAGATATCTGTTTATCTATCTATTCAAAGAAAATAAAAAATAAAACATTTTAAATTACAGACATAAAAATAAAAACAACACACTTTTCATATGACATGTGTCATTATCAGAAGCGTAGATGTCATAATGTAGAATCAAAAATTGTTTCAGTGGGGAGGCTGGATTAGTGTCACAGGTCTGTTGAAAGGTTAGCACTGTGGTCATGTCGTTGTTGGTAGTTTGACTAACTGCTATGTCTACTATATCTGAAATGAAAAAACAAAACAAATCTGTCTACTTTAATCAAAGTTGGACAACTGCCCTAAGAAGTGTTTCACGATAATATTTACATTATGAGCAGAGTTGAACTATTCAACGCGTTTGTCCTCCCCCCCTGACCATCCATTTTTTACATAGCTAACACTGTGTTTCTGGCCTGACCACACCTTTATACGAGTCGCTAAAAACAAAAAAATATTAACTTTCGAGTTATATAAGAAAAGCAGATTACGAAAGCAATTTTTAAAAGTTTTTGATAAACTGAAACCAATTTTTAAAAAAAATTTTGTACCTGCGTGGAAACTAAAAACCTTCTGGTTTGGTGGGCTCAAATACCTGGACATAGATCTTGAAAAACGCCTTCACAATTTTCCTAGAAATTCGAAAGTTGGTGTATATCGCTGGGAAAAAGAATTACTAGCTTGCTGGCCACACTAGAAAAACTTTAGTTTGACCGTTATAATTTTTCAACGTATAAGAAGAATGGAAATTTAAATTTGGTTCGAGACCTAGACAATAGAATCTCTTTAACGAACTATATTTGTCTTCGGGTATTTCCGCATTTATTCTAGATAATTTTACCTGATTTGAACATAGAAAAGTTACATTAGTAAATTGGGATGTTTGCGATAAATTTAAAAAATGGCAAGGAATATAAATTGAGCTACAATGTTACCAATACATTTTAATAAGATGAGCTACAAGCTTTGGAGCTTAGAAAAAAATAGTTTTTTATTGCCGAAAAAGGCTACCAAACAAACGACAACAACAAAACATATAATTAAAAAAAAAATATTAACATATTTTATTAACACGCCCTAGGACGCCAAACTATAAAAAAAAAAAAAGCTAGCTATGTACACTTTTTCCCCCGTAGTTGAAAATCTAGATGTTATAGGATGCTAAGTCCACCCAAATCTAATGAGCACCTGAAATTAGTTGAGAAAATGTAACGGCGGTCGGTCGTTGTGCTGGCCACATGACACCCTAGTTAACCATCGCTATTGAAACAGATGGACTTATTATCATCTGCCCTATAGATCGCGTGGTCTGAGAAGGGGTCACTTTACTTACTTAAAAGTAAAAAAAATAAACTACCCATTATAGCTGGATGGACTCAGAGGCGCCCTAAAAAAATCCCGACATTAAAAATCTCAGTCTTTACAAGGATTCGAACCGGGGACCCCTCAGCTACCATTCCTCCTCTTTACTTTACATACCTTACTTTAAAATTTGAATTGTAAGCAACATAAGCTCAGTTTTTAGCACACAGACACGTATGCGATACAAAAATGTTAGGTCTCTACTCACCAGAAGTACTGTCATAGTAGCACACGTCAGACATCATGCCACTCCATGCACCTCCCACTTTGTGGGAGACAAAAAAAGCCCTCGGGTCAGCATGATGAGAATCCTCCTTCTCCTTCAGAGAGCACGTCTCTTCGTCCTCTCCATTGTCTGAGTTGTCCAGCACATACTCTGTCTGCACGACGTCAGCTTCAACTGGTGTGATGCTTTTTACGCCGTCTTTTGCCTCGAAGTCTTCATAAACCAAAGTCTTCTTGCTCCTTTGTACATTTGTTCTGCATCGAGTCAGAAAAGAAATCGTCCAATTCAGAAGGTGATGATCACTTGATGGTATTTCGATTTGTTTGGAATGGAGAGTGCCCTGAATGAATAGCAAAGGAAATAGCATCGGGCTAAAGAATGATTGTTGATATGCATGCTTATCTTTATCGGCATGAGGATCATACAAATTTTAGGCTTACGTGTCCGCTACTCTGCTTTAACTTGGAACTCGGGTGGAAAAGGTCGCTAGAGGCGATTAGGCTAAATGAGTAGGGACACAAGACTCCTGTGGAGTTTTAAGAGAGCCTCCACGAACTTGTCGATGATCCAGTCGCCGGTCCTCAATGGACCGTTACATTAAGGGTGAGTCCTGCACAGTTAGCTTGGTAAACTAAAGGAATATGTCGGGGATTCCTGGCCTGCTTGGCCTGCGACCACGTATTCTAAATATACTTAAATGTTGTGAAACTTACTTCAGACAATATACTACATTTCAAGACACTTAGTGTACAGACAATATATCAAATGTCAAGACACTTACTGTACAGACAATATATCAAATGTCAAGACACTTACTGTACAGACAATATATCAAATGTCAAGACACTTACTGTACAGTCAATACATCACATGTCAAGACACTTATTGTACAGACACATATCACATATCAGGACACTTCCTGTACAGACAATAAACTAGGTGTCACAACAATTACTGTAAGACAATTTAGTAGATGTCAAAGGCGACGTACAGGCAATAAACTAGATGTCTTTAGACACTTACTGTACAGATGTCTTGAGACTTACACACGTCACTTTTCTGACTGTGACACCAATGAACTGCCAAAGATTCGATCTCTTCAATTTTTGCCATGTGAACATAGACATTGGCAGTTGTGTCATTGACATAGTTGACACGAAGTTTGACATTTTTCATTTCTGATACGTACAAAAAGAAATATGTTAAAAATAAACAAATTGCTTCCAAATTTTGATAGCCAATAGAGCTAGACCCTAAATACACTTTTCTGTTAATGAAGGTTTATGAATTGCAAATACTGAAAGCCACTTTGTACAAACATACACAAGAATGAAGAGAAGACGCTTAAATATAAAAACAGATTTCTCCTAATTTATATGTTTTGGTCAGAAAAATATTTTTAATTAGATATTTTCAATAATGGCTGAACAACTATAAATATATATCTTTTTCTCCTGCATCTGGTGTACAAACTATAGGAAGTGTTAATACAGGGGTTCTCAACCTGTGGGTCGCGACGCCTCTAGGGGTCGAATGATAATTTGTCAGGGGTCGCCTAAGACCATCATAAATTTGTATTTTGGTATATTTACCAGCGGAATTTTTTTTTGTGGGGGGGGGGGGGGGGGTGCGTTTTTAACAAGCATAATTGGTATACATGTTCATTTCTGATAAAAAAAAACAAAGGGACATTACTGAGATTGAGCATACGTTTATAATCTTTGAAACGACCGTCTAATAAAAATTTAATAAAATAAAAAAATGAGGGGGGCATATTTCTGAAGACGGATAATCTGTTTGTGGATACAGATGGCACTTTGAGTTAGTGAGTGTAACATCATTGTTGGAAGGTAAACAAGCTCTTTTCATTGATAGTTACTTCTTGGTAAAGAGTTTGTTGCGTTTAGCGTGTTCTTCTAGTTCACAATGTGACAAGGTGGTCGAGAGGCAAAGTTCTAAAAAGTTTTTTCTTAGAAGTTTGTTGTTGTTTTTTAATCAGAAAATAGCCGACCTGGTAGACATCTTGGTCACCTTTAAATAATTACATGTTTCAATGCAAGGATCAAATGAATTCTATCTCGATCAAAATACATACGTCATAGATCAGATATAGACATTACTATAACGATTCTATAACATTAGCAAATTTACATTTACCTATGCCTATGGACGAAAAAAAAAGTACGGTTGGGGGTCGCAGCCTAGTGGGAAATTGTATTAGGGGTCGCGGCACTAAAAAGGTTGAGAACCGCTGTGTTAATACCATTAACAGATCACTGACCTGTATAAGGTGGAATCAAAATTTCTGCATGCTGCTCAGAGGATCGAAAGTCATTCACTGCCCAAAGTTTCACGAGGTGAGAATGGCTGGATATTTTTTCTTCGAGAAAATGTTGAGTGGCCATCTTATGAACGGACACATTTGTATTCAATGCTATTAGTTCAGCTTTATAATGTAAGTTAGTTCCCCCGTGTAAATGTTTTGGTAAGGGCTAAAACGATAGAAATAGCAAATACACTGATTATGTAATTAAAAAAAAATGTTATGAAATAAACATGGATTAATTATACACTTTAGGGTAATGTAAGATAATTTTATTTTTCCACACTAATGGAAATTCAGTATGGCTTCAATTGCCCTCCTCAGAATAACTAGTATAACATAAAAGTATAGAAACCCACAACCGCCGCTTGATGAATAAGGCTCCTATGTAATTCTCGAAGACGACAAATAATTTTGTAACACACTAGTTGCATAACTAGGAATTTAACATCATTTGGGGGCCCGGGATGCTTAACCTCTTGGGGGCAGGGCCTGCCTTTAGCGTCATATTTAATGTAAAAAACACTCATTTGGGGGGGGGGTCCCCCTCAAGTGGGGGCCAGGTAATTTTCAAATTCTTCCCTCCCTCCACCCATCTTAGTTACGCCTCTGTAACATATTGACTGTATAATCTCACTACAACCTTGGGGCCCCGCTCGCCCCCAAAAATTGTTACAGGGATAATTTAATCATTTTGGAGAAAAAATAGCCTAAGAGTACAAAAGCTTCAATAGCTTAATAGCTTTCAAGTCTAAATCTAGCACTGTCTGGGTACATATATATATAGGTTTATGAACTTTGTTTAAAGCTGAAATATGAGAGTGAATAGATATTCAGTTGATTTTTAAGGAGGGTATACGAAAGTAGATTTATTCTTGAAGATTATGCACTATTCCCTGTTTTTAAGGCCAAAGATACAATGTTAAGTGCAGTCTTTAAATAGAAAGGAACTTTGCAGCATTTCTACCTCCTCCCCTTTTCTGTAAAAGAGGGGGGAAAGTTACGCTTGATTTGGTTTGTTTACAAGAAGACATGGCGACTGCACTTATTCCATTCACATTCATTTCTTTTTTATAATTTATTCTACATAGTGATTATTACAAACGAGATCTAAGGATACAAAACCCCACATATTTAGCATATAGCTTAATACTAACGAAAGAATTTCCATTGTTCCCACTAATTAATTAACTCTTTGTATATTTTGAGCTTAAATCTGAGAATGGGAGTTGGATAAATAACGTCGTGTCTAAAACTTGTAGCAGACAGGCAGACAAAGAGTTAATATAATATGTGTACAAATGGACCAAATTATTTACCTTTTTCAATACTATCTTATCAACGCTTATTATATTAGGTACACCAGAAATTTCAAAAGAGCTAAGAATGTAAATCTGCCATTTCTGCAAATAGGACTAGAGTTACCCCACGTTACTTTAGCGGCAAATAAAAAAAGAGGGGGGGGGGGGAGAACAAGTAGTATTCAAAGTCACTAAATAGCAGGGCCGGACTAAACCATTGTGACCAAGGAGTCATGGATAGATCACTCTTTTATTTCTGCAAGTCGGACTAGAGTTAACCCACGTAACTTCAGCGGCGAACAAAAAAAAAGAGGGGTGTGGAAATAACAAGTAATCTACTCTGTATTCACCAGTCACTAAATAGCAGAGCCGGACTTAACCATTGTGGGGTCTTATGCGAATCGGATTTTGTGGAACCAAGTTTGGGATATGGATAATAAATGAAAATTAAAGAGTTTGTATCGGAAAATAAATTTGTCTTTGCATTTTATTCATTCTTTACTACGTACAGAATTATTTTACGAGCCTTGCGTGTAGCTAAGTCATACAGTATATCATAAAAATTATTTTTCCTACATAGATCACGCTCAATAGCATGTGTTACTAAATGTTACAATGTTGACCTCAAGTAATTTTTTATTAGTTTGAGCCACGAGAAGCTTCTTTCACCAGATTCCACTTTTACGGGTATTGCATAATGCCGTTTTTTTTTCATCGCGCGTAGGAATGGCGTTTTCCATATCGAATGACACCCCAAAATGACAATTTTTTGTGTATATATTTCAAGAGATTTTTTATGAGTTTTCAAAAGATTTTAATAATTTCTGGAAATTTCTAGGACTTTTTTCGTATATTTTGCATTTTCAGTAGATTTCCAGGAGCTCCTGGTAAATCAGGAGACCGCGGGAAATCTGTTATAAGTTATAAAATATTTTAATTCAATAATTTACACCTAGAATTAGCGAGGGTCCTATAAAAGTGCAGTGCCCACTATGGTCGCATAGGTAGCAATGGCGTGAGGCGCCCCTCTAAAATAGCGGAGTACGCCGTGGGTTGACTAGTCTTATAGACTACAGACGTTACTTTCAAAATGATGATGATTACGTCCTACGCGTCATGCTTCTAGTCATGTAATGGTCTAATAAACTTCACATTGCCACATCACGTGTTAGTAAGCAAGAGCTTGTCTAAATAATGTTATCTCTCTTGTTTTTTATTTAATAGCAATGTTTTCCCCTCCCCCCCCCCCCCTTTTTCAAAATAAAAACAAACCAAACTGTTTAAAAGGTATTCCTCAAGAGTCCACTCTTGTCTGTCATAGTAAAGAAATAGGTCAGCTAGATTGATTAAGAAATTACTGGCTCGGTTAAAAATAAAACTGTGCTATTTAAAGAGATTTGTTTATTTCGATGTAATGATAACATTTTCTTTTTACAGAACATCTACTACCACGTGACAGTTGTTAACTTTACAGTCTACGGACGTCTCGAATTTACAAAACGTGGAGTCAAACATTAGGTCTACATAGAAGCTAGGAAGAACTTAAAAACACAAGAAACTACAGCAAATCATAGAGCATTAAGTTGCCTTTAATGTTAACTCCTTCTCTCTTAATTGACGATGCCAACGTTGATTTGACTCCTATTAAAAACAAAAATTGGGTTTTGGATTTATAAACTTTAATTTGTGTTGTGTAAAGAGAGTATACGGAGAGAAAGAGTTAATACGTCTATGAGAGCTTTTATAATAGACTTGTAGCTGAAGAGAGAACATCAAGTCGCCATTAGTTCTTTGAGAGCTTGAAAATAGATTCTGCTTTTTGGCGCCTTGGTGTAAGCAAAGTCGTGAAAGTCGCCTAAGACACGAAAATATCCAGGTCAAACAAAAGTAACATAACAAAGCTATCTGTCCGTCATTCACTTACAATCCAAAAGCAATAGTATGCCTTCTATGCAGACGAACCGGTAATTCTTATCAGGCACATGCAGACCCACAGTGAATCAGACTGAGATAGCGATGGGTGACATATGCAAGTGTTTGACCTTGTTGGAAGAACTCTATTAATAGCGAAGTTAAGTTTGTTTCCCTTCAGTTGGACTCTAACGCCTTCATATATGTATTTAGTTAATATTGTAATGGCTTTGATTTCGGAGATTATGTTTGAGTGCAGTGTTTCACATGGCTACACAAACCAAGTGGCGACCTGCATATTTTCCCACATCTGATGCAGACAAAATAACATGATAACATGTGGACAGCACATCATCAAACCAGGCCCACGTCCGTAGCAAAAAAAAGTTAATAAGGATATTATGATGAAGATAAGAATAACAATGAGCATGATGAAGATAACTACGTTGACTGTGAAGATGATGATGTTGTTGTTGATGGTGAGCATGATGTTGATGACGATATTGTTGATGATGATAGTGATAATGATGTTGTTGATGCTGATGTTTTTTGATGATGATGATGATGTTGTTGATGATGATGTTGATGATGTTGTTGGTGATGATGATGATGATGTTGATGATGATGTTTTTGATGATGATGATGATGATGTTGATGATGATGTTGTTGATGATGATGGTGATGATGTTGATGATGATGTTGTTGATGATGATGGTGATGATTATGTTGTTGATGATAATATTAATGATGATGATGGTGGTGATGATGATGTTGTTAATGAGGATGGTGATGATGATATTGTTAATGATGATGGTGATGATGATGCTGATGACGAAATTGTTGATGATGATGTTGTTGATAATGATGATGATGATGATGATGACGAGGAAGAGGAGTAGGATGTTAATGATGTTGATAATAGATATGATGCTGAGTACTAAAACTCTAGCGACTCACTTGCCATATAATAAGTAGACAAGTCTCATTGTGTGATGGTATTGGGGCTCTGATGAAGCTATACGGCTTTAAAACTGGTGGCCTGGCAGGAGCTATAAACAAAGAGTAAATCACACAGAAATCAAAGTAGTGGAAAGTCAAATATGTTGCTTTTGAGAAGAAACTTTATGATAACCATCACTTTCATTTGTTAGGAAAAAAAACAACATTTTCTTTTTTTTAAAATTAATTAAGTAAATTTAAGCTATTTAGTATTTCTTACAAAAGACAGGAGGTGCCATAAACAATAACACTAGAAAAACAGACTGTGTATACGAGGTTGTACAGACACAAAGAATAAGTTAATATACACAAAAGAACCGTGCAGAGGTGTACAGAGACGGCTACTTCGATCGTGTGCAAGAGAAAGTGTACGCGATCATTCAAGTGTACACACATCGGAGTACACAAGAAAAGAGAACATCAAAACAAAGGGAAAAGTGAGAAACAAAGAGTACAAATGTACACAGAAGAAAGAAAACGATTTTATTAATACAGAGAAATACACAAGGACAGTACAAACACTCATTAGACGATGAGTGACAAGAAACAGAGAATACAATAATGTGAAAGAGACAAAGATTACGATTATATAAAAGATTATATAAAAGATTATATAAAAGATTATATAAATAATAATAATATAATAATAATCTTTATTGTCCGTATGGAAATTTGTCTTACAATTTGTGCATTACACCAAACAAAAAACATTATAACTATAAGAAACCAAAGTGTACATTCACACCAGACTCACTCATAATTTACATGTGACAAAGTTTATACCAGATTGTTCATAAAAGATGATACAATATAAAAAATAGTAGAAAAGACAGAATATTTAAAAAAATAGTGAAAGACGACACATTCATAAATATCTAAAAGACAACAAAAAAAATATTCAGTACCAGATATTTCTGTGGTAAACTTCCTATGGATGATGTCACTCTCGCCCCCTGCCCCCATGTTAGTCACTGATACCAAATAGTTTGTGTGAGGTGATAGGTCATGGAATGTAACAGCGATTTTTTGATTGGGTCTTTCTGAAAGTTGAAATACAGCCTTCTGGAACTTAGTCTGGGAATGTAAAAAATATTTTTTTTCAACTTTAAAAAAAAAAAAAAATTGGCTGTAGATTTGTAAAGTGAAATATAGTAGAAATTGTATCATTAACTTTTCACGTGACTTTCCACAACGAGGTTATTAAATTAGAGAGGAGGCTCCTACCCATTGAGCCGATATGTTGTTGTATCATCTACAACGTCCGCAATAAAAATGAGAAAATTCAAAACCAGACCACAATGTATACTGTGCTTTATGATGTCCAGCTGACTACAATCAGATAACGTAAACTGAAACTGTATTGTAATATCACAGATCCTGAAAGCTAGCAATGACCTTCCAACATGTCAATAGGGAAGGAAACCTCAAAGAGTGAAATTTATTTTTTTAATTAAATCACTCCAACGATATAGATCTACGCCTTTAAATCTAGACTAAGAAGACGATCAATTTACAGTAATTTATTAAGCTATTGTTGTGAACATAATGATAACAGAGTCGAATACCATGTCCGCTTAGTATGGCTTTAACACACTGAATGACTACACAACACACATTTCGTGAACACATTCTTACGGACGAGTTACAAGCACATGTAAACATAAGAACGACAACCGATACAGCATATAATTTTCATAACAACTATGGAATTAACAATTCCTTTTATTCGGAAATTCCCAAACCCGATAGTCCTTTCAAGAACGCGATAGTCCTTTCAAAATCGATGTTGGCCCTAGATCTTAACTCTTTCTCTCCTAACTGACGATACGAACGTTAATTTGATCCCTTTGAATTAAATTAAATTAATTTTTTGGTTTTAGAAACTTTAATTTGTGTTATAATAAAAGAGCATGCATTCTTCTATAATTATATACCTAATATAACATTTCCTGTTTACATACAAAAAAGTTATTGAAGTTTAATCATAACAGGGTAGTGTAACACAAATGAGCAAAATTAATAATCCATAGGAACGTGGAAAATAATTACGGAGCGAAAGAGTTAATCTAGTACTCAAGTCTAATTCACTTTTATTTATTTTTTACTTTCAAAAATTCTAACGGTCAAATCAGAGTTCTCTCCATGTTGCCAATGAGCTAGTAATTTTTTTCTCAGAGATATTCATCAACTGCCAAAATTTCTTTTAAAAATCATTATTGAGACCCGTTACCACGCAAGATTTGATATGTTGGTGTACAAAAGTTTCACGAGCTTAGGAGTTCAATACAAGTATTGTAAAAGGATACAACCACGTGACTCTACCATAAATGATATTCTTTTATCCAGACTGTCTGTAGTGTGCAGACGTATATGATGAAAAAGAGGTCTGTTAGAAAAACTCATAAAGTTCACATTTCTTTTTGTTTCTTCTGTTAGTTCAAAATGGACGACGACTGTCGAATGGTTAAGATGCGTTACACTCAAATTGATTACCGGCCCTGGACAAACTGAAATAGACAAGAAAACATTCTTTGCACATTATTAAACAAAGAAAGAATATTTATAATTTTTAGACTCTCATTCTAAAAGTCACAAAGATATTTAAGGTAACCTTTAAAAGAGAAGTGCACAAACATATGCGGTCGTTACAAAAGTATATTAACGCGGGATACACATTTGAGACTAAAATAAAATCCGCTGCCAAGGACAGACGCAGACGGCGGTAAGAAAATCTGAATCGACCACCTGCGGACAATGGTTATGCTTACCCTGGATGTGGCAAAATATGTAGGTCACAGCTGGGGCTGCGCAGCCATGGTAATTACTGCAGTTCTCACTAATCTTCAGACTGGAAGACAAGCCTTATTATATATATTTTGATTTCACAAAAGTATACTTCACATGAACTTCTAAACTACTAAATTAATTTAGGACCCTGATATCAGTTTGTTTCCTATCTATATAGTTGTTGTTTTTTAATTCGAAAAAGCTTGAACAGAAAATGGGAGTTTTATTACTAATTAACTCCCCTATATATTGTAAAAGAACACTCTCAAAGCCAATGTATAAAAACCAACTTAATATTTACAATTCTCTTTGCGACATTGACGTGTATATTACGTCAGGAAAAGATGACTTAAAAACTAGTAATTAAGTACAAAAAAATACTACAATACATTGCAATAGTGCTACACTCATATTAGTAATCCAAAATGAAACTTTTTAAAACATTAGATCTGCAGGCTATAGCCCCTTGAGGTAGAATGATGTGGTAGCTCAGATAGAGGTTAAGACTATAAGAAATAGAACAGTATAGATCGCTATGCTAGACTTTCTAGAGTATCGTCTGTCATTCTACTAACTCTAGAAAGAACCTATTGTAAGCTACAAATGACAGCTGAAAAAAAAAGGTAAATGCCATCCCAACTTTACCCACACCTCAAAAAAAAATCCAAGATACGCCCATTGTTTCTAGAAAATGTTCAGCTTGTTTCGGTTCATTCTGTTACTAAAAGGAGGACAAAGATTGTCTGAGCCAGTGTTTCGGTAATGATCTAGGCGCCAAGAAAACAGAAACTTAAAGTCAGTGAGATACACCAGCTGTACGATAATCATAAAGTTCATACCACTCATCCTCCCACTTGAAGCAGTATTCCTTCTAACTTCCAATTTCTTCAAAAATGTAAATATCTGGGAATGTTCAGAGAAACTTACAAACATCATAAAAGTGAAATGAAAGATGTTTTCTAGCGTGGAGCACAGCTCCAGTTCCGTTTCTAGTCCTGGAGACTATCACGGTTATATTCAGATCGAAATCAGACTTTCCGATGGTCTCATCAGTTAGGGAGCATTCACAGATCTGCAGAAAGCTTTCTATGGCACAATGGGAAACGCTCAATTCGAGTATTGGTTTATTCCTAGATTGGAATGCAAAAAAAGCAAGCAATTTACTAATTTAAAATATCTTTCCAAGGGCGAATTAATTTAAAATATCTTTTCAAGGGCGAATTAATTAAAAATATCTTTTCAAGGGCGAATTAATTTAAAATATTTAGAAAATAAATACAAACAAATACAAACACAACTAAACAAATAAAAACAAAAGCTAACACATACAAACAGCAAAAAAAAAATATATATTCTGTTTTGAAGCTCCTTAAAAAAGGAAGATTCTTGAAAAAGAAAGATTATTTTTTTTAAAGCAACATTATGAAATTATAGCCGAAATGAAATGCAAGTTCGCAGAGATGGCGAAAGTCAGTGTTCGATCCGAAAGTCCGGAGAACAAATCACATGTCCACATCAGGTTTATACAGTTCCTTTAAGAACCAGAGATGGCACAAAATAATTTTAGCAAGCAGAACATCTAACCAGTGTTATTTAAACAGAAATCAGTTATCTCAGTTATAACCAGTGTTATTTAAACAAAAGTCAGTTATCTCAGTTATAATCATTTTTCTTTAAACAAAAGTCAGTTACCTCAGTTATAACCAGTGTTATTAAAACAGACGTCAGTTATCTCAGTTATAACCAGTGTTATTTAAACAAAAGTCAGTTATCTCAGTTCATCCTTAGGAAATAAATATTACATTTTTTACAGTTTTTTTTAACTTGTATTCATTTCTGATAGATCATTGCGTAAACAGAAGAGGAAGCATTGTTCACGCGGTGTCAGTTCACCTACAAAAGACCGCATCACAAACGGCAGAGATTAGAGACTGGATGAGTTCAGCGATTGGTCAACACGATGACCTGCTATCCACTGTCAAAGAACGCAAATTAAATCTCTATGACCACATCACAAGGTCCACAAGGCTCGCAAAGACCTTCCTTCAAGAAACAGAACAAAGAAACAAGAAGAGTCAGACAGATGGGAAGACAACATAAAAGTATGGACGGGCCTGTCATTGAAAGAGATTCTGTCCAAGGCAAAAGGACAGAATACGGAAAGACAGTGTAATGCCTTAAAGCTCCAACGGACTTAGAGATAGGGGAAGGTAAAGGTCAGGTCCAAATAAACATCTTCATAATTGTCTTGAATTCTTACTATCAAAAGTCAAAGGTCTAATAAAAATGGTGGATGTTTCCAAAAGACGCAAGGCATTTATTTTAAGGTAAATTGTGCCTGTTAGTAGAATGACTGAATGTATAATTTAATGTAGCGTCGCGCTAATAACATGAATGTCGCAGGTTCGAATACCATATTGACCATTTGGTTTTTTATTTTAATTTCTTGTTAAAGCAAATAGAATATGAATGTTTAGCTAACTCTAATTTTTGTTGCTGAATATATTCTAGCTAGTGCTACTACCACTTAAATTTTCCGAATGCATTCTATTCCGTATAGTTATTCTACAAGTAGATTAAATCTCTACATATTTGTGAAAGTTTTTGAAATTGCAGAATGTACAATAATTCTTCAAAGAGGGTGTCCAGATTACTGAAAAATGTAAGGAATAAAGTAAGTGTTTTAATTATGAATATTTTCGAAATAGTATGCAGTCTCTCGAACCATAAGCTCTTAATAGTAAAAGAATGAAACTTTAAGAAGGTTATTTGTTTTTAAAACTCATTCCAATTAATGAAAAGTTTGCGTAAAAGCCCTAATTAAATGTCAATAATAATAAATATGACGATTATTAACTCACTTCTGTTTAAATTTAATTGTATATGTATCCAGCCAATGTATTGATATTTTTTGTGACGAAAATTTCAGAAATAGTGTGGAGTTCTGCTCAAAGTACACAAGATGTAAAATTGTGGATTTTTTCGATTTTGTTCCAGCTGCAAAATAAATAAATAAAAACACAACATGAAAACACAACTATTTATTTGATTCGTCAGACCATAAAATATCTTCAATGGTCCATGCACATTATTCATGCGTTACTTATACAGACGACATAAGAGGCGCGGCGACTGAAGGAGGTAAGGTGGCTGAGCAGTAAAGCGCTTGACTACCGAAATGGGTTCGAATCCTGGTCAAGACTGGGATTTTTAATTTCATGATCCACTAGGTTTGAAGGGGGCATTTACTTTATTTTTCGTTGGGCGCCTCTGAAACCAACCAGCTTTGATGGGTACCTGACATTAATTTGAGAAACCGTGGGCCACAGACATAGATGACATTTATAATCCTCTGCTCTGTAGTGCAACAAGGTCTGAAAAGGGAACTTTACTTTTTTTTTCCTTTGTACGCCTCTGAGTCCACCCAGATTTAATGGGTACCTGACACTAATTGTTACTATGACATACCCAAATCCAATGTGTGCTACTATAATATCCAAATGTAAATTAGAAAGACATTCCAATCTAATGTAAGGTACCAAGATGAACGCATTTAAGTTATAATGACATTCAAATGTAGACTATAAAGATATTCACATGTAAACTAAAGATATCCACATGTAAACTATAAAGATATCCACATGTAAAATATAAAGATATCCACATGTAAACTATAAAGATATCCACATGTAAACTATAAAGATATCCACGTGTAAACTATAGAGATATTAAAATGTAAACTATAAAGATATTCACATGTAGACTAAAGATATCCACACGTAAACTATAAAGGTATCCACTTGTAAACTATAAAGATATCCACGTGTAGACTATAAAGATATCAACGTGTTAACTATAAAGATATCCACTTGTAAACTATGAAGATATCAACGTGTAAACTATAAAGATATCCACGTGTTAACTATAAAGAAATCCACGTGTAAACTATAAAGATATCAACGTGTAAACTATAATGATATTCAAATGTAAACTATAAAAATATCCACGTGAAAACTATGAAGATATCCACGTATAAAATATAAACATATACACATATAAGATACACAGATTACCCCCCCTGTAACATACAAACAAAGATTCTATTATATCCATAAAAAAAAAATATTCTGTAAATTCACCAGACGGCAGCTAGCGCGTGTGTTAGAGTTAGCAGGAGTCCTTTCTTTTTATAATTACATTTCGCTGATGTGGTTATCGCTGTCCTACTCTCCACATCACATAGTTAACTTACAATCGAAAAATGTTAACAAATGTGTAAGCTCTAAATATCCTCGGCAGTAGTTACAGTAAATTGAAATGAGAACCGCACATCTTTAAATTAGCTCTTTTATAATCAGGAGCGTCGCTAGGTAGCGTGTCATCCCCAATTACTCTTCTCAAAAAAAAAACAAAAAACGTATGATTTCCGTCAATGGGTGTCACACAGTGGGGCCCCCACCCTTGCACCGCGCCTGCTTTTATTTATTCACTGCACTCTAAACGAAAATTTAACAAATAAATACCAGATAACAGTTGACATGAATCATACATAAGGACCGTGATGGAGTAGGCCATGATGATCCAAAAGATAGTTCGTGACATCACATCGTTTCAGAAAGACAAATCATCCATTTCCAGACATCAGTAGACTAAATGGCCAGTTTGAAGAGACTTGTAATAAGCACCGGTCTGGGAATACAAAAGTTTTACTATTTACTAAATAAACTGTAAACGAAAGAAACTGTTTGTAAAACCTGGACAGATTTAAATCGATTTAAAAAGTTGAGGGAAGTCATTAGCATTTATGGTTACAGTCAGAAGAGGCAGACCTGCTGATACGCATATTGCTTCCGGGCTAAACTCTTCAACATCCGAACTGATGATCGACTGCCAATGTTTCTTGTCTTTCTATTAGGAACAAAAAATAGTGAGTGTTTAAAGGTGTCATAATTTTTTTTTTATAGGGAAAATGTGTCTTTTTTTGTTTCTGCAAAGTTTATATTAACTCTCTGTCTGTAAAAAGTTTGAACATGTTTTTGGTTTTTTTCATTTTCCATTTTCGGATCAAGTTAAAACTTATTACAATTATTCAATAAACTTGTCAAGACATGTAGATTTATCAATCGAAAAAGTTAAACAATGTTTTTCGATTGTTAGCAATTAATCTATTTTCGATTTTAAAATAAGGGGAATAAGTGCACTTCATGAGAGATGTGGATATATGTATGTATATACACTTCATGAGAGATGTGGATATATGTATGTATATGCACTTCATGAGAGATGTGGATATATGTATGTATATGCACTTCATGAGAGATGTGGATATATGTATGTATATGCACTTCATGAGAGATGTGGATATATGTATGTATATGCACTACATGAGAGATGTGGATATATGTATGTATATGCACTTCATGAGAGATGTGGATATATGTATGTATATGCACTTCATGAGAGATGTGGATATAGGTATGTATATGCACTTCATGAGAGATGTGGATATATGTATGTATATGCACGTCATGAGAGATGTGGATATATGTATGTATATGCACTTCATGAGAGATGTGGATATATGTATGTATATGCACTTCATGAGAGATGTGGATATATGTATGTATATGCACTTCATGAGAGATGTGGATATATGTATGTATATGCACTTCATGAGAGATGTGGATATATGTATGTATATGCACTTCATGAGAGATGTGGATATATGTATGTATATGCACGTCATGAGAGATGTGGATATATGTATGTATATGCACGTCATGAGAGATGTGGATATATGTATGTATATGCACGTCATGAGAGATGTGGATATATGTATGTATATGCACGTCATGAGAGATGTGGATATATGTATGTATATGCACTTCATGAGAGATGTGGATATATGTATGTATATGCACTTCATGAGAGATGTGGATATATGTATGTATATGCACTTCATGAGAGATGTGGATATATGTATGTATATGCACTTCATGAGAGATGTGGATATATGTATGTATATGCACGTCATGAGAGATGTGGATATATGTATGTATATGCACTTCATGAGAGATGTGGATATATGTATGTATATGCACTTCATGAGAGATGTGGATATATGTATGTATATGCACGTCATGAGAGATGTGGATATATGTATGTATATGCACTTCATGAGAGATGTGGATATATGTATGTATATGCACCTAATGAGAGATGTGGATATATGTATGTGTATGCACGTCATGAGAGATGTGGATATATGTATGTATATGCACTTCATGAGAGATGTGGATATATGTATGTATATGCACTTCATGAGAGATGTGGATATATGTATGTATATGCACTTCATGAGAGATGTGGATATATGTATGTATATGCACTTCATGAGAGATGTGGATATATGTATGTATATGCACTTCATGAGAGATGTGGATATATGTATGTATATGCACTTCATAAGAGATGTGGATATATGTATGTATATGCACTTCATGAGAAATGTGGATATATGTATGTATATGCACTTTATGAGAGATGTGGATATATGTATGTATATGCACTTCATGAGAGATGTGGATATATGTATGTATATGCACTTCATGAGAGATGTGGATATATGTATGTATATGCACTTCATGAGAGATGTGGATATATGTATGTATATGCACTTCATGAGAGATGTGGATATATGTATGTATATGCACTTCATGAGAGATGTGGATATATGTATGTATATGCACTTCATGAGAGATGTGGATATATGTATGTATATGCACTTCATGAGAGATGTGGATATATGTATGTATATGCACTTCATGAGAGATGTGGATATATGTATGTATATGCACTTCATGAGAGATGTGGATATATGTATGTATATGCACGTCATGAGAGATGTGGATATATGTATGTATATGCACGTCATGAGAGATGTGGATATATGTATGTATATGCACGTCATGAGAGATGTGGATATATGTATGTATATGCACGTCATGAGAGATGTGGATATATGTATGTATATGCACGTCATGAGAGATGTGGATATATGTATGTATATGCACTTCATGAGAGATGTGGATATATGTATGTATATGCACTTCATGAGAGATGTGGATATATGTATGTATATGCACTTCATGAGAGATGTGGATATATGTATGTATATGCACTTCATGAGAGATGTGGATATATGTATGTATATGCACTTCATGAGAGATGTGGATATATGTATGTATATGCACTTCATGAGAGATGTGGATATATGTATGTATATGCACTTCATGAGAGATGTGGATATATGTATGTATATGCACTTCATAAGAGATGTGGATATATGTATGTATATGCATTTCATGAGAGATGTGGATATATGTATGTATATGCACTTCATGAGAGATGTGGATATACATACATACATGTATGTACATGTATATATGTATGTATATGCACTTTATGAGAGATGTGGATATATGTATGTATATGCACTTCATGAGAGATGTGGATATATGTATGTATATGCACTTCATGAGAGATGTGGATATATGTATGTATATGCACTTCATGAGAGATGTGGATATATGTATGTATATGAACTTCATGAGAGATGTGGATATATGTATGTATATGCACTTCATGAGAGATGTGGATATATGTATGTATATGCACTTCATGAGAGATGTGGATATATGTATGTATATGCACTTCATGAGAGATGTGGATATATGTATGTATATGCACTTCATGAGAGATGTGGATATATGTATGTATATGCACTTCATGAGAGATGTGGATATATGTATGTATATGCACTTCATGAGAGATGTGGATATATGTATGTATATGCACTTCATGAGAGATGTGGATATATGTATGTATATGCACTTCATGAGAGATGTGGATATATGTATGTATATGCACTTCATGAGAGATGTGGATATATGTATGTATATGCACTTCATGAGAGATATGGATATATGTATGTATATGCACTTCATGAGAGATGTGGATATATGTATGTATATGCACTTCATGAGAGATGTGGATATATGTATGTATATGCACTTCATGAGAGATGTGGATATATGTATGTATATGCACTTCATGAGAGATGTGGATATATGTATGTATATGCACTTCATGAGAGATGTGGATATATGTATGTATATGCACGTCATGAGAGATGTGGATATATGTATGTATATGCACTTCATGAGAGATGTGGATATATGTATGTATATGCACTTCATGAGAGATGTGGATATATGTATGTATATGCACTTCATGAGAGATGTGGATATATGTATGTATATGCACTTCATGAGAGATGTGGATATATGTATGTATATGCACGTCATGAGAGATGTGGATATATGTATGTATATGCACTTCATGAGAGATGTGGATATATGTATGTATATGCACCTAATGAGAGATGTGGATATATGTATGTGTATGCACGTCATGAGAGATGTGGATATATGTATGTATGTGGTTTTTAATTTCATTCCATATTTACGGTTTGATATGTTGTTTCTTCCACTTCACATTCTCAGATCACGTTGAAATGTTGAAAAATTATTTATAGGCAAAAACAATACACCGATCAATCCGAAAATTAATTAATTAATCATTTATACTAATTAAATCAAACTAATTAAATATTTTTGTTCTGTATAGCAGATAGTGAGATAAACCACATATTTTTTCAGATAAATGGCAGTAATCAGCGGTTCCTTAACCTAGATAAGAAAAGTACAGTTAAATTTCCCTTTCAGACTTTGTGGTCTATCTGTATCTGGCCTACGGTTAACGAGGGTGTCATGTGGCCAGCATAACGACCAACCACCTTTACTTTTCCCCAACTAATCTCAGGTATCCATTAGAGCTGGGTGGACTCAGAGCCGCCCAAAGATCCCGAAATTAAAATTCCCAGTCTTCACCAAGATTCGAACCCCGGACCCCGGTTCGGAAGCCAAGCGCTCTACCGCTCAGTCACCGCACCTCCTTCCCTAGGTCAGCTAGGTTTAAAGATTTTTTTCTACTGATTTTTTTTTTGTACAGTCCATCTCTTTATTCTTTCGTTTGTCTGTCAGTCAGTCTCCCAGTCTGTCCCGATTAAACCAACGCAGAAAATAGTTGCAATGAATACCGATTTTTTTTTTCGTTCTTAAAGTGAACTCAACCTGCGACCGTGTATCAAGGATTGGCCTTTTAGTCACCCAAGAAGTTGCAAAGGGAAAAGATTGTCTCTTGAGACATAAATTGCCACAGAGACAACCATAAAATCTAAACGTTATATTCCTTCTGCAACAAGCTCTATCTATGACTGCATCTGTCAAAATAGCGGAGAACATGATACTGGACTATGCGGGTGCTATTACTATGTATAATATAGTGTCTAGTGAAGAAAGAGCAATTATATGTATTTGTCCTAGCATATTGAACAAGAAATTTAACGGTCTTTAATTGCAGTCTTCGTATTAGCCTATTTACAAAGTTTATATCAACTCAACGTCTGTTTGTCTGTCTGTTTGTCTGTCTGTTTGTCAAATCAAAATTTTAAACACTTTATTTCTCCCGCACCCATTCTCGGGTAAGTTGAAACTGAAGACTATTATTTATTGTACCTAACAAAACATTAATCAGTAAAAAACAATAATAAAAAAAATGGAAATTAATACTTCTGTATTAAGAAATATGGCTAAATATGTGGGAGTTTTGTCCCCTTGATAAATGTACACGTAATTTCTCCCGCAAACATTCTCGGGTAAAGTTGAAATATTGCACAATTATTTACATTACACTTCAAATCATTAATCAATTAAAAAAATTCACCAGTTTTGTTTCATTAATTTTGATTGACATCGAAAAAGGGAAATAAATTCTACATTATTTAGAGTTATAGTTCTTTCCCTTAACTAAAGCTTCGCTTCATTAAAATTATATTTTTTATTTGGCTTCTTTTGGATCTCTACAAATTGGTCTATTACTATTACTGATTCTGTCGTCATCTAAAGTGACACAATTAGGTTAAGATTCCGTAAAACTTGTGGGTTATTGTCTTCCACTTTACTCTCTTAAACCGAGAAATATGTTGAAGTGCTTATTTCAAGGGTCCAAGTGTCTGGGGGGGGGGGGACACTTTAGACTAAGGCTGACAAATCGGACTTGGTGCTCTTTAGTGGTATTTTCTAACCAATGAGATAATAATGAAAAATCTTAAATGCAAAAAAAAAACAAAAAACGGTGAGTCACTGGAAGTGATTATTTAATATTTACAAGTATTCCAGTAGTAGCAGTCTCTATTCAGTTTAATCTCACGCCAACCCATCCCTCTCTAAAACCTTTCCTATTTTACTCACTAACTCTCTGACTTGGCAAACATAAGTGTTTGTTAGAAAGTCAGTAGTTTCGCTTTTTTTAAAGGGGAATATTTAAAAATTAATTTGACACCTGAGCATAATCTACGATTTCTTCAGTGATACGAACAAATGACAATGTAATAATGACATTAACAATGAAAATAATCAATGCCCTGAAAAAATGGCTTCTGTTCATTACTAAATGAAACGAAGAAATGACACGAGGAAATGTCACAATGAAATGACACGAGGAAATGTCAAGAAGAAATGACACAAAGAAATGACACGATGAAATGACACGAGGAAATGTCAAGAAGAAATGACACAAAGAAATGACACGAGGAAATGTCAAGAAGAAATGACACAAAGAAATAGCACGATAAATGATACAATGAAATGATACATGAAATGACACGATGAAATGTCACGATGAAATGACACGAGAAAATGTCAAGAAGAAATGACACAAAGAAATGAAACGATAAAATGACACAATGAAATGACACAATGAAATGTCCAAAAGAAATGACACAAAGAAATACACGATGAAATGACATGAAGAAATGACAAAATGAAATGACACGAAGAAATGACACAAAGAAATACACGATGAAATGACACGAAGAAATGACACGAAGAAATGACATGAATAAATGACACGAAGAAATGACACAAAGAAATAACACAATGAAATGACACAATAAAATGATACAAAGAAATAACACAATGAAATGACACAAAGAAATAACACAATGAAATGACACAAAGAAATGACATGATGAAATGACAAAGAAATGACACAAAGAAATAACACAAATGAAATGACACGAAGAAATGACAAAATGAAATGACACAATGAAATGACACAATGAAATGATACAAAGAAATAACACAATGAAATGACACAATGAAATAACACAATTAGATGACACAAAAAAATGACACGAAGAAATAACACGAAGAAGTGACATGAAGAAATGACACAAAAAAATGACACAAAGAAATGACACAAAGAAATGACACGAAAAAATGACACGAAGAAATGACACGAAGAAATGACACGAAGAAATGACACGATGAAATGTAAAGAAGAAATGACAAGAAAAAAATGACACGAAGAAACTAGTTAGCCTTTTTAGATAATCAGACAGTAAAATGGAGAAAGTTTATGATTGCATTAATCCTTGTCACTTATGGTACGGGTCCGCTCTTTTTTTTTCGAACTGCTGATAGACAGATATGTTTCAACATTTTTAAGTCGATGAACTCAAAGCTACCAATACCGGAAATTCTAAATCCCTCCATACAAAATGCTAATTTAAAGCAAGATGGCTGCGATCACTGACACATTATGGACAAGGTCCAGCTTGTCTTTCTCGTGACAGTCAGTAGGAACATCTCATGTTCTTATATATATGGCTCCTTCTATCTCGGAAGACAATGGATGCGCTCAGATGAGTCACTGATTTTCTGGTTTCGTCTTGAGACGGGGCAGAATCAGTTGTGGCCAATCAAGCCAATTCTGGAGCGGCAGATTGTGCCACAGATCGCGCATGAGTATGTATCTGTTTTATGTCTAGCTGATAAGGCAGCTTTCAATGTCTTTCTCTTCGCTTCATTTCTTTTAATCCATATTGACAAGGATATTTACGGCTACAGTGGAGTCCTTGTGTGCACTAAATGATTAAATGATCCTATAGCTGATGTGGACCCATGGGAAAAGTTGGTTTAGCAAAGAGCCTATTCCTAATCATTCTTCTCCTCTGAAAGAGAACCTACTTTTATATGTTAGCATGCAACTATTAAATAACAAGAACCACTGCATATTAAATTTTAAAAAAATAGTCTACAATGTTATTTACATAAAATATGCATTCTTCTTTTTTTTTTTAAATATAGATTTACACTTTCTGTTCAATGTTAGTATCTAATATAATAGGAAACACATACGTAAATAATGCAAATAAATAAATAAACCTTCTCCCAGATACTCATGTTTCCCTACCCCGACAAAAATGACCCACAAAAGTGATTGGACCATAGAGCATTTAGAATGCTCAAAAGCAAGACATTGCGAAAACAATTTGTACATTAAATTATAAATCATTTGAAAAAAAAAAGTGTACATCGTACTTGTTTTGTTAAACTGTTTTTTAACAAATGTATGGGGTCTCATCATAATTAAAGCACAGGACTTCTCAAGGATTATGCACACCTTTACAATTGTTACAGCTACGAATAAAATGTAAACCAAAACATTCAGCAATTATCGTCGCCCAATCACATAGTACCTAAACATTGATGTAGCTACCTAAACGTTAACGGGGCTAACTTAAAATTCATGTGGCTGCTTAAACATTGATGTGGCTACCCTTTTCTTTAATGAGGTAGCATATTAATGTGACTACATAAACAGTGGCTTAGCGAGCTAAGCATTGCTCCAATCGGTCCCCACTTATTATTGCATTATCTGTGTTTGTTGATTCCAAAAATTAGTACACTGTGTAGAAGTCAGACACTCACGCTCTATGGTGTATACGGCTTTGTTTGTAAGAGGTCTAATGATACAACTCAAACATCTTAAGACTTCAAATAGTAAGAGATTAGCTAGGTCCCGTCGTACAGACGTCTTACTTTGTTTTGAATATTACACCCTTTAGTTTGTGTCGCAGTGATCCCAGTCACTCTAGCGAAGTGTTCTTGTTGACTGCACAGGTAAAGTATGGGTTTTAACATGATATAGTTGATCTAGGGGTTTTCCCCATGACACTAGATGAATGATCATAGATAATAGTATCAACCGTTCTTGTTATCCCCCCTCTGTCTGTCCTCTTTCCCTTCTATCTGTCTCTACTATATCACTCCATACCTGTATTTTATAAGATAAGAAGATCTCTTCTATCTCTTTGTTCTTTCTCCTATCTTTCTCTCTCTCTCTCTCTCTCATTCTTCTATCTTCATTCTCTCTCTCTCTCTCTCTCTAGCATATTAAATATTAAATAATAAATGAGGGAATTAATTTCTTCTATTTACATTCTCTCTCTCTCTCTAGCATATTATTACTATATAATAAATGAGGGAATTAATTTCGTAGTTCACCAAGGGCAGACAATTGCATCATCTTCTTCTCTCCCTTTTACGAGCTGTAAAAGTTTTATTGCATATTTTTTGTGTACTTTCATTTTAAACAATAGAACATCACTTCAACAAAGACATGGCTAGTGAGAAGGTCAGGCTTCCATTTACACACAAGGAACAAAAAGTGTGCTTCTTTCTAGCAGAGGTACTTAATGCCGCTCCAATACCTTTGATCTGCATAGAACCCCCTTTGACTCAGATACGAGGATCTCAATGATACGTCCACTTCCCCTAGAACACATTTGCTAGTACTTCAGGATCGGGAAAAAAGACTGTTTTGCTAATTACTAATAGAAAATAGGGAAAGAGAAAATGTGAAACAATGTACAATGAGAGACCCCCATTTCATTCTCATAAACCACGGGTTCTCAACTTGTGGGTCGCGACCCCCTTGGGGGTTGATTGACGATTTCCTAGGGGTCGCCTAAGACCATCAAAAATATGGATTGTTTTTGTCAATTCTTCTATTGCTGTGTGTGTGTGTGTGAGTGGGTGGGTGGGGGTCGCGGCAGAGTGGGGGATAGTTAAAAGGGGTCGCCGAGCTTAAAAGGTTGAGAACCGCTGTCCTAAACAAAACAATACGAAATGACGGATGTGTGGTAGTAACCGCAGGCTACTTGTCAAGGGGATGAAGTTCGAACCTCGACGTTTGCCGGGTTATGTTTGGATCTGAAAGGCAGCCCTAAAACCTTCACACAGATACCCCCCCCTCCCTTTCAATGATCCGCAAAAGAGGTTTGACTATAACGCGCTGAGCTTGCTTTCCTATGGCAGGAAAAATGAAACACAAAAGTAATGGACCTCATTCACCAAAACGAACGATCACGTGATAACCATTGCTTAAACAACGAAAAAAAAAACTGTCACGTGGTAACCATTTTAATTCGAATTAGGTCGTAAGTGGTATAGAAAAGGAAGGGAAGCACGTGGCTCACTGTTATTTCTTTACGGTTAGTGAATGACGTCCATTCTTGCTTCAAACTAATTCCCTATATTATTATACTGTTACACTTTCCAGCATTTAAAATGTAAGTGTTTTAAGTATACTGTTGACCTCTATAGTTCTTACAAAGCACAAAGTGAAAGTATGTGTTCGTGGAAAGAATCTCCTAGCTCTGCAATCATTTTCTCAGTTTCAAAAGAAATATTTATTATGCTCATTTATATTTCACTATCCTGTTATGATTAGACTTCAATAACTTTTGTGTTTGTTATCAGATTATGTTATATGTGGCATCGAATAATAGGGAAATGCATGCTCTTTTTACACAACACACATTAAAGTTTACAAATCCAAAAAATCAATTTCGTTTAATGGGGGTCAAATCAACGTCGGCATCGTCAATTAGGAGAGAAAGAGCTAGATCAATGTTAGCGTCTGTGCACTGTTTATGTACTATGTTGCATGCATACACATAATCATGACACATATAAGGCTATGTAACAAAAATACCTAGTACCTGACTCCGTTTAAACTAATAAAAAAAAAAAGTGACACTTACACACAATTAGTATTAAACATTATGAATGTTATAGTGATGAATATGTTGTCAACATGTTGTCATGTACTGAACACATCAACAAACAATAAATGCTCTACGCGTCTTCCAACGCTGCGTGTCAGACTAAGATTGGGGCTAAAGTGTGTGCACCTCATCTACATATAACCAATTGGTTACCACAGAACGAGGACATCGAGGCGTTTTTTTCCTGTGTACGCAAATTGTAAAATCAGTTACTAATATAACAAATGTTATTTTGGGAATCGGGAATTGATCATTTCCATTCAACCGCCCGCTCTCCTTTCAGCGTATAGAAAAAAAAAAGTATATGGGGGGGTAGTTGAAGTGAAAAGAGGGGATGGGGTGAGGATGGGTGTTAGATAGTAAGTGTGTGCCAGCTGTGGTTATTTGTTTTGAATATTGAGTTTGGAAGACATTTAACTTCAACACGGGTAGTCCGATATTGGAAGGTGTTCTGGACGAGAAGTGAATAGCGCACCTGGCCATGGTCCTGAGTGCGTTGTTTTTACTTATATATTACTATATATCAACGCCGTCTGGTAAAAATAGTGTTTAGATTTGTTTTCTCCTGTTTCCAACTCTAAATATGTACGGGTATGATTCCTTAGATAATATACACGTTACATATTGCACGCCCATTCTGGAATAGGTTGGAACCTTACACAATTATTTGTTGTACCTTTCAAAACACGAATCAATTTAAAAAGTTAATTAGTCATTTAACTATTAATGATCAATTATTTTATTTGATATCGAATAAGAGAAATAACCTTCCACATTATTTAGACATATAGTTAGAAATGCAGAGTTATTCCACTTATATATATGTGTGTGTGTGTTTTTTTTTTTGTATTAAGGTTTGTTTTTTTTTCTTTGAGAGTCATATATAAACCAGTGACTAGGCAGAGTTTAGGTCATTGGTTAATAAGCATGGCTAAAGGCATGACGCGTAGGACGTAATCATCTTATTTTTTGGAAGTAACGTCTGTATTATATAATATAGCATAAGATAAAAAGAACTTTTTGCGTTTGTTCTTTTAGATTTGAAAAAGTTGACTCCAATTCGGAATCCGCATATAAATTATTTAAAAGCTGTGCTTACCCTCTGAGCAAAGTGAAACAGTTGGCTACAAACTAGGAGCCCATCCATTTGGTTGCATCACGTCGCTCAAAAGAAACGGATGTCCAAGTTTTGTTCTTTCTCATCTTCCGGTTCGGTCTCGATCAGCGGAGGACATCATTTAGCAATTAATTGTGCATGATCATTACTTCACCATTCTTCTATTTGAGCGTTAGAGATAGCATAATGAAGCTTCATTGGTAAACAAATAAATTTCTATCTGTTGGGGGGGGGGAGCATTTGTTAAGAAGAATGTCTTGGGAGTTCAGAAAATAAAAGAGGGAAGTGATTATAAAGTATAAATTGTTTTTTTTTTTTAACAAGAGAATATATAAACTAGCAAAATACAACAAAAAAAAGTAATTAAAAATTAAAAAAAAAAGCTTGTATCCATTAGAGCTGTATGAACTCTGAGACGCCTTAAAGATCGCAGTCTTCGGCAGGATTCAAACACGGTACGTCTCGTTTCGGAAGCTAAGCTCGAAACCAATTAACCATTGCAACCCAAAATTTTATTATGTTCGTTTTTTATGAAGCATTTAAAGATCGCATCACAAACGAAGATATTTGAGACAAGGTTACTGCAACGATTGGACCTGACAATGACCAGTAAACTATTATTTAAAAAAAAAGCAAACTAAAACTCTATGGCCATATTACAAGATTTTAAGGGCTCGCAAAGACCTTCCTTCAGGGAACAGCAACAGGAAAGAGAAAAAGAGGCAGACAGAGAAAGAGATGGGAAGACCATTTAAAATAATGGACGGGACTGGCATTGAAAGAGGTTCTATCTAAGGCAAAAGAGATAGGAACGGTAAAACTTTCTCGACAAATCTAGCGTGGTACCCTTACGGTCTAAGGGACTAATCGATAGGTGAAAGGGAAAATGAGTTAATGAAGCAGCCTATTTAGACTAGGAGCCTGAAGCTACAATTTATCGATAGCGTATTTCTCCGTATCACTTTTTCTTCTTTATATATATTATTGTGTTTTTGTGACTAAGAAATATAAACCGGAAGTTTGACATTGTGATGCAAACAAAGAGGAGAATATTGCCTTTATATATTGAACTCCCCAAAGTACATCTAACAGATCTCCATTTATCTTATCTTATATTATCTTATTGGAGTTGTTCATGCATCGTGGAAAACCTAAAAGTAGAAAGCTTTTTGGCGTATCAGATGTACAAAATGAATGTTAATATGAGTGCTAGAAATTTAGCTGTGATTTTTAAAAATTACATGATAATTTTTGGGCACATTTAGCACTGTAGAATTATTTTTCAAGCTCTTTTGGTTTGACTTTTTGTTTAGTCTGCAACGCATTTCATGTGTCAATCTAGGGCCAGATTTCAGTATTTGGTGGCCCCTGGACAAGATTTTTGTGACTGCCCCTACACTTTTTCGAAATATTTAATAAAGATCCAATTATGAATGAAAATACTTAAATCTAAAAGCATTTAGAAGAAAGAACTAGAGTTCTTGTAGATTTTATCTCACTTTTCTTTTTTTTTTTAATATTTAATATGCATTTTTTAGTTTTAAAAAATGTATATTTTTGAGTTAGTGGGAGAGTAAGGCCCTTGGGAGACAATCTGCCGTAAATCCAAAACTGTATTCCGAGCATGTTATAAGTGTATACTTTTCAATTCACGATACTTTTGTCAGCTGTAAAATGAGAAAAAAAAAATGTTAGTAAAATAATTATTTGGAAATTCGGATTTTTCTTTCTTTCTTTCTTAGGATGAGGCCTTTTGCTTGCTGTAGCCCCGCCGGCTCTCCTTGTGTCAATCTATATACATCATTTGTTTTTAGCCCTAATGCTTCCAACACAATTTATCTTAAAGACCTAGTCATTCTTTCTGAAAAAATAAAAATAAACTTTTCCAAAAATCTTATTTTTTAATTTTATTTTGATATTTATTTTTATCATTAATTTCATTTCCAACAGAGTTCACGAACTTTGGTTCTATTAATAGAACGGAAAGGTCATCAAGTTATTCTCTGACTCTCAGTAAGAAGAGTGTGAAACTATCTCTGAATTGGATGAGTACAACAGTGAATCAATTTAGCTCCAGACAATCGAAACTATACCGAACAAAACGAGTTTAAACCAATCCAATAGACTTGTTAAAGTGTCAACCATTAACATTCAATATGTTCTGACTAGCTGTAATCTAATTACACGCAAGTTCAATTCAAGCAGAAGGAAGATCATTTTATTTTAGTCTCTTAAGAAACAATCGATGGACTGGATGCTGTTGAAGAGTGACTCAGTTTCTCCACCCCCCCCCCTTTTTTTTTTGTCTCTCTCTATGTGTATGTGTGTGTGTGTGTGTGTGTGTGTGTGAGAGAGAGAGAGAGAGAGAGAGAGAGAGAGAGAGAGAGAGATTCAGAGAATTAAAAAAACCCAATCTGACATCTTAATCACTGTAGGCATAATATATCTTCACTTATATCTTACCCTACCTATCCCTTAGTCTGTTGGACCGTTGGGGCACCAAGCAAGATTTGTCGCCCGCTTTTCTCCATTCCTCCCTGTCTTTTGCCTTGTTTAAAACCTCTATCAATGGTAGGCCCGTCCATTTTTTATGTTGTCCTCCCATCGCTTTCTCTGTCTGCTTTTTCTTCTTTTTCTTGGTACTGTTCCCTGAAGGAAGGCCTTTGCAAGCCCCGTAGATCTTGTAATATGGTCATATATTTTAAGCTTGGGTTTCTTTACAATAGTTAGCAGGTCATCATGGGGTCCGATCGCTGCAGTAACCCTGTCTCTAATCTCTTGGTGTGTGATGCGGTCTTTGAAAGTGATGCCTAGGATCCTTCTGTAGCATTTCAATTCCATTGATAGGATCCTCCTCTCTAGCTCTGTAGTCAGCGTCCATGACTCGCAAGCATATAAAAATGTGGCCATGACCCTTGTCTTTCCAAATTATTTTCAGTTTTGGAAGGCTGCTGTGGACTGTGCTATTCGGGCCAATAGTTCGGGTTTTGTTCCCTCATCTGAGACAATAGCTCCGAGGTATTTGAAGCTGTTAACACTAGTCAGCTTTTCACCTCCAATACTGATAACAAGGCACCACTGGACGAAAGGCGTTCTAGACTAAGGTCACCGGCCAGGGTGGAAGAGTCCCTGGATGGACTACAACGGCCACATGTTCAGTACCAAGGCGAACCACCTAATTGAAGGTACTCGGCTGTGGTCAAGCATGGAGAGGCATGGGCGCCGCCATGCAAGTATTTAGCCCTCGTTACACCAATGAGATAATGACCGTAAATAAATCTTAACTAATAAAACTTCACATAACTTCATTGAGAACAATGCTAAATATAACTTTATTTATAATATAGACAAAATCAACTTTTGATCAAATGAAATTACTATTCTTGACTTTAGTAATATTTCTTAAAATCTAACCCACTACAGTAACGCAAACTTTCAGTCTCACGTTCTGGAGTCGTCTGTCCTAGCTATGATCAAATAACGACAATGTTACCTATGTTGCATATTCACAACCAATCGCCCACCCATTTCAACTGTCACCAAAGAAACACACAAAAATACACAGTGGGAAGAGTGGTCTTGAGGCTAAGTACGTTTAAAGGAGCTAGAGGTTCGACATCTGATTCGAAAAGAGTTTTGTTTACTGAACGCCTAAAGGCAGCACGGAAAACCTTCTGCGAGATACCATTTTCCCCCCACTGGTCCACAAATGAGATTGGACCATAGTGCTCTGAGCATGCTATAAGCATGTAAGTAGCGCTATATAAAAGCCATAATTATTACTCCATAACACAAAACGACTTAATTTTAAAGTGTCTATAAAAAGTAACTAATTGAAAAAGCATTAAGAATAATCATAGCACACACATGTTAAGACTAAGACGGCTTTATTGATCCTTATGTTGTGATTACAAGGACTCTTTCTCAGGTAAAGACAACACAACAGAAACATACACATAAATAGAACAGACACACTGTAATTTTAAGCAGGTGACGATATCCACGCACATGTCGAACGAAGGTCTCTTTTTCTACAGAACTTAAGACTTTAAAGTTTGTGTGAAAAAAAAATGTGCAAGAAATATAGATTTTTTTTTTTTCAAAAAGAAAAGAACAATGTTTGGGCTTTAACCAAGGGGGGTTCACTTCATCAAAAAGCCTTGTGGTGGCTATTTAATTACACTAAAGGTTGATCCAGAATCTCAAAAGGGGGGGGGGGAGACATCTACCTCTCTGCCTCATGGCTCAGCGTAGGAGTCTATCGATACACTACTTAATCATTCAAGAACATATGCACCTGTTTTATTTCTCTGATTTATAGCTTTATAGGAAAAACTATGCTAACGTTAGGAATAATAGCCACCAATAGTATAGCAGATATGCCGCCGATATGCGTAAATAAAAAATGCGTAGGCTTGGGAAAATCAAATCTTATCCCCGGATCGCACTCTGTTTATGGAGACATGACCTTGACATCCTAATTATGTCGTATTGGACAGGGGAGATACAACTTGTGGGTGTTATCAAAACGGACTAAATATGATTTCAATGATGAACCTTTAATGTTATAGTTATCCAGAAAAGTGTTTACGTGTAGGCTACATGAGCCTTTAGGTATTGTTTGCTGTTTTTTTTAAGGGGGGGGGGATACCCAATAAAATAGAAAAGTGAGATATTATGAACACTAATGATTATAAGTTTACGTATTACAGAGACGCGGTGGTTGAGTGTTAAAGTGCTTGGCTTCTGAACCGAAGCTCCTAGGTTCAAATCCTCGTGAAGACTGAAATTTTTTTTAATTTCGGGAATCCATAGGGCGCCCCTGAGTCCTCTCAGCTCTAATGGATAACTGGGATTAATTTGGGAAAGTAAACACGATCGGTCGTTGTGCTGGCCACATGACATGCTCGTTAACCGTAGGGATGCAGAAACAGATGACTTTTACATCATATGCCCTATAGATCGTGAATTCATAAAAGGGAACTTTTTTTTTTACTTATATTTCACTATGTTTCTATGTAGTTCTTAATCCCATATCAGTTAAACTCTATGAGTGTTCACAAATCCTAATAATTAATAGTCTAAAATGTTTGTTTGTAAAATGTTTGACATGTTTCGGATGTTCCTTCAGAGTTGAAGATAATTACTTCCTAGTCCAAATCTCCCGCAGGACGACGGGGAATGGGAGCGGGCAGGGTTTGAACCCGGGACCATCGATAAATCTGAACGACAGTCCAGCGTGCAAACCGCACGACCAGGCAGCCATCTAATGTCTTATAAAGGGCCTATTATCTTAAATTACTCCTTTACAAGTCAAAATTCGGTCCTGCTTTTATTATGTAATACTATTTTTTTCTCTTCAATCTTGAGTTGAAATCTTCAGTTCTAAGCAAATCAATAATAATAATGATAATAATAATAATAATAATAATCTTTATTGTCCCTAAATTGTGCATAACACCAAACAAAACATTATAACGCTAATATCTGCTTTCCCCCTACTCACTCTGTGTAAAAAATGTTTCTATTACATAATCTATTTCTTATTGAAAAAAGTTCTATCCAAGGCAAAAGACATAGAGGAATGGAGAAAGGCCATCAAAAGATCGTGTATGATACCCCAGACGGTCCAAGAGACTAAGGGATAGGTCTAAGTAGATGTCTGACTAAACTTTCCGATGCTTTATTTTTCTCTACCAAATTGTCTTCTGTTCATGGAGAGGCCCTATATTCCATTTCGATTCTTTTACTGCCGTAGATATTGGCAGTAGCGGCCTAAGGGGGTGGCAAGTGGGGCAACCGGCCCAGGCCCCGAGATTGGAGATTTCCTGTTACCGTCTTCTTCGAAAACCAGATCCGTTTTCATAAACTAGAATTTGTTAAACTTGGTAAAAGTTATAAGTGCATGTGCTACGGCTCTACTTTGTTATAGTTGGTTTACGACTCCAGAAGGTTTGGAAGAAATGATTAGTTTCCAGTTTGTTCATTTCTCATCATACAATAGTTTCTGAATCATTAGTTACGTTGACTAACCTTAAAGGCAAAATCTTTCATGCAGAACAATTACAATACGATATGTAATGCAGTCAAACGGCCAATAGTACAGTACTTACGTAAGGTATAATGCTTGTAACGAAAATAAGCGTAAGGGCGGATGATGTGATACGGCTTATATAGTCTATCCTTACGGCTTAGGACCCCGCATATGACACTCGCCCAGAGCCCCGCGCACTGCTAAGGCCGCCTCTAGATATTGGCATCGAATAAAGACACTAAAACAGCCCGAAAACATTAAACTAAGTATATTTAGGTACATTTAATGTAATGCAGCGATACCATTGGATACCACATGTCAATAAATACTAAAATAGTTGTATTAGTTTATGTCTCACTCCAGTTTGGACTCAAAGCAAACAGTGTATCCAAATAAACATGTCATTGAAACTGAATTTTAAAAAGGATTAAAATGCAATGAAACTTTCGAAATTATTATTATTATTATTAAAGCTTTTATATAGCGCTACTTTTATGCTTATAGCATGATCAGAGCGCTTTGGTCCAATCTCATTTGTGGACTGGTGGGTGGTCGACTGTGAATAATAAATCTAAATTTCAACTTGATCCAAGAATGTGTAGTGAGAGAAAACAAACAGTTTACTAAACGTAATAGGGGGAATAACTCCACATGCACAACCACATCTTTCTATTAGAGGAATTTATTTCACTTTTTCGACATCAAACAAAATAACTCATTACAAATAAATAAAGAACTAATTACAAATAAATAAAGAACTAATTACAAATAAATAAAGAACTAATTAGTTAATTTTTTTATTGATTCATTTATTGTTAGCTAGGTGTAGAACAAATAACTATGCACAGTCTCAACTACCTTCGAGAACGGGTAGCGAAGAAATGTGTACAAAAGTTGGATTATATGGTCATCATCTGCCACTTTGCAGTTATATACCGTATTTTAAATGCAACTCTTAATTACACACATGTATAAGTCTTATAGTTTTATATTTTTTATGTCTGAAGAAAGGGAAACAAATTAAAATATTTCAACTACAGTTTGTCATAATAAGTTGGTTCCCTTGAAACGGATGACAAATTGGCCTATTTAAAAACTAATGTCATAAAAAAATATTGTTGTTTTCAAATGAACAAAGACATCTCGCGTGTACTTTCGTTCACTATGCAAAAAAAAAAAATTGCCATCATTTGAGGGGCAGGGGGCGTGACCTCTTTTGCGTAAACTTTAATATTTAATTAAAAAAGCAACAATTTCGAGCACTCATTTCGCCTTCACCCAAAGTGAGGTCCTGGTGGGATTTTCAAACTCTTTCCCCCTTCCCCCACGATTGCTACGCTACTGAGTACATTGTTTAATGATATTACTTCTGGTTCTTTGTTGTTATATTCAAAAAGAGTTTAAATTCGTTTTTTAAATACCTCTATTCAAGTCAGAACTTCATGGAACCAGGAACATGAAACCTAAATGTATTGCGGATCTCAAAAACGGCTCTAACGATTTTACTAAATATTTAACAGTTGATGTATATCGCTGAGAAAAGAATAACTAGCTCGTTGGTCAAATGAGGAGAACTCTAGTTTGGCCGTTATAATTTCTCAAAGTAAAAAATACATAAATATAAATTTGGCTTGAGTACTAGACTTAGATATAGAACCAACATTTGTGTTAAAAGGACTAGCGCGTTCTTGAAAGGATTCTCGAGTTCGGGAATTTCCGAATGTAAGGCTTTATAGAGTTAAGAGTTTAATAAATGAAAATTGTGCGCATCGTCTTCTAAGTCTTAGACATAATGGGCAAAGGTCTATCATCGGCAAATTATAAAGTGTGGTAGATCTATCTATACTTTCGCTTAACCAGGATTCTTTTTCGGGGAGGGGGGGGGTAGCGGGATGAAAATGATCCTTTTTTTTAAACTCTAAAATTTATTAGAAAAACAATCTATCAACACCTCAAAGTTGGTGCCATACAGTAGATACCCTATGTTACTATTATAAGTATTAGTAACGTTGTATGTACATTTAGTCAGATAAATACTTCTAACCTTGAGGTAACCAGTTACTACTTGATAACAGCCAGTAAGGAGCAGTCCAGTCACTGAATTTAATTACTTAAGAAAAATATGAGATTTGTACCAGTCAATATGCTAATGTCCTCTCCAATTATTTCTATAAAGGATTATTACTCATTATTCTCGGATTGTGTGTATCACCTATGTGGTGTAGTTATTAGAAATATATATTAAACGTATTATTTGTGTCCGCTACACATAACGTGTTATTTTCTCATTTACGAGAGAGGTACGAACGTGAAGGACTGCATCCTGATAACGCCTACAATACATAAAATTATAACATGAACCCAATGTCACCCAACAACCATCTAAAATAACCTGGCGATACCAATCGCTCTATAAGTTGTATAAACGAAGGTATTGTCTTTACAAATGTAATGTTGTTCTTGCTGAGTATTATCTTGTTTTCTCAACGACCACAAAACAACGTTTCGTCACATCGATGTGACCCCCCCCCTGTCTTGACGTCACTTGACGGAGACTTTGGTGATGGCGTCAGAGTGCCCACTCATGCGTGGCAGATAAAGACGAAACACTCGTTTGTTACAGATATATGAGATGAAAAGAAAGACGCCCTGAAGTCCGTTAATAAATATGGGGATCAACCTGGGGAAGACAAAAGCAACAACATTAGCTTTAAAAAGAGATAGTCCATTTTTAGTAGGCTATACCCAATAAATTTTTTTTACGCTGCATATTACAATCCTAAAAAAACAACAGCAACAAAACATTTAAAACCGACTAAAATGTAAACATTGGATGGCTAACTGGTCGTGCAATATGCGCATCGGACTGAAATCTCATCGGCTCAGACTTTGAGACCTGTCCGGTTACTTCCCCTGTTGGAAGTTTGAACAAGGATGTACATATTTTCTTTACTTAAGGAGACTCCAGAACAAAAAAAAACAACACATAACTAAACACACAAAAAAGTAACTATTTACATGAAACACTAGCTATAAGGCACTCACCTTAGGAAATCTACATCGAGATTTTCAGCAATTATAGATAAAGTCCAAAATGTTCCAGTCATGGTTGACAGCTTGGCGTACACATACAGATTAGTATGGTGGTCACGGTTGATTGATGCCGAGGCCTGTAAGCTGTAGACTCTCTTAATGGCGACCACAGTCAGAATGAAGAACACAAGATTGACCACAGAGATCAACAAGGCTGGTCCAGCTACGGCTATAGCTTGACATGAAAACAAATAAAAAAAATTAGTTATATTAATAACAAATGTCTTCATACTATTTTATACCAGGTCGGTTAAGATTTTAAAAGATCTAGAATGACAGGCGATGTAATGTAAGATGTGAGTCATTGTAATTACAACAAATTTACATAAAGCAGTCTTAGTTTTGGTGTTAGTCATAATATGCTTAAAACACGGTACTGGCATTGGTGAGACAAAGACTAGATAGACGTTACTTTAAAAAATAAGATAATTACCTCCTAAGCATTATATGTGTTGATGTACCAGTGTATGTTAATCAATGACTTAAACTCTGCTAAGTCATTGGTTTTCCTGGCTGACTCAGGCAACCCATTCCATTCTCTAACGGCACTAGGGAAGAAGGAGTACTTGTGCGAATTAGTTCTAGCGTATGGATTAAGAAATGTGATTCTATCTTTGTGTCTTTCTGAGTATTTCAGTGGGTTTTGTTTTTCTATTTGTAAGTTATGTTAGGCTTTAACTATTGCAGGAGTCACGGCTACTTATTGCTAGCTAATAAACATTTCAATTCCTAAGTTAAACAACGTCAAAGACACGCATTCCACCTACCCACGTACATTATAACGAAATTGTGCGAAATGTGTGTTTCAATTCCACTCTTTAATGTTAAATACATGCAGATACCAAAAACGAAATAAATCTTGTGTGTGCGTGTGTATGAGAGAGAGAGAGAGAGTGAACAAATCGTTGCATAGATTTTATTTATTTATACATATTGTTATAAACCTGGTGGTGGCTCAGATGGGGGTAGTGGTGTGTGTGTAGTCAGCCGACGCAAATCGCCCCAGGCCAGCGCTAGGCGAGCGGTCAACCGTGACGAGTTACGACGGTCAGCAGAGACGAGTGTCAACATGACGGTTCCAGAGGGATCGGCGTCGTGAACAGAGCTCAGGAGCGTCACGAGGGATGTAGTCATCTGACCATCCAGAATGGTCGAGCGACGTTCTGTCCGGTTCTAGAGGGCCAGCAGGGACCCTATATAAAGAGCGAAGGTATCAGAGACGAGTCAGTCACAACTTCCCGTTCTACGGTTCGTTACGACGCCTCAGTACAAGTCCGAGACGAGACAGAGAGACCAGTGCAAGAGTTGATCCGGCGGTACGGCTATTAAGAGAGAGATATTTGTACAGCCTTGTGTTACGTGCTGCCAATTGTACAGTATTGGCTGTTATTTATTGACATTAAACTATTGCTTTATTTGGAGCCCTGAGTTGTCAAGTTCTTTCAGTTGGCGGTGTCGTGTGGTGCAGTTTACAGAGAGCCTGGATAGGGAGATTCGTAACAATATTATTATGGTTTACGACGATATTATTAATCACACACATTACGATGTAAAGTTGTAAAGTAACAAAACAATAATAACACAACAAACTTTTTACATCCAAAATGTAATGGACAAAACAAATAACTAGTCTTCTTTACATACACAATACTTCTGAATTCAATCAGACAGAAAACATACATATGGTGTGGGTTTATGTTGTAAATGTTTTGGATTTTAAGACTGTTGTGTACAGATGTCTATGTTTCACTTCGTGTCTGTTCGTGTGTACTGCGTCTCAAGATACCCCCTAACCCATTCGTCCACATATAAGATTGGATAAAAACGCTCTTTGGATAAAAACGCTCTGAGCATGCTATAAGCATAAAATAGCGCTATATATATATTATCTATCTATCTCTCTATTTCTCTATCTATCTATCTGTATATATCTCTCTCTCTCTCTCTCTCTCTCTCTCTCTCTATATATATATATATATATATATATATATATATATATATATATATATATATATGTATATATATATATATATATATATATATATATATATATATATATATATATATAAATATTCACGTTTTGGAAGAGATATCAATAGTAGCTCAACAATTTTTCCAACCCACACTCACATTCACACAAAAAGGTGAACTGGTTAGAACAAGGGCTCTCAACCTGTGGCTCGCGACCCCTTTGGGGGTCGATTGACGATTTCTCAGGGGTCGCCAAAGAGCATCGAAAAATGAATTGCTATTGTCTGTTCTTCTATTGCTGTGTGTGTGCTGGGGGGAGGGTCACGGCAGAGTGGGGGGTGGTAAAAATTGGGTCACCGAGCCTAAAAGGTTGAGAACCGCTGGGTTAGTCGAACATGGAGGCTGTCTTTTATCACAAAACCTAACTGATATATGTACTCACCTACGGAAGTGGAAGGGTCCAACTGATATATATACTCACCTACGAACGTGGCAGAGTCTAGGTAACAATACGATTTTCCATATCCAATCTCCTGCATTTCAGTTGTGAAGAGGTGATACAAAATGACCGCAAGGATGACCGTCACCGGAAGCAAGACGGTAAAGAGAAGACTCCTGGCCACCAAGGAACACTTCAGCCTGCCGCCGTGACGTGTCTTTGCAGTGAACACATGGAACATGTGCACGCAACACATGGACGTGGAGGTGAGCTTGAACAGCCAGAGGAAGTGTGTGAAGATACCAACAACATAGCACAGGACACCGGGAGGAGACCTAAGAAACATGTTCAATACGTTAGATCTAGACACTTTGAAAGGTAAACAGTGTGAAAAGACCAATTGAAAAAATGAATTTAAAATACGTATCGCTGAGGTTGGATGCAGGCATCAAGCAGATGGGTAATGAGGTGGGTAAGTTTGAAGAGGTTCGTCTGGACCCCAGACTCCTGGAGGAAGCTTGTTTGTTATCAGTGTACAATAATGGAACCATGGGTAGAGAGGAGAGATGAGAGTCTATTCTGAACGGAATTGTTTTTGTTTTATCTGTCCTTGTGAGACTTAAACAGAGATTGATGGCTCGTTAAAACGGGATGTGATGGCAGGCTAAAACTAGAAGTGATGGCATGTTAAAACAGGATGTGATAGCTGGTTAAAACTAGAAGTGATGGCATGTTAAAACAGGATGTGATGGCAGGCTAAAACTAGAAGTGATGGCTGGTTAAAACAGGATGTGATGGCTGGTTAAAACTAAAAGTGATGGCATGTTAAAACAGGATGTGATGGCAGGCTAAAACTAGAAGTGATGGCTGGTTAAAACAGGATGTGATGGCTGGTTAAAATTAAAAGTGAAGGCATGTTAAAACAGGATGTGATGGCTGGTTAAAACTAGAAGTGATGGCATGTTAAAATAGAATGTGATGGCAGGCTAAAACTAGAAGTGATGGCTGGTTAAAACAGATGTGATGGCTGGTTAAAACTAGAAGTGATGGCATGTTAAAACAGGATGTGATGGCTGGTTAAAACTAGAAGTGATGGCATGTTAAAACAGGATGTGATGGCTGGTTAAAACTAGAAGTGATGGCATGTTAAAACAGGATGTGATGGCTGGTTAAAACTAGAAGTGATGGCATGTTAAAACAGGATGTGATGGCAGGCTAAAACTAGAAGTGATGGCTGGTTAAATCAGGATGTGATGGCTGGTTAAAACTAGAAGTGATGGCTGGGGATGAAGTTACGAGTAGAAACTAAACTAAGACCGCTAGAAATTTTCTAATTTAGTGATAATTGAAAATCCTCTAAGATCTTGATTAAATCTGTATTTTGAATAGTGCTACACTGATAATTAAAGCATGTATGCTTTATAGATATTAGTAAATATAATTTGTAAAGTAGATTTTCAAATTGTATTAGACGCATAGACGCAAGTTCAAACACTCAAATGTCTACACTTCAAACACATTCTCACACACAATCACAGACACTCACATGCAGTGAAACACACCCACACATTTTCACAGTCACACACTTCACCACTAACACACTTCACAATCGCACACTTCACCACTAACACACTTCACAATCGCACACTTCACCACTAACACACTTCACAATCGCACACATATAAGCACACTCACACACACTCTCTACTACACACATACTTTCTCACATCCACACACATCCACACAGTAGCACGCAGTCTCACACACATTACCTCACACACACACACAAACATTCACACACTCACATGTACTTACATATGACTGCTGATCAAAATAAACGCCTGTGCACACATGAGGGAGCCTGCAAGAACCATGTTGTGTACTCCGGCATTCGTCCTGAGCTCTGAGAACAGGGCATACGTCATAAACATCAACAGGAGACAAGCCATCGAAGCACAAAGGGAGGCCACCGTAGCAATCTCCAAAAGTTCCTTTAAGGGGCGATAACGCTTAACGAAATCTTTCACCTTTTCGTCAAGCAGTTCTTCGCATACACACAGACTTCCGTCCATTCGTATCTTCAACATGTTGAGATCTTGAATGCTAGAGAATCGAACGTTAAAAACATTAAGATCCAAGACTATCGTGACATTTAGAGGATTATACAAACCATTTGACTTAATGGTGTATTGTTTATTTTCAAAAACAACAAATGCGCATGTCAGTAGAGATGAGAACGTCACAGCTTCAGAGCTGGAGTGATTTCGGGGCCTAACAGATTTGACCTCCAAATCTTGGCAGACGAAATTTTCGTGCAAGCAGACGATGTCTTTATCGAAATAAGAAGATTGGATCAAAATCGGATACAGGGTAATGTCACCGCCACCTAGTGAAGTATTCAGGTTTGGTAGGGCAATTCTGTCCATAATGTTTGCCTCAAAGATGTCTCTCTTTACAAGTGGACTGGCAGTGATGTTGAGTGTGAGCCAGTACAATGTCATCCCGCTGGATTTAGTCGTGACATTACGTAATGCATGCATTACAACCGCCACCTCTACATCATAAGCAATAACATCGCCGATCTGAAATTAAAGTCAAAATCTAATATATAATTTAAAATGTATATAGTCTACAAACTTCATTTCCCCCCAAAAAAAATGTCAATAGTTTCAAAACACACGCCAAATGTTCCTGAAAAAAGACTTCAATAAATAATACCTACATGCGGGATAACCCAAAAACGTCTAGTCTGGTTTGCGTACTAACTCTCTAGCCAAAGTTAAATTAATTTATTTTTATACTTTATACAATTATAACGATCAAATTAGAGCCGAGCTTGGTCAAGAGGCTAAGTACGATTGAGCTTGGCTTGGCTAACTATGAAGGGAGCTCGAGGTTCGACACCCGACTCGGGCAAAGTTGTGTTTACTGAGCGCCTAAAGGCAGCACGGAAAACCTTCTCCCAGATACCCCTTTCATCCCACTTGTCCACTACTGAGATTGGACCAAAGCGCTCTGAGCATGCTATAAGCATGAAGGTAGCGCTATATAAAAGCTATAATTTATTTTTTTTCGCCAAGAAGCTAGTAATTCTTTTCCAAACTGTATCTTTCTAGGAAAATCATTGGAGCCGTTTTTATTTGAGATTCGCGTCCACACACCCTTTGCCCGCATAGGTTCCACTCCAATAGTGTGACTTGGATAGAGTTATTGTTAAGATGTCTCTATTCACTAAGTTTGTGTGTGTGTGTGTGTGTGTGTGTGTGTGTGTGTGTGTGTAAGTAATCTACATTGTTATTTCTCTCGTGTATTAGAAGAATTACCTTCTGGACAATGGCTGTGATTTGATTTAGAGTTTGATTAGTGATACTTTCACTCACATCCACATCTGCAGACAGTTCTGTGGGTAAAAGTCCCAAGTGAAGCTGGTAAGAAAGTCCTGAGATCTCAGGCACGATGGCGACGCATGTTCTGTTGATGAGCACCTTCCCGGCTTCACAATTCAGAGGCAGACATTTTCCCTGTATGGACAAGCATCACAGATTGAGAAACTAGAACAAATACAAAGTAGCGCAATGAGATTTATAACAAACGAATATTCCAACTTAATTAGAGTATACCATTATAAAATATTCACTCATTTTAGAGACACTTCAGGCAGGGCCGGTCTTAGGCCACTGCAACCTATGCGGCCGCAGTGGGCCTCGCACTTTCATAGGCGATGCGATGCGAATTCTAGGCGTAAATTATTAAATTAAACCATTTTAACTTATTATTAAAGGGTTACTTGAATTCTCCTGAAATTATAGAATATAACAAAAAGTCGTGAAAATCTCCTGAAATTATTAAAATCTTTTGAAAACAGATGCAAATCTCCTTACAACAGATAAAATTGTCATACCTGCATGTCATTCAATATGGAAAACGCCAATCCTACTCGCTATTTAAAAAAAACGACTTTGTCAGCTTTCATTTAATAAAAATGTAATAATAAGCCGAATTTTAACCCAAACAAGAAGTTCAAATACTTAATTGACTTTAATAGTCACTGGCATATAAATATAGATCTAAATCTATCTTGACCTCTTCAAAAAAAAAAAAAAGCAATATTTTGCTAGTCGACAGTAAATCTAAAAGGCAAATCTGAATGCTTATCGTCTTTTTGTTGGAAAACTACTATCTACTGTAGATGGCTTGTAAAGTTAATTTGACAGTGATTTTGTACTTAGTAAACTATAAATAAAATGCATAGACGAATTTATTTTTTATACAAAATCTTAATTTTATTATAACGCAAATTAGGCCCCGCGCAATCCGTTTCGCATAGTGCCCCGCAACCTGTAGGACCCGCCCGGACTTCAGGACAGAAAAATAAAAAGTAAAGTAGATATAATACATAAAACATTGAACTATATTCACACATTAAAAAAAAAACCTAATGAAATACTCAGAAAGACACACAAATAGAGGCACATTTCTTATTCCAAATACTAGAACTAATTCGCACAAGTGCTCCTTTTTGCCTAGTGCCATCAGAGAATGGAATATGTTGCCTGAATCAGCCAGGAAAGGTCATCGATTAGATTGACGAATGAAATGCTGCGGACGTATTTTTTTTTTTTGAGTAACGTCTGATAAATATAAGATTAATAAGTAAAATGAGTCTCTATCACTACGTATAAATTACCTGGTCTAAATCATCGACTTACTTCAGGAGATGACCATTCATTGTTCTGGCACACTGGCGATGTGAAGTCATCCGGTGTCCGGTCAACGAAACGAAGCAATAGAGTAAATGGTAAAGGAGAACGCCCTTTGAAACCAAACTCTGGCCATTCGCTTAAGTTGCAGCCTCTACCGTAGCCGGGATACGAGTCCTTTGGGAAAGTAACAACAGTGAATATAATAATTTAATATATTGTCTCGTCTTCAGTAGTAACCGATGTTAAAATACATGAAAAAAATACATTTTGTGTGTTCCTATGTATCAAAAAATAAAATAAAGTTTTATATAATAGATTATTTAGAACTATTGCATTCAGGTCCCTTATACCAGAATATCTTAAGCTTTTAGCCGAGTAATAATAAGGCTTGACTTCGAGTCCAAAGATTTCTACACAATGCAGTATTTCCCGTAGCTATACAGACCCAGCTGCGACCTACATTTTTTGCCACCAAAAGCGCAGGTAAAACCATTGTCTACCGTTGGTCGATTTAGATTTTCTTTTCGCCGTCTACGTCTGCCCTCGGCAGCGGATTTTCTTTTCGTCTAAAATGTATATTTCGCGGTCTTTGTAAGTGACCTGCGGCTGTCTTGTTCTGAAGCCGCATGCAACAAGATGCTCTATTTTATGTTAAAGTAAACACCATCTGATTCCTACATTTGAATTGTTCCCCTATATAACTGTCACATACACTGTATCTATATTTAGCTTGTCGGCAGAATTTTTGTTAGCTCGGGAATTTCCATCACGCAACAAACGTATGTTTTGGAGTGAATGTGTTTGGTTAGAAATATTAATTATTGTACTTTGAGCTGCATTTATTGGTTGGCCATACGACGGAGAGATGTTGGTCACGTGATAACGCTCTAGAGCCCGGGAAGGATTCTAGATTGCGGCAGTCTTGTATGGAACGTGTTAGAGATAACATGTACGAGAGTCTAGTGTTAGAACTTAATTATATTATTGTGTAGATCATTTATTTTATTCAAGTACATTTAACCATTGTAATTATTTGTGAATAGCTTTTCCAAGTTCTGAATTAAAGTATTTATTTTAGACGAAGAGAAGTTTCTTCATTGAATATATAATAATATACTTAGATCGTCTTGTCAACTAGTAACGTCTAGATGATCCTCCTATCAACCAGTAACTTCTAGATGATCCTCATATCAACTGGCAACTTCTAGATGATCCTCTTATCAATTAGCAACTTCTAGGTGATCATTTTATCAACTGACGATTTCTGAATCCTCGGCAATTACGATCATTGATTGTTCTTCAACGTGACATCTTGGCATCAAGTTTGATTGTAACATCTAGCACTATTGATGATCGTAACAATAACCAAAAGATGCTCTTTTTTTATGTTAAAGTAAACACCATCTGATTCCTACATTGGATTGGTCCCCTATATTACCATTTTTATCTAACTTTAATTGAACCAGAGTATGTGATTTGTCCACGAAAAAAGCTTGAAAGTCACTCATCTTTAAGTTCTAGCTTTTAATGGTAAATGTTGCTGATTATTTTGATCAGTGTTTCTCAAACTTTTGTTCGCGTCTCCTCCTTTAGTTGGCAGGGACTTGGAGAATTACTGTAGGTTTCCTCAGTTGGGACAGTTAATTTTTTTAAAGAAGTCAATTAAAAAAGAAAGTAATTAAAGATATATAGGTACGACACAATTTTTTTAAAAATTTACAATCATGTTTGGAATTAAAGTTGAAAAAACGTCACGATCTCTGTCAAGTCAACGAGCTATTGGTCTAAACTGCAACATGTTGCGACGTCCCAGGTCAGTGTTCAAGTTTTCTGTTATAATTGATCTCGATGGATAACTGCAGGGAAATTACAACCTTTTTTTAACGCACCCTTTTCCATTTGTTAGGACGTGGAGTCCCCCATTAAGAGGACGACGCTGGTTTGGACCTACCGTGTGACAAATGCTGCAGAATAAGTTCTTGTACACGGTGTTAGTAAAGGGAGATAACGCCAGATGGACAGACCCATTGACTTCGTGACAAGCGTGAGCTATTTCCTCATCAAACAGAGTGGACGTGTTGGACCAGGTGCAGTTGTCGATTACATTGGAGCTACACAACATATACACAAAATCATGACTTTAAAGCATTATTATGATAAAGGTTAAGGCTGTTATAGATGTACAACAATTAAACAGACATTTTACATTACTAGAAAAAAAAAGTTAACTTTCAACAGTAATAAAATAACCAAAGAACTCTAAAGAAAAAAATAACAAAGAGAGTTAGCGCTATCGCACAAACTCAGAGTCGGCCCCCGTTGAATTCACAAATGGAACAGGGATATTCAAGCCAAAGTCTTGTTTTGATCGTTGAAAGCAAACCAAAAATAAAATAATTGGGCAAAAAAAAAAATAATAATAAAATTAAATTAATTTTTCTATTTTGAAGTTCAAATCATTGAGAATGAATTTTTATTAAACATATGTACTTTTTCAATTACAAGTTGTTGTTTTTTTATATATTCATTAAGTCAAGTTACCCTTTCAGACTTAGTGATCTATGGGGCAGATGATGTATAGGTCATCTATTTCTATGGACCACGGTTAACAAGGGTGTCACGTGGTCAGCACAACCACCAACCACCTTTACTTTTCTCCAATATATGTCAGGTACCTATTAGAAATGGGTGGACTTAGAGGCACCCTAAAGATCCTGAGAGTAAAAAAAAAACACTCTTCACCAGAATTCGAACCTGGGACCCGATTTGGAAGCCAAGCGCTTTACCACTCAGCCACCGGGCCTCCATATATTCATTAAGAGTACACCTATATATTTTAAATAATAATTATTAACCTTATCCGTGTTAAATTTAATAAAGAGAAACTAAATAAAAAAAAATAATCAAGATTTATTCTTCTTACAAAATTAAATAAATTAGCCCGAAAAATTAACACGAAAAATTATCCTTGACCTACTTCGCAATCGTAGTGAGCTAGAAATGACTTGGGTCACCCAAATTAAGACTTTTCGCCTCTCATAGTCATTAAGTAAAGTTCCCCTTTCAGAACTAGTGATGATTGTAAAGGTCATCTGTTTCAATGTCCCACGTTTAACGAGGGTGTCAGGCACTATTTTCGGTATTTAAAACAAAAATTCATATTCTGAGGTATCTACAGACATTAACCTACGTTGGCGACGTCCTTTGTTCTACTTATAGATAGATTTGTTCTTCTTTTAATCACATTTGAATGTTAGATTTTTTTCTCTAGCATCCCCCCTCCCAAGAACGAATCCTGGTTTAACGAATGTATAGTTTTATTAGACTATATAAAATTCAACAATAGCCCTTTAGATCTAGACTTACAACACACGATGCGCAAAAGTTTCCTAAACATTCATTTATAAAAAATTTGAATGAAAAATGCTTACAAGCAGAAATACTCTAAGACTGTTGAATTTCTAGGAAAATCGTTAAAGCCGTTTATGAGATTTGTTTTCAGGTTTTTGAGCACACCCAGAAAAATTCGGGTTGCATGAGGGTATGAGTTAAATAGAGGTATTGTAAAAATCGATCTATAATTAGTATGAAGGTGATTATGTCTTTCTAAAAAATATTTTTAAAAAGTTTTCCGCGGGTCGGCTCGTATTTTATATTTTATATTTTATATTTTATATTTTATATTTTATATTTTATATTTTATATTTTATATTTTATATTTTATATTTTATATTTTATATTTTATATTTTATATTTTATATTTTATATTTTATATTTTATATTTTATATTTTATATTTTATATTTTATATTTTATATTTTATATTTTATATTTTATATCACTGCAAATAATTATCGTTTACCTGAAGAATATAGATCCACATGGTACTAGTTTTAAGCCTTGTGGTATGACTTGTTCAACTCTGCACCCTGAACGGGAATCGCTGGCTAGTCGGATCATGTCTGCTGGACTCTTGGCCATGTAGACTTTCATGTAGTCCAGACAGTCTAGCATTAAATTAAACTGAACAATCTGTAGCAAAACATTGTTGAAGAGCTAGGTTATTATTACATCAAAAACTGTGTAGGTCTAAGTTGAGCAATTGTCTATTTACATCTACATTTTCAGTTCCAGAGAAAAAGAAGAGAAAGCAATATAAATAAATATGATGGCGATGTGATTTAACATAAAAAGCGAAAGAAAAGGAAAAGAGGAAAATTGGTAGAAATTTTAAAATAAATGGACAAAATAAACATTTTCATGGAGGCCATTTTGAAAGAACTCTGTTGCCAACTAAAGAAAGAAATATTCGTTTATATATATATATATATATATATATATATATATATCATGGGCGTAGCCAGGTTTGGGTTCAACCCCCCCCCCCCCCCCCCGAAATGAAATCCCCGAAGGGGGGGGGGAGATCGGAATTTAGTGACTGACTTTTTGCTTTGATTTTGTTTATTTTAGGTGAGATTTTATTACTAAACCATCACTTGCCCCAGCACAACCAAAGGGGTTTTGAGTATAAAACCCCTCCAAAAGGGTTCGAGTTTAAAAACCACCTGGGGTTTTTGCAGTTAACTCCCCCTCCTCTATAATACAAAACAAACAAAAAATGCAAAACGAAAATCCCCTAATTCCAAGAGCACAGTTAAGGAAGATATTGATTTTAACCCCCCCCCCGCCCTCTAAAATTTACGATAAACCCCCCCCCCTCTTCAATATAAAAAAAAGGCTAATTACGCACTCAAAATGTTTTAAGCGTAGCTAAATGGGTTTGGACTCAGTTGTGAGTTTAACCCCCCCCCCCCCCTTCAGCGGGGTTCGAAGGTAAAAAATACCTCTTTAATAAAAAAACAAAGCAAATTATACACTCAAAATGTTTTAAGTGTAGTCAAAGGGGTTTTGTGTTTAAACTCCCCTCCAGTGGAGTTTAAAGCTAAAAAGTACATCTTCAATATAAATAAAAGCAAATTACTCACTCTAAAATCTATGAGCGTAGCCAAAGGGGTTTTGAGTTTAAACCCCCTCGCCATGGGGGATCGAGGCTAAAAAGTACATCTTCAGTGTAAGAAAAAAGCAAATTACGCACTCAAAATGCTATGAGCGTTGCCAAAAGGGGTTTTGAGTTTAAACCCCCATTCAGAGGGATTTGATGCTAAAAATACCTCTTCAATAGAAAAAAAAGCAAATTACACACTAAAATTATTTCAATACAATCGGGGGTTTTGAGTTTAAACCCCTCTTCTACAGATGGCTTTTTTAAAAAGTTTAAAACCCCTCCAGATGGTTTTGAGTTTAAGATCCCCCCTACAGAGTATTTTAAGGTGGAAAACCCCCAACAGATGATTTTGACGATAAAACTTCTCTTTTCGATATAAAATCTAAAGCAAACTACAGTCACTTAATTCCAAGAGCGTATTCAAGAGATGTTACACATTTTTACCAGTGGCATGGCTCCATTAATAAACTGCAGTAAATAGTCATCTGCCGAAATTGAAAAACACTAAATGTGGCTCAACAAAGATGGCTACGGGTCTAAATCAAGGAAATCCTATGCCGAACTGGGAGTCGACCCCTTTGTAAGATTGTGAGAGAGCGACGCATGAGGTTTGTGGGACATGTTCTCCGACAAAATGAATTAAGCATAAGAAGAATTGCAATGATATCCTAGTACAACTTGACGCCACTCATTCATGGAGGTTCTCATGGCAGGTGGGAAGAGGCTTCAGACATTACCAGTAACAGATTTTTATGGAAACAACTTGACGCGGCGCGGGAGGTTCTAAGTCAGTAAGAATAGCACATTAGGTTTTCGAAATAAAACTTTTTAATAGCAGAAAAATGCACTGTAGATACCTCAGAATATGCATTTTGTTGGCTTTCAATATCAGAAATAGTGCTTGGCGGCGGGGCTCCGACCCGCGCTGGTGGAGCTCCTAGCGCTCCCCCAGACCCCCTTGCTAGCAATGGCGGGGAGTCTACAATTTTTCACTAACTCCAGGAAGAACCTATTCTAGGGTACAATAAACGTCTTCCGAAAGAATGAACGGTCAAAATGTAATAAAGATTATGTACACATACACATAAATACAGATAAAAAAAAATTCGGGGGGGGGGGGGGTCTGTGGGGGAGAACAAAATCCTGGCTACGCCCATGATATATATATATATATATATATATATATATATTAATATAAGATAAAACTTTTGACATTTAATTCTGCAGTGCTGAAAAGGAAAAAAATGCATTACAAAACAGGAAAAAGAATTGCCATTTATTAACTCGCCTCCAAGCCTCCAAAGGAGACACAATTTTTTTAAAAAGATAAATCCTGAGGAAGATCTTTAACATTTCAGCTAAATCTAAAGTAGGAAAGTGGTTAAAGACACGTAGTCACTGACCTGGCGTAAAGCCAGGAAGACTTGTGAGAAATAATATTTAATTAACATTCTCTACTAATTACTTTATTTTCCTGTTCGCACAAGTAAATAATACATTCAAATAATGAAAAGAAAGTTTGAAATCCGAAAAAAAAAACATTTTAAACAATAGTGGAGATTTTCAAACAAAGAGAATAGAGTAAGAGTTACCCTTTGCTTACATTTCGTTAGATGTTTACATTTTGTTTATCTTTTAAATTTAACTCTATGGTGTTACAAAAATGAAAAAACAAATTTATAAGATTTTTTAAAAAATTAACAGTTTTTTTTTAATATTTCGGTATTTCGTACACCGGATACACCAAAATGAATGCTCATAATGAAAATCTCCAGTGATGTTTTCGTAACAACTAGATATTGCTATGACCTGGCTCACGTTGTTACATTTAGCGCAATAGAAGTTGCGATAAACCACGTGACTCTCTACATCTGCTGCTCTGACGAATGCCTTGAGGTCAAAGTTCACTTCCAACTCGTCCTTCTCACAGAGTCTTACTGTTCCCTCATCATCCTCGTAGCCAGGCGGACACGATTGAATGTATAAAAAAGAAACTTCATCACTTGACTCATTATCACACCTGAGAGCCGGCGGATCATAATCCTCATCACGAGGCCAGATGTCAAGCGGAGATGGCGAAGATGAAAGTGCGGAATAATTGTTTTGCAAGCCTGGTAGATCGTAATAGGGTTCGGTGACATCCGGGCAACAGATGCCGTAAAGTTCGCAACGAGGAGCCAGGCAGTCGCAAAGAAAGCAGAAGTAGTCGGCGCATACTCTCTCCACATTGCTAATATAGACCACCTCACTGTTCCAGCATCGTCTGGGGCAGTAACTATGCAGGTAGTCCTTAACAGACATATTCGCAGAGTTATAGATGAAGTTTATCCTGTCTATGACTCCGCTAGGATATGCCCCGGTTGTAGTTGAGAACATGGCCGGATCAGTCTTCTCCTGAGTCAGAATGTCACTCGCGTCTAAAGCTTTACTATACGCATTATGAGTGTCGACGCTATCCTCTCTATGTGAGGTGTTCAATCTGAATGGCGTAGTTTCCTGTGTGAATGAAGCGTCAACGGTTCCATTACGGGATGATTTGTATATCATTGGTGTAGAAGACGTCGTCTCGTCCACTTTGCTAGAAAGTTGTGCCGTTAATGGTAGTATGTCAGAGTTTAATTCTCCGGAAACAGAAGCATGGGTTATGTGCAGAAATATAAACAGAACTACAAAAGTAGGCGTACAATCAGTCACGTGATGCAGAGTTATGAACGAAACCATGCTTCTAAAACTTTTATAGATCATATTGATCCGAAAGAATAATCCAAAACAATATGTACTAAATATTTCCTGAATTATTATGAATATAAGCTATTGTGCTTTGGTTTAGAATCCAATATACACACATATATATTTACAGTCTGCAGCTATATATTTTTAATGTCACAATATCAAACACATGTGACAGTCGTATTAAATATTGGTCTTTTTTATATGTATAAATATGATTTATTGTTCTATCATTATTTTAATGAGCAAAATGTGACATATTGTTGATTCATGCACCCAGGCAATCATATGTGCTGATTAGATACTATTACAAATTTAACCACACTTTAAAAATGTGCTATAAATCCAATCTATCCATAACCCATTGTGTGAGACGCTAAAGCGCTCAACAGAAAATGATCATTTATTTTTAGATTTTGTTTATAGCTAGACATCAGAAGTTACAGGGTAATGAACAAATTATTCTGAAAAGTACATAACAGCGGCCACTCAATGTGAAGCTAGTTTTGGGCTAGTGGCAATGTTGTAGGCGCTATTTATATAGAGGTTAACCAATGTCAAACACTAGGATAAGATGACTTTTACTACAAGCTTAATGGTGCGAAAAAAAAACACATCCTTTTAGTTGGTTGATACGTTTGATTTCGGCTGATCGATCTTCTGATCACATTACGTGTGAACTGTTTTTTTAATGAACTGTCACGTTATTTAAATGGCGGCACCTGATTGACTGACAGGTGGGGGGTAGCTTTCAAACAATGATATTAGCTTATTAGCTAAGGGTTGGAATTAGTAAGCAAGTAGGTGGGACAGTTCTGGACATTTATTAACTGGGCTTGCATTTCGGGACAGTTAAGTAGCAATAGATCCGTAGGGCCTGGATTCAAGAAACTATAAGGTTGAGTGTGAGACAGTCATGTCATCCCGAGTGTATTAGTACGTTTACAAGAAGATATTATAGTGTGTATACCTTGTTTACGAGTAACAGTGTCATGCACTCAATTCCGTAACGACTTCTTACTAGTAACAGTGTTATGGCACACAATTGTGTAACGACTTCTTACTAGTAATAGTGTCATGACACACAAGGCTTCTGCGTCAATTTACAAATGATAAACGATAACAATTCTGTAACGACTCTTTACGAGTAATAGTCTCCATACACTAAATTCTGTAAAGACTTTCTACAGTTAATAGCATCATGGCTCTCAAGGCTTCTGCGTCAATTTACAAATACTAAACGACTTTCTTTCTATGGCTTATATTGACCTATTTTTGTCATGGAACCAGGCGCATTGAGCCCCCATTGAGCTATGGCTGACTGTCCAGTCGTAAATGGATCCTATCCAAATAAAGCCTTAAAACAGACCATAATTATTAGATTACAATTAGAAAATACTATTAACAATTTTGAAGTCTTATTTTTATTTTTTCATATGATGCAAAAGTTGTCAAGTTACCTTTTTTTTTTATTTAGACCTGGTCATAAAACTACCTCCCATCACACAAACTGTACATTTTTGTTAATTGACAGATTCTGTTTAATGTATAAACGAGAATGTTGGTGGATGCGTTGGGAAAGTGGAAAGGGGCGAAGGTTAATAGCCCTGTTGATGTCGCGCGTCACGAGAGCAAGCAACGAAGCGAAATTGCTAACATATCAAACATTTAGTAAGGGAATTAAACATGAGCTATCAAAGGGAGATAAATATTTAAATAGTTGTTTTTTTTTAAATTGAAACACCAGCTTTTAGCATTACGATCAATTGTGTCCTGCGGGTTTATGGGTGAATGGAGATTGCAAATTCGAGCAATTATCATAGTGCCAAAATATTGGTTTCGCATAATGATAAATCCTGAGATAATCTGCTACATCCTCTATTTACAAAGCTTATATTAACTCACTCTGTCAGTTTGTCTGTCTGTCTTGTAAAATGTTTAAACATGCGATATTTTTCTACCACTTCCCAATCTCAAATCAAGTTAAGGCTTTGCACAATTATTCATTGTATATGACCAAAAAAAAAACACAATTACTTACTATTTATTCAATTATTGTCCTTATTAATATAAAAATAAGGGAAATAAATGCTACTTAAGGAAAAATGTTAATGTATATACGGTTTTATTCCCCAGTCACGTTTTTTTTTCTCCCACTTCCTTTCTCGAATAAAGTTCAAATTCTGAATGATTGTTCATAGTCGATGATAATACACGAATCAATACAAAAATTAACCAATTAGTCAATCAATAAGTAGGATTTTTTAAATTTAGTTTTACATAGCAGAAAGTAAACTAAAACTTACCATCTTGAGATAAACGGCAGTAATTAGCTGTTCTTCCCCTTGGATTAACCTTTTTATTGAATTTAAAATAAAAGTTTTTTGTTTTTTTTCTTTTACTCCCTCATTCAGTCGGGCATCCGAAGCAAATGCTCATTTTTTTTTTCAACTTAAATTCTGTGCTGCTGTGGGTGTGGCCTGTCCTCGTCTATGTTCTCTGCAATGTTTTGGTTATGAAGAGATTGTCTACCGTTCCCAGCATCATCATTTTTTTTTTCGATACCTAGTGCATAACTGAGCACATTGTGAGGGTCTTCAGTAAATACTTCTACCTTTACTGACCTGCTTTAAGTCGTTTAGTATACTATAGCTCTTCATTAAAAAAAAAAAAAAAAAAAAACAACTACAAACAAGCCAAATAAAATAAGTTTCTTTTAAACACAAAGCTTATCTTATGAAAGGAAACCGCAAAATCAGTGCCATATATATTTCAATAATGCAGGAAATAGCTCCTTTATTCTATATAAAAAAAAAATATTTAATCATCACTAACTGATAAAATATTTGATAATTCTTATAAAGCGTATATCAACTCACTATTTCTCACTATTTCTGCATGCCTGTCTGTGAGTTGTTTTTTTTACTCTTAATAGTGAAAAATTGTAGAAATGGTGTATTTTTGCAGAAAACAAAATTGATTACGTAATTAATTGAATGATTCGCAAAAGCGTTACTCCAGAACGTTGAAAGGTTTAAAATATCATGATATCAGAATTTCAACATCTTTTTAAAATTTTTTATATTTAAATAGGTCAGACTGACGGACGGACAAATAGACCACACAAACTAATTCCGGCTAACAACTCTACCAATAGTAGTGTAATAACCAAAGACTAGGGTCATAACTTTAAGGGAGGTAACAAGTGTTGTTAGCAAAGAATCAGGTATATACATTATGACTAAATCACAGTCATTGACTTTAAACCTTCTTATCTTTTCTTATCTTATAGAATACAGACGTTTTTTCAAAAAAGAAGATGATTACGTCTTACACGTCATGCATTTAGTCATGCATATTAACCAATGACCTAAATTCTGCCAAGTCACTGGTTTTCCTGGCTAGCTCAGGCAACCCATTCCATGCTCTAATAGCACTAAGGAAGAAGGAGCACTTGTACACATTTGTCCTGGCATATGGAGCGAGGAATGCATTTACAGATTGCAGACTTTATTTTACACATAAACATGAACACAGTGTCTTGTCCTTTGTTCCACGAGACCTTCAAGACAAAAATAAATCCAAATCAACGAAACTCTTCAATAATTTATTTTTTTCATTCGACGGCATTACAAATCCCTTCATTCCGGTGTCTGCAACTTTAACGAGCTATTTTTAGAATCCAGATAAAAAGTTTAACTTTTACGACATAATTTGCGCATTAAAAATAGGGAGTTCCCACAAAGACACAATTAAAGCTAACATGATTAACAACTTGATGTAAATAAAACCGATTTGTTATCATTTAAAAATTTTTTTATTTCATGCATTCATGTTCTTTTTCTTTGATTTAAAGGTACAAGAAAACAGGCTATTTAAATAGTATAGTATATTGATTTTCTTAGTAGGAAATACATCTATGTCTAGAGCTATATTCACTGCAGACCTAGATCTAAATACAGTCAATTTTAAAAATCTAGATTCTATCAATCTATTATAATGATAATCTATATTAGTATACGAGATTTGTTTTATAATATCTGCACTGTTGGTAACAGAAAATGAATCTCACAGAAACCTATACGTATTAAAGTACTATATTATACGTCTATTTAAAACTGTGACCAAGGTAAGTATCCAGTACTGGGTACGAACGTATGCCAAAAGCAGCCTTTTGGATGAGCTGAAAGGCGGTAACAAAGGTGCCCCACGGAATCGCTTTAAAGGCTAGCTTAAGTGCCAACTTGCTTTAACTGACATAGAATAGAGCACATGGTTGCATGCTGCTTCAGAACGAGACAGCTGGAGGACACTGACAAAGGCCGCGGGATACACAAGTCTGGCATTCTGAACGATAGGGGAGGCGCCATATTGGAGATAATATTAAAATGTTGGTTTCTGAATCGATGGTCTTGAATTCCTACCCAGGAAATGACAGTGATTTGAGTTTGCGATATTCACGAGATCCCTCAGTTCCCAGATCTGTCGGAGCAGACATTAGCTGGTGACCAGCAGCGGCTTCGGTGTAAGTCTTCCCTATTCAGGGTAGTATAGATTACAGAGCTTGGCGTAGAGCACTAATGACAAGCTCATGACAGTGTCATGTACCTGCCATCTGCTGAGTGGTAGATTAAACTGATATTGTATGACACATATTTCATACATGTTTCAGGTGCTGATGTCGCAGCTAAGAAAAATGTTTTTGCAGCACTTGGTTTTGGTCTTGTGTGTATCATGTACCACAGGTATGTCTGACTGAGAGCTTAGGTAGTTATTAAAGCAAGACTGTAAAAAGTAAAAGTAAAGTTCCCCCTTACAGACCTTGTGGTCTATGGGGCAGATGATGTAAAGGTCATCTGTTTCTGTGGCCCCACGGTTAAAGAGGGTGTCATGTGGCCAGCCTTTACTTTTCACCAACTAATGTCAGGTACCCATTAGAGCTGGGTGGACTCAGAGGCGCCCAAATATCCCAAAGTTAAAAATCCCAGTCTTCATGTGGCCAGCACAACGACCAACCGCCTTTACTTTTCACCAACTAATGTCAGGTACCCATTAGAGCTGGGTGGACTCAAATATCCCAAAGTTAAAAATCCCAGGCTTCACCAGGATTCGAACCCGGGACCTCGGTACGGAAGCCAACGCTTTGCCGCTCAGCCACCGCGCGCAAGACTGTAGTTATTCGAAAACCTGAAGTGGATGATGTCCTAACGAATGTAGGTGTGAGCCAAAGACCCGGTGATTGCACGGGCACGGTGTCTGTCTTATACGTTTAAACTAAGACTTCTGTGTTGTGTGATGTTACTATTGCATCTCATAGTTTAACGAATGTTTTGTGTAGTTAAACATACGCACTATGTAAATGTTCCTTCTAGGAAGTAGTTAAGATTCGCCATGGTCTCTTTAATTTCATGCTAGTCTGGTCGTCTAATCCTTGAAGTGTGGCCACTACATCCTCCTTTGGCTAGGGTACGTTAGTCTATCAACGTGCGTCACGCTTGACCCCAAGGCAGGTGTTCTGATCGGCCATCATCGCAAATAAGGAAAGGGAACTATATAATATAGATTGGCCGTCACTTTCTTATCCCATGTGACCCATGTTGATATACATTTACTCATAACTTTTTAACCGCTTGGTTACGGGTTGTAGCTGCAGACAGATTCGTCCAAGTAAACCGTATACGGTGTAATAATTTACTAATGCAAAACTTGAATACAACTTAAATAAATGTTGGTTATTTCAAAAAAATAAATAAACTAACTTGTGAGGAAAATATAAACAGCTTTCAGTTAATACATAGTTAAATATGGAAACACAAGATTTCAAAGCAATCAAAACCAAGTATTATTGTTTATTGATTCAAGTATTCTTATCTGCCATAAATAATTATTTAAAGTATCATGCGATAGAAATAGCGTTTATTTAGGAGAATGAAATCCAACAAATTTAGCCATATCAGTTTATACTGAAGTATTAGTTTACCTTGTTGTTATTGAAGAAAATAACGCATTACCAGTAATTAATTGACTAATTGGTTCCTTTTTTAATACTTCTTGTCTTGCCTATGCCAATGTATAATGGTGCGAAGTTTCAGCTTGATCCGAGAATGGGTGTGGGAGAAATAACGTTGTACACACTTTTACCAGACATACAGAGGGAGTTAATATACACTTTGTAAAAACAACCTCATTTCAAAACTACACGTTTTTTTCTGTCTATTTGCTATCTCCTAAGCTAAACCCTCAGTGACCTTTCACCCATAGTGATAAACCCATAGTCTAACCCCTAGTTACATCAATAGTCATCAACCAATACAAACACACACCTACATTACGTAAAAGATATGTCTCTACTCCTCAGGGAATCTTTGTAAAAATATTTTATGCTACTTCAGCACCGAGTCCACAACGAAGGACGAATTTCACCGGTTTCATCCCATGAACATCAACCCATTTTTGTGTACGCATATTGTGTACCACTACGCGCTTATCTCCCGCAATGAGCTCCACTTGTCAGAACAGACCTTTCAATCCAACGACACCGACATTCCTTAGTAAGTGGTTTTTTTTTTTTGTATTCAGTGTAGCCTAAGATCTTCTTTACTAGTTTGGGCTGTCCTATGTGTTTTCTGGTTCTTACACTACTGCTACAAGGCTTTATCGAGTCCTAAAACTAATGGTTTACTCCATTGTCATATGATGCCTTTAAGAATCCTTATATTAATCATTTATCCCGTAATTCTAATTGTGGAGTGGGCACGAAGGCTGAGTGGTTAAGCGCTTGGCTTCCGAACCTGGGGTTCTGGGTTCCAATCGTGGTGAAGACTGGGAGTTTGAATTTCGGGATTTTTAGGGCGCCACCTAGTCCGCCCAACTCTAATGGGTACCTGACTTTAGATGGGGAAAGTAAAGCGTTTGGTCGTTGTGCTGGCCACATGACACCCTGCTCGTTAACCGTTGACCATAGAAACAGATGACCTTAGCATCATCTGCCCAATACAACGCAAGGTCTGAAAGGGAAATTTTATTTTTACTTTTTATTCCAATAGTGGAAACTAGCACACGGTGCTTCATGAGCCATAAGACATTATATACTGCATGACTTTTTAATTTGTCTGTAGTAAGATTCTATACAAAAACTGTATAGTCCTGTCAGAGTCTAACCACGTACCATGTCCGCAGATACAATACTACAAGGCGGCCAATGCCAGATCAGAAATAATTTGTCAGAATCATGGTCGAATTATTTTACTTCTGAAGTATTTTGTTGACTATTTTCCCTTGGTTGTAATTACGGTCTGGTCTTACCTATGTCATATTTTCTTATCTATTTTCACTCACAATTGTATAGAGTGTAACAACTCTCACTATCCAGGCTCACTGACAACACTGCACCATGCGATACAACCAAGTCAATAATAATAATAATAATAATAATAATAATAATCTTAATTGTCCGTAAGGAAAATTTGTCTTACAATTTGTGCATTAAACCAAACAAGACACTGTAACTATAAAAAAGGAAAATGTACATTCACACCAGACTCACTCATAATTTACATGTGACAAAGTTTATATCAGATTGTTCTTATTTAATGATTTGATTGCCAGGGGAACAAAAAAGTGTTTTTGTCTGTTTGTCTTTGCTATAGGTGTCTAAAACTGTACAATTGGCAACGCGTATCACTGACTGCACTAATACCTCATCGTTGTTAACCGTGCAGCCGTATCTTTCTGTATCACTGTATCAAGCTCTCAGTCTCCTCCCGTACTTAATTCTCTGTTCAGGACTGACCTAACATTAGACTCGGGGTACCGGACTGGCCTCACACTCGACTCGCTGTACCCACTGACCTCACACTAGACTCGCTGTACCGACTGACCTCACACTAGACTCGCTGTACCGACTGACCTCACACTAGACTCGCTGTACCGCACTGACTTCACACTGAACACGCTGTATCAGACTGACCTCACACTTGACTTACTGTACCTGATTCAGATGTCCTGAAGGTCCGAGAACTTCCGGTTCCCTATTAAAGGACCTCTTGACCAAGAAAAGGCTTTTATCCATGGCCAGGATGAGGCATCGGCTCTTCATCAATCCCTCTGTCCGAAATCCCGCCTTATCCGAAACGATCATATAATCACGTCCGGTATGTCGCTGGACACGACCCCCTTGAGCCACGCAAGAGTTCCCTCTCTTTTGCGAGGCCGGAGGCCGAGCCGCGTCGGGGCCTTTCGTATGCCTATAATGTCCCACAGAACCCGTGCGAGGGTCCATCACAGCTCGTATGGCCCCCGTTAGGGAACGAATCGGTGGGGGGTTGGACGGGTTAGCGAGCCTTTGTTACATCCCTACCACGTGCAGGTACAGTCTCTCGACCATACATGGGTAGCCCACTGAGAGCTATGTGCACTACCGTTCTTAGCCTATCTGACTCCCTTGGCAGACGTTTCCACGGAGGCGCCATGCTGAGGCGACGGTAGCTGGAATTCCTCCGACTTACTGTACCAGACTGACCTCACACTTGACTCGCTGCACCGGACTGGATTTTAAATGGCGACTTCAAAACGTATTCGTGAAGTTGGAAATGACGTGACTCTTGACTACTTCGCGTTTAAATAGTCTCAGAAGACCTTCAGTAAACCGATCTACGCGGAAAGATGATGTAAACCTTTTCCTTTTCTTGGCTGACTGTTAACGAGGGTGTCATACAGCCAGCACAGCAAGCATTTTTGTTACTTCCTTCCACGTATGTCTGGTCACTGGCGGATCCAGAACTTTGGAGTGGGGGGGGGGCGATTTTTTCCAAACCCTAACCCTAACGCCCAGTAAACCCTAACCCTATGCATAAACGTGCGTACAGCATATATATGTTAATATATTCGATATATGATAATAAAATAAGACTTTTTCTCAATCTTCGGCGAAAAAAAAACAGAAAAAAACCAGTTATGTTGAGGCCTTTCTCTCGCAAGCTTGGGGGTCTGGGAGAGCGCCGTAAGCTTTCTGAGTGGGGTTCGGGGCGAAGCCCCGACACCAATAGCGTTTTCTTGCATTTTTCACTGCATAAACGCATTCGCCTAACATCTACAGCTCATTATTTATCAGTGGGGTTCGGGACGAAGGCCCTACGCCTAAAGCAATTTCTTGCATTTTTCACGGTTGAAACGCATTCTCCTGACATCTACAGCTCATTATATATCAGTGGGGTTCGGGGTGAAGCCCCGACGCCAAAAGCGTTTTCTTGAATTTTTCACTGCAGAAACGCATTCTCCTGACATCTACACCTCATTACTTATCAGTGGGATTCGGGGCGAAGCCTCGACGCTAAAAGCGTTTTCTGGCATTCTTCACTGCAGTAACGCATTCTCCTGACCTACAGCTCATTATTCATTCTATTATAAAGGAACTTTTGATAAATGTGGAAAAATATTCTAATATGAATTTATAGGCCCTTAATACATTGCAAATACAACCGATTTGTTCTTTGAAAAGATAAGATACCCCACATATTTAGATTAAGATTTTGAGGATCGCCGCCGAAAAAAAAAATTCGTTACATAATATTCAATAAAATTAGAGCATAAATTGTGAGTTATAGTCCTAAATTTATTTAACTAGAAAAATAAGAGATAGAGTAAAGGTTGGAAAAAGTCGACTAGGAAAAGATTATCTGGCTTTGGAACTCATCTTAAACGTGACTGTTATATTGAAAAATTTCGTTTGAATTATAACTTTTCCAAAGAAAAGTCTTTCTTAAAAGAGTTATGATAAATTCATGTGAAATTACACAAACTCTGTCTGGAAAGGGGAAGGGCGGTAAAATGAAAACGATTAATCCTCGCTCCTTTTTATAATTTCTGCTAATGATTGCATTTTGCATGAAAGAATAGGGTTGGGAGACTCGATATAAGAATTTACTTTATAGCATATATAAATTATATTAGTGACAGATTTTTCAAATTTTGTAATTTTTTACTATAATACAAAAAGAAAAAGTATTGGTTTGTCCGATGGGGGGAAGGTGATTGCATGTATCGCACTTCCACCTGTTGATATTATATAGATATTCGACTAATTTTGTTCACAGACTATGATTTCTCCATAAAAGTAGGACCGCCCCCCCCACTCAAAGGGTTTAGATGGGAAGGGCATTAGAGGTATTCACTCCTCCCCTTCCAATCGGCCAACAGGTGAACGACATAATATAAAGACCGGTTAAAATACCAATAACAAGTTTTAATCATATAGATATATAATTGATTCTGTTAGCTAGCTGTAATTTGTACAAGTAAGTAGGACCGCCATCCACACTCGAAAGTTTATGGTGGGGGGTGCGGCGGATTGATGCCATCGCCACCTCCCGACCCTACCAAATCGTCCAACATACTAGAGGGGGGGGGGCAAATAATCTAAAAATAGGTTGAAATATAAATAATTAGTATATATTATTAACATAAGTAATAAATTCGTATACAATTTGTGTGAATTATATACTAAAATTCGTCCGCCCCCCCCCTTCGGGAGGAGGGGGTTGGCCGAGTGGATCCGCCAGTGTGTCTGGTTAGCCTATCTATTGCAGTAAGAACCGAATTCAAAATCCATTTCTTCAATAGATTTCGAGCTCAATAATTTAACAGTAGTCCAAATAGATTTTAATACAAGTATACAAGGTATAAATTAAATTCAAATTCCTTGTCTTCAATAGGATTTCAACTTAACCCAACAACTCCAAATAGATTCTAATACAAGGTATAAATTAACCAAGAAAGTAATTGCTTGGTCTATCTCTATCTGAGATTAACACGGAATCATCTTTTTCTCTGTCTACAGTTACACATATGTGAATAATCAGAAAGAGTCTAAGTCTGATCTGAAGACTTTAGTATCTGTCATCATAAGACTATCGACATTTTTCGTCTACGGCAAAGACTCCAAGGCTCGACAGACTTTTATCCAAAACTTGAGATCCTTTCTGCGCAAACACGATTTTGATGGGGTCGAAATTAACTGGAGTACAGAGAATGTCAAACTTTTACCCGTCTTTAAAACAATTTTCACCATTTTGATCCAGGTAAAACGAATTATGTCTACAAACTAATTTTCACCACTTTGATCCAGGTAAGACGAATTGCAATATCTACAAAACTCATTTTCACCACTCTGATCCAGGAATGACTAATTGCATGTCTATAAAACTCATTTTCACCACTTTAATCCAAGAGTCCAAGAATCCAATAAAAAAAAGGCATTATCATTATTATTATTATTATTAATGCCTACTTGTGTAAATACCCGAAGATATTTACTCCGTTCAAGATAAATAGTTTTTAGTTCTCTAGCCAAATTTAAACTTTCATCCTTTTTTTTTTTACTTTGAAAAATTATAACGGTCTAACTAAGGTTTCCCCATTGTGGCCAAGGAGCTAGTAATACTTTTCCCAACGATATACATCAAATGTCAAATTTTTAAGAAAATCATTAGAGCTGTTTTTTTGAAGAACTTGTCCAAGTTCCACCTAGAAGGTTATAGTTTCCCACGAAGTTACGAGCTGAATAGAGGTATTGTAAGCACATTTTATTTTTTCTTTATTCAACGTTTAGGAGATTGCAATGAACTTCCGAGAAGAGAGAAGAGACGACGGTAAAAAGAGGTTAATTCTGGCCGTGAGTGTTTCACCCCTGAAGGACGTCATTGACAAGGTGTACGACGTACACACCATTTCCAGGTAAATGATTGTTTTCTGTGTCCACCTGAGAGTAGCGATGACTCTGCCATAGCCTTAGTGTGAGCATTGAGCAGGGGTGTGTGTGTGGTGGGGAGGGTGGAGCCTAGGGACTTAAAGTCGTTTGTATTAAATCTTAATGACGGCGGGCCTGTTGTCACGCGACCGTAAACTTAATGAACACATCCATTCACTACTTCAGCGGTTCTCAACATTTTTAGTTCCTCGAGCCCCTTTTTTTTAAAATTGCCTTTTATGCGGCGATCCCCCCCCCCCGCAACTGTAAAGTCATGTTTTTGGATTGCTATAAAATCGTAGTCACAATGTAAATATCTGATATAAATTGTCAAAGATGTATGTGTGTTTATTCAGGAGACACTAACTATTTTCGCTTATCACTATATTAAAAGTAAATGAAACATTCCCTTTATTTACCTGCATTTATAACTTTGATAGAGCGTGAAAACCGTATTCATCTTGTATACTTTTGTGGCAATTATGGAAACATTACGGAGCAAAGTAAACAGCTAAGGCACCTGTATTCTACGTTGGTACAAAATAGTTGCCCAGTTTGTGAAAATTATCAACATCATTGTGAAGGCTGAACTTATTTCGCTTTCACCTAATCAGAAATTTTAGGCCAACCTTTACAAGATCAGGAAGCGCTTAGCTTCTGAACCGGTGGTCCGAATCCAGGTGAAGACTGGGATTTTTTATTTCGGGATCTTGATGCGCCTCTGAGTCCACCCAGCTCTAATGGGTACATGACATTAGTTGGGGAAAACTAAAGGCGGTTGGTCGTTGTGCTGGCCACATGACACCCTCGTTAACCGTAGGCCACAGAAACAGATGACCTTTACATCATCTGCCGTATAGACCACAAGGTCTGAAAAGGGAAGTTTACAAGACCAGAACCAATGTCATCCTCTTCATTAAGTCGACTTCTTATATAATACAGACGTTACTTCAAAAAAGAAGATGATTACGTCCTACGCGTCATGCATTTAGTCATGCATATTAACCAATGACTTAAATTCTGCCAAGTCACTGGTTTTTCTGGCTAGCTCAGGCAACCCATTCCATGCTCTAATAGCACTAGGGAAGAAGGAGTATTTGTACAAATTTGTCCTAGCATATGGGACGAGGAATGTGCCTTTATTTTTGTGTCTTTCAGAGTATTTTATTAAATTTTGTTTTTGTATTTGATGTTTTCTTGAGTTGAGGGGTCCCACACGGTGGATGCATATTCTATTATTGGCCTAACCAAGGTTAAATAACATTTTAGTTTTATGTTCTTATTTGATTTATAGAAATTTCTTTTAATAAACCCTAATGCTTTGTTGGATTTTTTTATAGTTTCATCAATATGTGGATTCCATGACAGTTTTTCATTTATTATAACACCTAGGTATTTTGAGTTTTTAGTCTGTGTTATTGGTTTGCCATGAATAAGATAAGTGGAATTAATTTGTTTTAGTTTTTTTGTTACTCTTAACAACTGACATTTTTCTGGGTGGAAAGACATGCTCCAATTTGATTCCCATTTCTGTAATTCATCTAATTCTCTTCTGTAATTAACAAGTTGGAAAATCCTGTTACGCAAACCAATGCTGTTCGTAATTGACTTCATTTACGATTACAAAGATGTCAAACAAGGAAATTTTCTTTAGTTCACTTCCACAGTTTTTAAAATGCTTCCTACTGTGTTTCTATTCTGAGGGACACCAAATAAGAAGCTTCAATGACTGCCTTGTGTTGTTTGGTGTATTGGCAAGCAGTAAAATTGCTGTCTACATTTCCAATACTGTGTGTCGTTGTCAGCAAAGCTCGGAAGTTTGCTATCAAAAATGACGTATTAGATTGTGCGTATTCAGTTATTCTTATAATAAATCTTCGTTACCAATGACGCATTGTGGGTTTCTTGATTTCAGCTTTAACTATTGAAGGAAATCGATATCGTACAAAATAACGTCATTATATTTTCTTTTCGTAACCTTCATTTTCACGGGTTATTCCGTAACCTAACCTTTTCTAGTGTAGACTATTATTTGATGGTGCACAACTATTTATATACGTATACAGGGCCGGTCCTACGGGTTGCGGGGCCCTATGCGAAACTGATTTCGCGTGGCCTAATTTGGGTTGTGATAAGGATAAATAAGTGAAAATATAGTCTTTGTATTAGACAAAAATTCGTCTTTGCATTTTATTTATAGTTTACTAAGTACAAAATCACTGTCGAAAATTAACTTTACGAGCCATCTACAGTAGATAGTAGCTTTCCAACAATAAGCCGATAAACATTCAGAACTGCCTTTTAGATTTACTATCGACTAGCAAAATATCGCTTTTTTTTTTTCTAAGAGGTCGAAATACATATAAATCTTTATTTGTATGCCAGTGACTATTAAAGTAAATTAAGTATTCGAACTTCTTGTGTTGGTTAAAATTCGGCTTATTATTACATTTTTATTCAATGAAAGCTGACAAAGCCGGGTTTTTTTTATCGCGAGTAGGATTGGCGTTTTCCATATTGAATGACACCCCGAAATGACAATTTTGTCTGTTTTAAGGAGGTTTGCATCAGTTGTCAGAAGATTTTAATAATTTCAGGAGATTTTCATGACATTTTCTTAGACTTGATCATTTCAGAATTCCAAGAACCCTTTAATATTAAGTTAAAATGGTTTAATATAATAATTTACACCTAGAATTCGCATAGCGCGGGGGCCTATGAAAGCGCGGGGCCCACTGCGGCCGCATAGGTTGCAGTGGCCTAAGACCGGCCCTGTACGTATATAAACGTATAACATTATTGTATTGCGCCTAACTAAGCTCAAACGAAATGCTCATTACCATCTGGTCCAATTATTATCTCCCAAGTTTTACCGGATGCAGGGCATACATTCTCCAAAGTTTCACCGGATGTAGGGCATACATTCTCCCAAGTTTCACCGGATGTAGGGCATACATTCTCCCAAGTTTTCCCGGATACAGGGCATACATTCTCCCAAATTTCACCGGATACAGGGCATACATTCTCCCAAGTTTCACCGGATATAGGGCATACATTCTCCCAAGTTTCACCGGATACAAGGCATATATTCTCCCAAGTCCATCGGAAGGAATGTTTCCCTAATCTTCTTAGGGGCTTAGCAATCACACCTCAGCTTGAGTCTCTGAGTTCACATTGCGCATTGGAAATTACTAGCTTTTATCTCGATTTGGACTCGAATCCTTGTCAGTTTATGGACTTCTCAAATCTACATACAAAATCCAATAAATAACTTTTAATCTTTTTCTTTTTCACCGTACAATTCCCCTTCGAAATGAGCCTCTCGATTTGAAATTCCTTTCTACGTAATATCTTTGTCTATTTTAGTTCTTCATAATGCCGAAATTTCTCATTAACTTTTCTTGTTTGTGTATCTCAAGCTACGTAGATATGTTGAATATAGAAACAACTCGTTTTCGCACTGGCTCGGAACTTACCGTTGGACATTACAGTCCATTGTATGGAGATTACCGCTTAGAAGTAGACACGAACTGCGTGGTGAGTTCTCTTTGAGATAATGTTTTCAGTTTTGAGTTGTTTTTTTTTTCTATGAATTTCTAAAGCGTATACGCGTTGTTGTGGGCCTCCTTCAGTGGCAGAGTGACTATGGTCCAGTTCAATGTTATGAATGTCTGGGCAGAACTAGAGAGGAAGTCCTTAGCAATGGAACTGAGATGCCGCAGAAAGATTCTAGGTATCTCATAAAAAGACCGCATCACAGGAAAACAAAAAATTAAAACAGGATTAATACAGCGATTGGACACCAAGATGAACTGCTAACCCCTAAAAAAACTGAAACTCTATGGCCATATCACTAGGCTCTCGGGACTCGCGAAGACCTTCCTGCAGGGAACAGTACCAGGAAAAAAGAAGAGACAGAGAAAGCGATGCGAAGAAGCGATGACGTAACATATGGTACAATGAATGTGCCTTTATCTTTTTCTGTCTTTCGGAGTGTTTTATTAACAACTGTTTTTTACTAGGATTAGAGTCTGTTTCATGTTTTTATGTTGTGCTCCCGTTGGTTAGCTCGCCTCTCCATCATTTCCCTGCTATGTTTCTGAGAGTCTAAAGAAGAATAGATGGGTAAGTAATGAAATGAACTGCTTATTGTTTGTCTTTATTCTTTAATAGCGTTCAACAAAGAGATTGGAGGCAGGATTAGTCCATCGATCGGACCCAACGATGACCTTATAACTACTGTAAAAAAAAAAAAAACGCATACTAAAACTCTAGGGCTCTAGGGCCATATTACAATGTTCTAAAGGCTCGCAAAGACCTTCCTTTAGGGAACCGTCTCAGGAAAAAGTAGAAGAGGCAGACGGAGAAAGCGATGGGAAGACAACATAAGGAAATGGACGGGCCTGCAATTGATGGAGATTCCGTCCTAGGCAACAGATCTTGTGTGGTGCGCCAACGGTCCAACAGCCATAGGGATATGTGAAGTTGAATCATAAGAGGCGACATAAGCTAACAGTAATTCTCAGCTATTGCCCAGTTGGCTCAGTTATTGACAGCTAATTGCAATCTTTTCAGGTGTCTATATTTAACTTAATTGCAGGATTTCGCAGTGAAGTATTGGTTGAAAAATGGAGCTCCAGCCAAAAAACTAAACATCGGTTTAGGGTTGTACGGACTGACCTATCAGACAGAAAAATACTATAGGCACTACATCGGCAATGCGGCATTAGGACCCGGTAGAATAGCAGATCAAGAGATGGAAATGTGCACTTACACTGACGTAAGCATTGAGACCAATAAATAAAGCAAACTTACATCTAGTTAACAATACAGAGAAAGTAAATAAAATAAACTTACTTCGATGTAACAACAGAGACAAAGAAAATAAAGCTAACTTACTTTGAGGAAAAAAAAAATAGAGAAAAAGTAGATAAAGTAAACTTACTTTGAGGTAACAATACAAAGTAAATAAAATAAACGTACTTTGAGGTAAACATACAGGACAATTAAAGAATGTTGTTTCATTTTAAGTTAAGTACAATAATCCCTCACTACTTGGTGGTAGAAAGTACGTAGAATCATTTGTTTTTTTTCAAGGGGGGCTTAAGGACGCTTTATGCGGATATTTAGGGAAAATCTACGTAAACCGTGAAAGATAAAGAGCCGAAATATTTTATTAAATCCATTCAAATTTTATAGAGTTTTGTTTTATTGCTAGTTATTAGTCATCAAAGAAGTACATAAATCTTGATGATTACTTTCTCAAATTCATTTATCCGTTTCTTTTGAGTTCCTTTGTATATGTCATTTTTTTTAATTATGTAGTGGGCCTCAGATGTTTCGTCGGTACGATAGGTATATAAATAAAAACTGAGTTTTTTTTTAAATTATTGTACAGTAAAGCAGAGGCGTAGTGAGAGGGGGAAGAATGCCCCGGGCGCCACTATCAGGGAGGCGCCACACGCAGCCTATATTTCTATGTGATGTTCGTGGGAATGGGGGGGGGCAAAAAAGTACCTTGCCCCGGGCGCACGTTTTGCTGAAAACGCCTCTGCTGCAAAGTATTCCTTATACTAGGTGCATACAAATTTTTTTTACTGTGTTTGTGGGAATTAAAAGTATTTAGTATATATCACGTGTTACTTGAATACCTCATTACATGCATTGTGTACACGTCCAATTCAAAGTATTAGGATAGGTCATAAGACCAGTGACCTGTACTGTACTGGCAAGTTAGTGCAGTGGTACTTTGTGGTCCCAATTATATTATCTAGGCTTATAACTATAGCCTCTAGATATACAAAACTACTGAGACAGACGAGTAATAATTCTGAGATTTTAGTTGCAACAAAAAAAAAAAGGAGTTTATTTAAAAACAAAAGAAAAAGATCATGGAAAATATAAATGGCAATAAAGGCTCACCAAAGAAAATAAGATAATGAAACAAAGCAAAGTAGCAAGACAGTTTCCGGTCAATGTAATTAATAAAGAACCACCATCATAGAGGCACAATAATGTCTTATGCCGATGAACCAAAAAGATTTACAATAATATCATACATGCATTAACAATGAAATGACGTCGTTCATGAGACACACTACTGTCTCGTATCTAAACTAAAGATGTCTTTAAAAAAACATACTGGAGAGGATAAGAGACTAAGTAGACCTATACCATTTACATAAACCAACTTAGTACTAACAAATAAATAAAGTCTACTTAGCTCATTATCGAAACACTCTTCCCACAACAGTGACACACTCCTCTTGAGTAACACAGCAATAGTACAACAACACAAGTATTAGTCAAACATTGTAGAGATTTAGTTCAAACTACACTGGTCAGTTGAAAGACTCAAGAGAGAGAGTGGCCATTGTAAACAGTTAACAGTGACTTAAATCAAGTAATAAAGGGGACTAACTCTAATAAAAAAATAAAGGTAGCCACCCTTATTGTCCCTCTTGCCACACACAACTTAAGATTTACTCCCTGAAAGAAACCAGTGGGATATCGTATGTAGTACCAGAAGGTAAACGTTCTGGAATTACTTTAATGCACAGTACAATAAACAGTAAAGGAAAAGTTTCAAAAGTCCTAAAGCTCGGTAAATATATATAATAATAAGAAAATATTAAAAAATACTTACAAAAAAAAAAAAAAAAAAAGCTTACTTAATCACTTTTCTATAGAAGTGCTTATGAAAATAGAAGGCTTTATAGTTAGGTATGGTTAGTTTCGAACTTTAACTTAAATTATAATTATTTTAGAAATGTAAAGAATCAAACCTTTACCTTCAACTAGCCTGTCCATACTTTTATGTTGTCTTCCCATCACATTCTCTGTCTGCCTCTTCTTCTTTTTCCTGGTGCTGTTCCCTGTAGGAAGGTATTTAAATAGTCTCAAAGACCTTGTAAGATGGCCACGTAATGAATACAAAGGAGATATTATATATTATATAAGAAATACTTGTAAGGAGAGAAAGGATATAGATAAAAGTAATGTAAGGAATCCGTTGAAAAAATGTAAGGTTTTGAAAGAAATGTAAGGTTTGGAAAAAAATGAAATGTAAGAATTTAATGCCATAAAGAATTTCAATATAGAACTTAAGAAAACAATGTAAGGAGGTAATGTCAGAAAATATGTAGGTAATGAAATACACAAATAGGGAAAGAATTAAGAAATTTATAGAACAGTAGGAATGTTAACAAAGAATGTAAAGTAAATGTGATATATCCGAAGATTAATCAGGAGTGTAGTATTTCCCGTGGATATTTCCCAGCTGTGACCTACATATTTTTCCACATCCAGGGCAAGCATAACCATAGTCCACCGGTGGTCGATTAAGATTTTCTTTTCGCCGTCTGCGTCTGTCCTAGGCAGCGGGATTTTGTTTTTTTCTTTATTGGTTTCAAATGTGTATCCCGCGGCCTTTGTGAGTTACCTCGAGCTGTCACGTTCTGAAGCCGCACGCAACCAGGTGCTCTCTTCTATGTCAGCTAATCCCTGCGGGGTTACTCACAAGGAGTTATAGTTGTTAATTGTTGTTTCTCGCCAAGTGCAAGTATCCCTTATAGCTCATTACCTGGGTGTCATTCATTGGTTACTTTAAAATTGTGAAGCCAGATGCACAACATTATGAAGAACTTTTTCTGAAAACTCTTAAAAGACATTGGACTGGACTTTGATCTGTGCAGAGGTTAAACCTATGATAACGCAGCCACAATGAGTGGTCGTCTGTCTCGCCTGCAGGAACGTCTCTTGGACATCAATCCAAAGGCAACATATCTGAACTGGGGTCAAACTGTGATACTCAAAACTCAATTTCATCAAAATGAGCACCATGACACAAGAAAGACTTGGTAGCATGGCATTAATGTCAGGGAAGTCATAAATACTAGACAGCATTGATCTAAATCAGTGGTTCCCAAACTTTTGTGTCTCGTAGACCCCTAGCTATGTTTTCTGATTTTCCGTAGACCTCCTGTTTAAGTTATATTAAATTTTTAAAAATTCATCTATTTCAAATCACACATTTTGTTTAAAATAATTTCTAACCACTGACACGAGGAGTGAATAAGTAATTTAAAAAACATTTTAAGTTGAATTAATTTTTAAAAAATCTATTAAACCGGCACAAATTAAAACCCATTATAGAACAGTTAATACGTATAGCATACAATAACTAAACATAGGAAACTTTTTGTGTTTAAAGGTTTGCAAGCTCACTATCCGTTGCTACGAAGATAATTTATAATTGATAATTTTCATATAGGGATTCGCTGAAGTATTTCTTTAAAACATTAAATATTAATGTGTATCACAGTAAAAGTTTTCACAAAGAGCAGTTTTTCGTGGATTTCTTAAGCCATAATAATTTAAAAAAACAACAACACATCACTACCAGACAAGGTTGACTCAGCCAGCTGTATAGAGAAATAGGTTATTTGCAGAAATATATCATCTGCAAAGACTTACATAAGAAGAAAGAAATATTTGACTACATTCCAACAGAGCTCAAGAATTTAGTGAACTCTTCTACAAACCCATTGCCCTAACATCCGATGAGTCAGAGTTTGCATGGATGATTCACAGAAATCCACCACATACGGAGGAGCTGGAATACTAATTAAATGGCCCAATGGAGAAAAAATTATTTAAAGATTAAGTTCGTTGTAACTAATGAGCTCTATGACAACCACAGAGAAGAAATAGGAGCACTGGAGCTAACAGCTACCATGCTAGCGAATCAGCCAAGTTCACAAACAGTTAATTTTTTTTTTTCGTGACCAATATAAAAATATTCCTTCAAAGCTTGACAAACTCTGATTCTTCCTGAATAAAACAACTTATGATGCCAGGACTGACGTTCGGTGGTCACCTTGCCTGCTCACATTTCCCGTCGGGAGGTTTGGGCTAGGATGTAATTATCCGCATAATCTGAAGGAACATCCTAAACAGTTTGTACAAAATATATTGGGTCACATTGTAAATCTCAACAGCAACAGCAAGAACAATGTTCTCCAATGTTGAAATAGAAGAAAATAGAAGGCTGACACACTTGCTAAATGTGAGAAAACAAATACATTCTTCAACATCGCACTCTATCCGGAAGAAATGAAGAAACTAATAGTCAATTGTAAAAACGAGAAATGGACAAGCTCTCATTCAATGACACCTATTATAAACTATCCCGATAGGACCACCTATAATTTTTCACATCAGAACAGTACACATCATAATGAGAAACATATGTTCGAGAAGTTCAAAATTGGGACCATTGACATTTGCCCTGTTGGAGTGTCACCAGAGAATGCCGACCATGTGTTCAAAATTGTATTCTTCATCAAGAGGCCTAAAACAAGACACCGGCCACAAAACAAGACACTGGCCACAAAACAAGACACCGGCCGCAAAACAAGACACCGGCCACAAAACAAGACACCAGCCACAAAACAAGACACCGGCCACAAAACAAGACACCGGCCACAAAACAAGACACCGGCCACAAAACCCAAACATGAAATTCTTTAAATGATATAAATCTGTGTAAGAGTTTTTACAATTTCTTCAACGGCTGTTAAAATCAATAATGTGCCTATCGTGTGAGGTTTTCAGTATTTTACTATAAGTAAAGAGATTTAGTAAAACGCTCACTAATCATCTTCTCACTGTCAGGTCAAAGAGAGATTTTGTGGGTGTATTCTGAACTTTATCTTTGAGTGTTTGAAAGTTTTGCAAACCTTTATGTTTTTATCGGGGTGGCATCATCACAAATGATACTCCAGCTTAATTGGTTTCATAGCAGCATAAAAAAATGGCACATTTAACACTCGCTTGTTTGACAAGGAAGTAATGAAGTTCAATTTCAAATACTTAACGCTGTACAGTCTACATTTCTTTTGGTTAAAGTTATAACTAGACAAAACTTCACCCTTTAAATCTAGTTATTAAATTAAATGAAACAATTTTACATTCAATCAGCATTATAAATTTTTAAGGACTTCCTAAGGTACAAATCATAAATGTGAATATGAAAAGATTCCAATTGTCAAAATTAAAGTCACGACATGCTAAATTGGGATTCTTTATCGTAGACCCCCGTACACATCTCATAGACCCCCAATTCCCTTTTAAACTTTCGTAGACCCCTTGGAAGACTTCATAGACCCCTGGGGGTCTATATAGACCACTTTGGGAATCACTGCTAAATGATGTCAATGATATACTGTACCGATTCGAATTCAGACTTATATTTATTAAGTACATTACCTCATGTCATGTGTCTAAATCAAAGGCAAGAGCACCTAAATAAGTCAAGCCCCTCCCCGGCCCTCAGATCTCTAGCTACACCACTTCTCAAGCATCTGAGAAATAGGTTGTTATCTATTTTTAGCTGTAGGAGTCCCGGTGGCTGAACCGTAAAGCGTTTTGCTTCCAAACCGGGGACCGGGGTTCGAATCCTGATGATTTTTAATTTCGGGGTCTTCCGGCGCCTCTGAGTCCACCCAGCTCTAATGGGTACCTGACATTAGTTGGGGAAAAGTATAGGCGGTTGGTCGTTGTGCTGGCCACATGACACCCTCGTTAACCGTTGGCCTCAGAAACAGATGACCTTTACATCATCTGCCCTATAGAACACAAAGTCTGAAAGGGGAACTTTTTTTTTTATTTGTAGAAGTATGAACAAGTCGTATTTTCTCGTTGCTAATTTGTTGTCAAATATCAGTGGCTTAGCTATGGATTTGTGGCTTGTCCTTTCTAGTGGCCCCTGCATTTGGGCATTTGATATCATAACATGAGAAAATGTACTTTAATAAATCTAAATTCAAAATTCCAATTGGTGCTGTAATTAAGTAAAATAAAACAAATAATCATTAAGACTATTTTAATGAATACTACCGTTATTTACGGGCGAGATAACGCACAAATGACTAATCTCAATTCATATATCGCCTCAGGCCGTGCTACTGTGAAGTAAAGGCTTCTATAACATCATCTAGAAACGATTCTAGATCAATGTTGTCTACTATTTCTGACTCCACGTGAATAGCGAGATTACATGGCAGTGGCTTAATATTAAATGCGAAAAAAACTTACGGCATTTATTTGGGGCCCTTTCTTAAGTGGGTCCCAAGGAAACATTTTAATTTGCACTCCCATCCCTCGACCTAGCTACGCCACTGTTTTACCAAAACAATATGAACTCAACGCATACACTACGCCACACAGACAATTTTAAATCAATTAGAATGTTAATTTCTTCTACTGAATCATAATGGAAAAAATGTACCATATCTTTTTAGTTACAGACGGGCCTTTTAATAATAATCAGCCGATTGTCTTTTATGGTCTCAAATGTGTATCCCGCGGCCTTTTTTGGTGACCTCCAGCTGTTCTTTCTTTAGAGAAGATAAGTAATCCTAGGCGTATTCATGTGTTAACCTAGTTGTGCATGATTTATACATAACCCAAACTTTCCTGAGTCATCGGATTTCCTGGCTGATTCAGGCAACCTTTTTTTTATGCTCTAATGGCACTAAGGAAGAAAGCACTTGTACGGATTAGTTCTATCAGATGAAATAGGAAATGTGCTTTTATCATTGTGTCTCTTTTAGTATTTTATCATGTTTATTTTTGGTGTTTGTAAATAATGATTTTGGTGTTTGTAAATAATGATTTTGGTGTTTGTAAATAATGATTTTGGTGTTTGTAAATAATGATTTTGGTGTTTGTAAATAATGATTTTGGTGTTTGTAAATAATGATTTTGGTGTTTGTAAAAAATGATTTTGGTGTTTGTAAATAATGATTTTGGTGTTTGTAAATAATGATTTTGGTGTTTGTAAATAATGATTTTGGTGTTTAATGCTGTGCCTCTACTTTACTTTTTAGTCTTTGAGATCTATATGCTGTTGTACATTTTTTTTACATTTACATGTTTGTTTTAGGTAAACCAATTTTTAAGTTGGGGTGCCAAAATCCATCGAAGCAAAGACCAAGAAGTGCCCCACTTTGTCTTAAATGATCTGTGGGTTGGGTACGAGGACCAAATTAGTTTGAATGCTAAAGTAAGTTCTAATCCGTTGTTGTAGTTTGAATGCTAAGGTAAGTTCTAATCCGTTGTTGTAGTTTGAATGCTAAGGTAAGTTCTACTCCGTTGCTGTAGTTTGGTGGCTAAGGTAAGTTCTAGTCGCCGTTCTAGCCTGTAGTTCAGCGTATACCATACATAGACACCAGAATTTAAATAAAATATAGGCATATAAATTCTACACTGCGCATGTCCTTGTCTACTATCTACAGGATATTCTCATTATATGGAGAAAACCCATACAAAACAAGCATTATGGTGTATCCGGTGTACAGAGTACAGAAGTATTATTAATATATATTTTTTTAAAAAAAAGCTTAACTTCTTACAATTGTTTAGTGCTGTACAATAAAATGTATTAAAAAATGTAGAGAAAGAGAAAATAACTATGGATACATTTGCGTATCAAGATGTTTAAATCGGATCTGTAAATAAATTACCATTTCTGTCTTTGTTCAAAAGTTTCACACTTAACTTGGCTCGGTGACACACTATTCAGAACAGAAAATGTTCATTTTTTTAAAAAAGGAATAAGAATTTTTGTTATTTGGAGACTGTCACAACAGATCAATATTTTAATATTTATCAATAAAATGTTTTTTAAACAATTTTTAATAACTATAAGAATAGAACTTACCTGTTGAAGTTCACCATCACCTTTATCTGTTGGAGCACAATTCATGATATGTGCGACAGGATTTGGTCTTGTAGATGTATGATGACTGTCATGCTTCGACAGATTATTCCGAAGATGCTAAGGTCTCTAGTACGTGTTTATTCAACTTGTTAAATATTTAACAATGATCTAATTCTACCACAATAGCAACATCAAAGACAGTCCAGATCGTCAGATGCTTGAATGAAGTTTAATGCATAAAGACTAGAGTCGAGTCTCTGTCCGTAATACGCTGTTTTCACCTTAAAGATCTAACACCAACTGCCACCATAAAAAAAAATTAAAATGTTTGACATGTTTCTGATGTTGATTCAGAGTTGAAGATAGTTTACTTCCTAGTCCAAACCTCCCGCAGTACGACGGGGGATGGGAGCGGGCATGGTTTGAACCCTCGACCGTCGATAAATCCAAACGACAGTCCAGCGCGCAAACCACACGACCAGGCAGCCATCCTCGACCAGGCAGCCAACATGCCTAACCCCACCATCCGTGACGTTAGCAGTTATCGCGTTCATAAGTTCGTCAAGTATGGCGCATCTCTACACTAAGTAAATGTCTAACATCTGATCACCACTCTTATACGCATGACTGTCTCATCCAAAGATTTATTCATTTCAGGTCTATATCAGCAACAAAACAGCGCCATTTTGTAGGGAAATTTGCTCTAAGTCATCATCTGATGTTGCAGATGAATAAGACATATTGGCCGCCTTCCCAACGATTGGATCGTTAGACCATAATCAATCTTGATACATCTCTTAAGGCCATTAAAAAAAAGGAATTTCGTCTGGTGCGAGAGAGGCTTCAACGGATTGTCGCAGTTTTTTCAGAAGCCTCAAAGGCTTTCTTCTTGCCAAAACATGGATCTGTTGAGCACTCAATCGTTGTTGTTGTTATTGTTGTTGTTGTTGTTGTTGTTATTGTTGTTGTTATTGTTGTTGTTGTTGTTATTGTTGTTGTTGTTATTGTTGTTGTTTTGTTGTTGTTGTTGTTGTTGTTGTTATTGTTGTTGTTGTTTTGTTGTTGTTGTTGTTATTGTTGTTGTTATTGTTGTTGTTATTGTTGTTGTTATTGTTGTTGTTGTTGTTGTTATTGTTATTGTTGTTGTTGTTGTTGTTGTTGTTATTGTTGTTGTTATTGTTGTTGTTATTGTTGTTGTTGTTATTGTTGTTGTTGTTGTTGTTATTGTTGTTGTTATTGTTGTTGTTGTTGTTGTTGTTTTGTTGTTAAATTCCGGCCAGATGATACAGCCACGAGTGGTATCATCTTGATTCACTGTTTCGCATTTATCTGACTATTGCGATAAGTGTGGCTGCATGCGAGCGAAATCTTTACAAGTTTATCAAGAATAAGAACAAGAAATGTTCGTCTAAGAAATATGCCAATTTCGTTAATTTGAAATTATCGATAGTTTTGCCTGCAAGCAAGCACGTAATAATCGTTTACAACTATCAGATCTAGTTGAGTGTAGATGTAGATGCCTACTCTGGTTATCTGAGATGTTATCAACGAGTTCATTTAATTACTAACAACCTCCAACAGACTACAAATAAATCTAGTAAATAACGAAGAAGTCCAGTTCTTTACTAACAGCAGTTTCTTACAGACTAAGTATCTATACTACCAAGCCGGTCTCTTCTTCGTCCTCATTCGTCTGTTAATTCATTCTAATTCTATTTCCATTCTAACTTTTAGATTTACTGTCGCGTCACTAAGGAAATACCCAATTAAACCCAACTACGCGTCTTGCTATGTTGTTATTATACCTGATCTCAAACTCAGTCTCTCTCAATGTCTTTCTCTCAATCTCACTCCTTCTCTCTCTCAATCTCACTCCGTCTATCAATCTCCCTAATTCACTCAATCTCACTTATTCTGTCAATCTCAATCTCTCTCTCAATCTCTCTTTCTCTCTCTCTGTCTCTCAATCTCACTGCTTCTCTCAATCTCTCTATCTCACACTCTATCTCTCTCTCACGCTCTCTCTCTTTCTCTCTCTCAAGCTTACTCCTTCTCTATGTTTTCTCTCTCTTTCTCTCCAGGTCGACTATGTTCTCCAGAACCAGCTAGCAGGTGTTACAGTCTGGTCATTTGACATGGATGACTTTCGAGGGGATTTCTCAATCGACGGGCCCTATCCTCTTATGACAACCATCAAAAAAGCCTGTGAAGATTTCGCATTTTAAGCCTGGCTCAGAACTTGATCTACGCTCACACCCTCCGTATTAAGCCAGTGTCGTAACACACAAGCTCGCCTTTTATTATTTTAATTATTATTTTTTTATTTAATTAAAAATTAAAGTGAAGTGTATTTCTCAAATTAATGTGCAGAATTAATTTAAGTGCATATTTTATCAAGAGAAATGTATTATTATTATTATGTTAGAAATGAACAAGTAGACATTCTCTGGCGCTGCCAGGATCGAGTTTCGCTAAAGAGAAACAAAATTCATTGTAGTCCCTTTAACAGTTTCCACTGAGGAATTTTCTGGTGATGTGGAAGGTCTGCAGCAGCACCACCCTGTGACAGGCAACGAGGATGTTCCTAGGAATGTTAAGGACCTTATTATTATTATTATTATTATCATTACTATTATTAGCGTTGTGTATAGACAAATTAATTTTTAAAAAGTTTTTTTTAAAGATTTTTTACGAAGCTATTGACTTTTGTAAAGAGTGACTGCCTTTAATTTTAAAGTTAGTAATATGCCTTTAGATCTGGACTTAATAGATTGTGCTCAAAATGTTCCCGAGCGTCTATTCATTTATATCACTCTTTGATAAAGGGCGTTTCGCATGGTTGTTAACGCCGGAAGTGGTAATGGTCTTAAGCCCATCATTACCTATAAAATGCTTCCGACGGCATGCGTCTCAAATAGCATCTGACATCCAGTCTAATTCCTGGCCTTCCCGTGTGGTTCAGATACTGAGCCTGGTGGAACCTTTACCACCGACAGGAAAAGGGGCAAAGGCGAGCAACTGGCGCCTAACTCAGTAAGCTTCGGCAGGAGGAGTTCGTTTGCCTTGGTTGGCTCCCCATCTAGAAGAAGGAAAACTCTGAATCCAAACCTCCGCTGCCTTGCGGTTATACCTAAACGCGGGAAAAGCTTCGGGAGAAAACCGTAAAGAAAAATTAGGAGCTGGTGACCCTTACAGCCTAACAGAGCCTGCGGCGCTATTTATCCCAAACTGTATCGGATATTCCGTTCCTTTAGTCACATCAGCTGCGCGAAGAGGGGGAACTGCTATGTGGGCGATTTCGTTCCGACCATAGACAATACCCAGGCTTTCATCTCGCCCTAACTCCAAAAACCTTGAGAGGACACTCCAGCTTCGCCTTTGGCGTCGGCCAAACACGGGAAGTGGCAGTCACCGGTTATAAGCTCAAATGCTCAGTTGACTAGGAGCAGAGCAGAACGCCAGGGGCCACTTTCATCGGTGGAAGGGATCCTAGGATTTCAATGGTCAGCCCCCAGCCAATAAAGTGCTGTCCCGTCATACCTGTCTTTCTCGTTTGGGTACACGAAGATAGGACACAATCTGAAAAACAGGACAAAGCCAACATACCAGTCGACATGAAGAAAAAAAAAGAGGAGCTCCACTCTTAAACTGGGCCCCAAATGGAATGTGAAATGGAATGAAGGACCCGCTGACTTCCAGGCCCAATTTAATTATTAGATAATTATGCTTTAAAACCAGAGTTTCATCTGTGTGGCCGATTAGCTAATAGCTCTTATTTCAAAGATACACTTAAATTGTCAAACTGTAGGGAAAACAATATTTTAAAAAGTTACAATTAAAATAAAAAGTACCTCCTATTGACAGCTTATAGTGTGATTAGTTATTCAATAACTTAGGACTAATTTTTTTACCCCGCCGATTACCCCCCCCCCCCCCCACCGGAAAAAAAGTCTTTGTTAAGAGAATGTATAAATCTACTTGACTTTACAATATTCTAATAATAACCATCAAGATCTATAGTAAGAAGACGGTGCGTTAAAAACTATTTTATAAGACTCTTGAATGAATAGAATGAGATATATAGTCTGCTCAGTATACATTTTTTCTAGTTATATAGCTGAATTCGAGATATTTTGTTTAAATTTTTGATACAATTCTAAAGGTCAAACCTGAGTTGCTGTTGTTTTTTTTTTTTACTTTGAACAATTATGACAGCCAAACCAGAGTTTTCTCAGTGTGACCAACGAGCTAATAAACGATATACATCAACTGTCAAACTTCTAGGAGAATCGTTAGAGCTACCAGTGTACAAGACATCTTGTGTGTGTGGTCATCATTTTTTTTTTGGCACTTTTTTGGTATCAACGCAAGTGGTGCTGTACCATGTACTATGTGTGCGTTCATGAAAAGGGGGATCCGAAACAACAAACAAACAACAACAAACAAACAACAACAAACAAACAAACAACAACAAACAAACAAACAACAACAACAAATCAGACTCTGAATTTAAAACTTCGAAGAAAAGTGGTAAAGCTTGGTAGGATGTCACAGCGGACATCATACAAAAGTTATCAGAAAAGTTATCAATTCACTTTTTTTTTTTCGTTGATACGGCCCGCGACATGAGTGTCAGAAATTAAAAAGTGACCCGCGGGTAGATCTAGGTCGGGCACCACTGGTTTACATTGTGTAGACGAAATGAATTAGCATTTGAGGGTCATTGTCAACAATTCTATAGAATAGTCGGTATCTTGTTGACAAGATCGAACAGGGAGTCTATTTATAGTTCAATTAATGCTTTTACCAATGTTTTGTATGACTAATTTGTTTGTCTCTTTGATAGCAGTGTGTCGGTCTGTCTGTCAGTCTGTGCATCTGCGTCTTGAAGGAGGGGAAAACTGAGTGGATTTTTTCAATTTTTTAATATTTTTTTATTTTTTCAATCTAGTATTCATTAATTTTTAAAAGAAAAAGAAAAGCTCTATAAGTAGTTATAAGACATTAATAACTTTTTAAATTTGATATTACATAACTTAAATCAACTCAGTCAGTCAGTCTGTCTGTCTGTCCACATCCATTCTGACAATTATTTATTGACATAGACAAGACAGGAATCAATAAAAATAAAAAGTAACCAATTAGACAATTTATTACTGGTAATTTATTATTTTGTAGCAACACAGTTAAACTATTAATTCAGTATTCACATATGTAATTTGTTGGGTTTAGTCCCCTTAAGTCCTCTTAAATAATTGTTAACGCTTTTTCCTATCGTTCTCCAATCAAGTCTATACTTTAAACAATTATTTATTGTACCCAACAAAACATGAATCAATAAACAAAAATGCCCAAATCGTCAATTACTTATTGGTAGTCAATTTGTTTTGTTTAATATTGAAAAAGGGAATTACCTTGTACATTATTGGTATATATAGTTTTAAGTACGGAGTTCTTTCCCATTTATATAAATATTTTGCTAATTCTTGTTTGTATTCAGTAATAAGTTGACTAACCCTAACAAAACATACATAGCACATCATCTGTCCTATAGATGGCGAGATATAGACAGAGAGATTTGACTTAACATAAACGTTTTGTGAAGAGTTTTATGTAGAAATGAGCTGGCCTGCAATAGGTGACTGTATTGCGCTGGATCATTGGAAAGACTCGTAGCCACATTGAAGCACTACGAGGACAAATAGAGTGAATGAATACGAACGCTTTACAAAGTAGGAATTCTGATACCATAGGTTTAGCATTGAGAAAAAACCTAAATCCAACTAATTATCACGTGACCTGCTATTTGTGTCATGTTGTTCTTCATTGTACTCGCCTCGCAACGACAAAGGCAAGATCGAAGACAGCAGGGAACACAAAGGTTTATATTAGAGAGAGAGAGAGAGAGAGAGAGAGAGAGAGAGGAAGAGAGAGACAGAGAGAGAGAGAGATTTGTCTCGCTACATCAATTCTAGTCTTGTCCTCATGGAGTTCAGAAATGACAAAGAGCTAAGATGTCAGAAGACGTCTTGTGTTGTATCGTCTTTGTGAAATGAAGAACTGACGTTCGTGGACAGGTAATTATTTCCACCTTATAATGTTCTATTTTGTTCTAATCCATAGAATTCTAGAAACACACTGTACAGTGTACAGCGTCAAATAATTTTAACTCTCAGATATGAAAATATCACTTTTATATGTTCTGGACACAAGAAATATGAAAGTATGTTGTGATAAAAGAATGAAACATAGACTAGAATATATTGTCTGATTTTATCTATACATCTATATTATTGAGAGGTCATATGGTCATTCTTATCACACTATACTATATATTAAACTACAAAATTGAAGTAACGTCTGTATTATATAAGATAAGATAAGAATTAATAAACTAATTAGCATTAATGAAATGATTGCACACATATAAAGATTCATGGGCGTAGCCAGGATTTTTTTTCGGGGGGGGGGGGGTTAGGGGGGATTTCCCCCCCTGCCCCCCACCCCCCAAAAAATTATATATATATATATATATATATATGTTTGTATGGATGGATGTGTGTGTGTGTGTGTGTGCACATAATTAATTTCTATTACATTCTGACCCTTCATTCTTTTGGAAGACGTTTATTGTGCCCTTGAATAGGTTCTTCCTGGACTCCTCGCCCTTGAAAGCCAACAAAGTGCATACTCTGAGGTATCTACAGTCCATTAGGCTGCTATTAAAAAGTTTTATTTCAAAAACCTAATGTGCTATTCTTACCAACTAAGACCTTCCCGCACCGTTCGGCGCATTTGCTGGCAAGCTGTTTCCACAAAAAATTTGTCACTGGAAATGTCTGAAGCCTCTTCAACCTGCTCTGAGGACCTCCATGAAAGTGTGGCGCCAAGTTGTACTAGGATGTCATCACAACTCTTATGCGTAATTCATTTTGTCGGAGAACATGTCCCGCAAACCTCATGCGACGCTCTGACACAGCCTTACTAAGGGATCGACTCACATTTCGGCATAAGATTTCCTTGATTTAGACCCGATCTCAATAACTTTCTCCTAAAATCTGTCTTAGCCATCTTTGTAGAGCCACATTTAGTCTTTTTCAATTTCATTGCACTTTATTAATGGAGCCCAGCCACTGGTAGACATGTGTCTCTTGACTACGATCTTGGAATTAGGTGACCTTTTGGCTTTAGATGTTATATCGAAAAGAAAAGTTTTATCGTCAAAATCATCTGTTGGGGGGGGGGGGTTCAACTAAAATATATCGGAGTTTTTTTGTTGTTTTTTTAATTCAAAACCACATTTAGCTACGGTCATAGAATTTGATGACTGTAGTTTGCTTTAGAAATAATATTGAGGAGAGAGGCTTTCAACCTTAAAACGCTCTGTAGGGGGATTTCAAACTCAAAACTATCTTGAGGGGTTTAAAACTTTTAAAAAAGCTATGTGGAGGAGAGGGGTTGAAACTCAAAACCCCCCATTGGCTTGGCTATGCTCAAAAAATTTTATTGTGTAATTTGCTTTTATTTTTTTTTTATTGAAGAGGTATTTTTTAGCATCAAACCCCTCTGAAGGGAAATTTAAACTCAAAACACCCAATAGGCTTTTCTAAGCTCACAGCATTTTGATTGCGAATTTTTTTTTATTTTGAAGATTTATTTTTTAGCTTCCAACCTCGCTGGTGGGGGGGGGGGGGTTAAACTAAAAAAAAACTTTGGCTATGCTCATAGCATTTTGAGTGCGTAATTTGCTTTTCTTTTATATTGAAGAGGTATTTTAGCTTCAAACCCAGCTAAAGAGGGGTTTAAAATCAAAACCCCTTTGTCTTCGCTCATACAATTTTTAGTTTGTAATTTGCTCTTTTATATTAAAGAGGGGTTTATCGTAAATTTTGGAGAGGGGTTTAAAATCAAAATCTTTATTAGATGAGCTCTTGGAATTTTGGCATTGTCGTTTGCATTTTATTTTGTTTTATAGAAGAGGGGGATTTAAATGCAAAACCCTCTGGTAGGGGATTTCAAACTCAAAACCCCTGGAGGGGGTTTTAAACTCAAAAGCCCTGGTAGGGGGGTTTAAACTTAAAACCCCCTGGTAGGGGTTTTAAGACTTAAAACCCCTTGGTATGGGTTTTTAAACTCAAAACCCCTGGTAGGAGGTATTAAACTCAAAACCCCCCTGGAATAGGGTTTCAAACTCAAAACCCCTTGGCTGTGCTAAGCCAAGTGATGGTGTAGTATTAAAAGTTCACCTAAAATAAACAAAATTAAAGCAAAAGATCAGTTACTAAACTCCGACATCCCCCCTACGGGGGGATTTCATTTCGGGGGGGGGGATTGAACTCCACCCCCCCCTGGCTACGCCCATGTATAGATTACTAAAAATAAAAAGTAAAGTTCTCCTTACAGACCTTGTGGTCTAGGCCTATAGGGCAGATAATGTAAAGGTCGTCTGTTTCTATGGCCTACAATTTAACGAGGATGTCATATGGCCAGCACAATGACTTACCGACTTTACTTTACCCAACTAATGTCAGGTACCCATTAGAGCTGGGTGGACACACATCACTAACACTTCAGTATTTACATATACGACTAAATTTGTTGGTTTAGTCCCATTTAATAGTTGTTAACGCTATTTCTCCCTCATGCATTCTCATATCAAATTGATACTTTAAGCAATCATTTATTGTACCTCAAAAACTTGAATAAATAAACAAATATACTTAATTGTTAATTAATTATTGGTAATTATTTTTTATATTGAATAAGGAAAATAACACGCACATTATTTGTACTTTACATAAGCTGTTTAGTATTTTAAAGTATTTAAAAAAAATATATTTTGCTTGTTTGTTTTTAAGCCTCTTCAAAAATTAACTTATATCGTATTTAGTACATCTGTGTTTTAAAAGTAGTACAAATGTTTAAATTTCACTAACACTTTTGAAATTATTTTTAGTTTAGGAATGTCCAGCTTTAAATTTGATGAACATTTGGACAACCATGAGTACCTGACACTAGAAAATACAACGGCTTTTAATTGGACATTCGTATATAATAACTGGACAGCTCGCTTTAGTCAATCCCAGGAATACTCACGAGCAATCAAAGTAAGAAATTTGTGGATTGGAGCTGTAGGGATTGTGCTCAATCTGGTCGGACTGTTTCTGTTAGTGTCCACAAAGAACATCAAATGGTCACTTAAGATTTCCCTAATGAGCCTCACTTTCAACGATCTGATGTTTCTGTCCGGGCTAGTGGCCAACAGTCAGCTTAATGGTCCGTCCATCACCACTGACCACCCGAGCTGCTGGCCGTTGTTGATGGTGTGTTACACCTCCATCCTTATTTCCTACATCTCCACCAGCCAGTTGGCGTTTCAGAACGTCATCGCTGTCTACTACCCTCTTCGTTGCCACCAAATCGCCACTCCGTCGAAAATCGCTTCATCCTGTGTCGCTATCTGGATCACTGGCTTCATCTTAGGTGTCGTTTGTGTTGGCGTCAAGTTTGACGGGAATCTTCCTTGCATTGCATTCATTCCAATTTCCACGTGGGGCATCGGGCTTTACGCAATTCTCTGTATTCTCTGCGCTGCTGTGGTTTCAGCAATCAACATCAAAATTTTTCACAAGATTTGGAGCGTTAACCGGATTGTTCACGTTGCTCCTGGCAGAGGCGACTTTGTGAGTTCAGACATAAGCAGAGACCTAAAGGCAAGAGAATATGCACAGAATTCTATGGGCTCGAAATTTAGCGATTCTAAGACAAAAATATCACATGAAGTGAACTCTGATTCGGTGAATATTAAAAGTGGCGTTTCGTATCTATCACGCTACAGTCAAGGAAACGTCGCAAAGAAACAATGCGACATGTGGACGACACACAGTGTGACTGAAGGAGAGATTTTCCCAAAACATGAGAGCATCTTAAATCAAGACTCTGAGTGTTCTTCACTTCAAGCCAGCAGAAGTATTGACTCTAATAAGCATGTTGGTATTTTGTTTGCAAAACATCCACAAACTTGTAATATTTCATTACAGCATTCAAACAATAGAAACAAGTTAAACCATATCAAAGACATTGTTGATCTACCTAATAATAAATCCCGTGTGATCAAAACGTCACATTTAAGTTATGTCCCCAAAAATGACACAAAATGTAATTCTAACAAATCTAGAACATCCAACTCTACTAAAAATGATGCTCAAAATGTTGCGTGTACACAGTCACAGAAAACTGCTAAGAATATTTTCAACTTGGACGCCGTGACGTCATCGTCCAGCCAGTCATCAAGGATCCTCAGCGTCGCGGGTCCTAGTCACGCCACTGCTCCTCATGAAAGGGCCATGCGTCGTCACGGTCAGGTCAAAGTTCGAAACACACTTCTCCTCCTGACCTTCTGGTGTTGTTTCGTCACTCTGCCCTTCCTCGTTTCCATCATCATCCTCATCTCCAGCAAAAGTTTCGAGAAAGTGGAGTTTGCGCAGAGTCATTTGGGCATCGCCCTGTCGAGCTTAGTAGCACTCAATGCTAGCACAAACCCCATTCTCTACGTGTGGAGGTTTGTACAGTGGAAGAGACTCTACACAAATACACGGAGCTTTATACGAAACAGGTGGACATTTCGGTAGGTTTGGAAAAGTATAGAACTGTGAATAAAGGATTAGGACAACATACATCATCTAGAATAGCTTTATTCAAGACAGAACTTCATGGAACCTGGAACTAGCCTTGACGCTTAGCTCGAAAATGGCTCTAACGATTTTCCTTGAAATTTAACGGTTGATGTATACAGCTGAGAAAAAAATTTCTAGCTGGGAAAAACTCTAGTTTGACGGTTTGAAAAACTCTAGTTTGACGGTTTGAAAAACTCTAGTTCGACAGTTTGAAAAACTCTAGTTTGACGGTTTGAAAAACTCTAGTTCGACGGTTTGAAAAACTCTAGTTTGACGGTTTGAAAAACTCTAGTTTGACGGTTTGAAAAACTCTAGTTTGACGGTTTAAAAAACTCTAGTTTGACGGTTTGAAAAACTCTAGTTTGACGGTTTGAAAAACTCTAGTTTGACGGTTATAATTTTTCAAAGTAAAAAAACAACAAAACAATGTCAGTTTGGTTTTAGTAATAGACTCAGATCTAGAGCCAACATCTGCATCTGCGCTGGAATGTCGTTTGGATTTATCGATGGTCCCGGGTTCAAACCCTGCCCGCTCCCATCCGCCGTCGTCCCGCGGGAGGTTTGGACTAGGAAGTAAACTATCTTCAACTCTGAAGGAACATCCGAAACCTGTAAAACCTTTTACAAGAAAACATAACGATTGGATGAGAGAGAAGTGACACCGAAATTAGGAATTCGGAAGCACAGGCAGGGAGGTATTGAAAAACCTGAAGGGACCCTCTAAATCAGCGGTTCTTAACCTTTTTTTGCTCGGCGACCCCTTTTACAATCCCCCACTTAGCCGCGACCCCCTCCCCCGCACACACACAGCAATTGTAGAATAAAAAATAACAATCCATTTTTTCAATGGTCTTTGGCGACCACTGGAAAATTGTCAATCAACCCCCAAGGGGGTCGCGATCTACAGGCTGAGAACCCCTGCTTTAAATCAAACGAATGGTGGAGATTAAGCAGAGAAGAACCGCTTACAATTGCTAGGTACAGCACTGCGAAGACGCAGCGTATTTTGCCAAGTTCAAGGCCAACTTCGAGTCACGTTGTAGACACTGCCAGCAAGACGATGAAACGGTTAACCATCTGCTTTACGAGTGCGCGATACTGCACCCCAAAAATGACTTTTTGAGTGAAATAGAAACTAGTACACATGGTGAGTTAGCTCTGTACGGAGACAGGGCAACTCTGCAACGCGCTGCTGCTTTCCTTGCCCGTGTTGTCAGAGAATAGTGTTCTCAACACAATGCCCTAGTGCGATGAGACTCACACGGTGTTGAAAGGACTATCGCGTTCTTGAAATGACTATTGGGTTCGGGAATTTCCAAATATGAGGCTTTATTGATTCGTGTAATAAAACAATGTTCAGGAACATTTTGAGCATTCGCTTTCTAGGTCTAGATTTAAAAACCTAGCAATGGAATTATAAAAAAAAAAACATGGTGATTCTATACTGATTAATGTTTATGGAGACGCCTGCGCAAAAACCTTGTTAATTGCCGTAATCGATCGAAATCAAAAATGTGTTTGTCAAAGCTTTTAACGTACATTAATTGGGTGAACATGTTGATTTATCTCAATCAAATGTTCAATACTAAAATAAAGGTTAAAGTTGAACACTTCTGTTTCAAAGTAAATGACATCCGAAGTGAATAAAGAAAGCCATGTTTATGTGGATGTCTCTCTGTACCAATAGACAAAACATTAGCACTCTATTCTTAATGACACTTAGTGATAGGTAGGGAAGGAGTGGGGAGGGGGGGGGGGGAAAGAGAGAGAAGGGGAGGTAATGCACGTATTTACTTTATGATGTATTTTAATTTTGTACTGGCTCATGAACGGGTAAAAGCAGCTATTAATTTTTGTTTTTGTCTGTCCGTTGTAAAGTTTTTATCACAGCTGATAAAAACCCAATTTTATCATAATGAGTAGACCTTACTTGTTAAATTTATGTAAAACGGCTATTTTTGGATCTTCTGAAAGCTAATCGTTTGTTTGAAAAAAATAAATGTTACTTCTTTCATATATACCACTTCTAAAACAGTGTAACTGTGAAAACAGTATTTCGGAGTTTTATTACATTGGTAAATTTGCAACCATTTTATGTCAGTATAATGTTGAATTGGAAATCAAAGAATGATCTGAATATAAGAAGAAGTTCATTAATATAGAAATTAGAACACAGCTGTTTCTTCACTTAGGAGGCGCGGTGGGTTCGAAACCTGGTGAAGACTGGGATTTTTAATTTCGGGATTTTCGATCGTCTCTGAGTCCACCCAGCACTAAATGGGGAAATATAAAGGCGGTTGGTCGTTGTGCTGGCCACATGACATCCTCGTTAACCGTAGGCCACAGAAACAGATGACCTTTATATCATCTGCCCAATAGACCACAAGGTGTGAAAGGGGAACTTTACTTTACTGTTTCTTCAATGTGTATAAATAGGTTTATATTTCTCCGACAAAAGATTCCTTAGTGCCATTGGATAGACCCTATATATAAAGCGAAAGTGGAATGGTATTGTAAACACAATTCTAATCATTAAATCGTCAAAAAAAAAAAAAACAGGCATTAAAAATAGTAATCGTCACAGCCACAACTAGTGGGCAGTTTAGACCAAATAGCTCGTTGCCAAATCGTGACCTCAGTAGTATGTCAAACAAAGGAATGAAATAGTACTGAAGTGGTGGTATTAGGCTTAGTGAACACATACATGAAATAAAACAGTAAATAACTATACAATCTTCCATGTTCATAGACTATACGCTAGTAGAGTGGTAAACGCGTTGGCTTGAGAAACCTTAGAAGGCTTTAGCTCACAAGTTTAGGTCGTTCTCTTTTTGTTATATATAAATGCTATTTTATTGTTAGTCTAGATCAATTACACATTGAATTACATGACTCATCCAAACTAATTGATACAACTACAATTACTATAAGTGTTTTTCTTGTTTATACTGTTACTATAATGCCGTCACCCGTGAGGCGCTATGCGAATTTAACTTATTTGTTGATTTAGATTTTGATACAGGACAGTTTCTAATTAATTGCATATTTTTCGGTCTTAATTTTTTGTTTTTCTTTTTCATTTGGGGCCACCCCATTCACTTCGCCTGGGGCCTCCTTTTTCGTTTCGCCTAGGGCCTCCAGTTACGTAAGGCCGGCCCTGCAGTTACACGTGTATTTACTAGAGATAAAAAGGACTGCTATTTATATGCCAGGAACTTACAAGAGTGTAACTTTGAATCTTTGCGGAAGGGAAGACAATCAGCAACGAGGCTAGAATGGCAAAAGGTCCTATCTACAAATTTTACCATTATTGAGTTATGGGTACCACCTTGTAGATAATGTTTTTCTGCATGTCTGGATAAAGGTGCTATCGTCAGATCCAATCAAAATCAACTTTTTTAGGAAGAAATTCAAACTAACCTATCTGAAGCTGACTGATAAAAAGGCTGGCTAAAAGCTCTATGTACATTGGGCTTTTGTCATTTTATGATCCAGCTTCGACTTGTCTCGGCAAATTCGTCTATCTACGTTTAGTTAAAATGATTCCAACCAAGAAGTTTTACAAATCCAAAGAAGTTTTAGAACTAATTGGTAAGTTGTATTTTATATAATAATAATTTTAATTTAATGATAGTACACAAAAAAAAATTAAATGAAACAGGTGGTAAACGATATTAGGTGACAGCCGTCTCAATCTATAATCGGGGTGAAACTTTCAGTCTCTAAAATGACTATTAGACTCTACACGTCATATTCTCCCTTATCAATAAATTATTATTAATTAAGATGACATTAACTTTGAATCAGCAAACTGATCAGCTAAGCTATTACATAGTATAATAAATAATAATAATTTCTTGAATATTTATGCAAATTATGGGCCTAACGGCATAACTCTAGTTTAGATCTAGGTCTAGGGCTGTAAGCCTAGGCCTAGACCTAAGGCCTAGTACAAGTGAGCTTGAGAAAAGAAATTGAGATGATAAACAATACTTATCATTAGATTTAATCTTAGATAAGACAGTAACTACTAAATGGGAATAGACAATCTATTTAAGTTAATTTTTTCATCTGAAAAAAGTAAAATCAAAACATCTTTACATTCTTACATCATAATTAATTTAATTTCATTTTTAATTACAGCAGTACTACATCTAGTCTAAGAAGTTAAAATATTATATTGTTTTATATAATAATTACAATAATTATACTTTATAATTATATAAATATGTACTTATATAAATTGAACTCATTTAGTTTAGGTTTTATATTTTGACTGAATGTAAGCTAATTAATTAAATAGTCAAATATGCTAACTAATTTAGTTTATAATTTCATTTGTATTGTTATTTTTTGAATGGCAACAATAAAAAAAATTACCTTTTATTAGTAACAAAGAAAACAGCTGCTCTATACTTTTATTAAATATGTAATAACTTATATTATCTAAAATTCCATTTTTTCCAGATAATGACTTCATCTGTGAGTCTGCTCCAACCGCACTAGTATCAGTTGACACCATCAATTTGCCATCATCTGATATGTCTTCTGAAGATGTTAATAATTTCATTGTGAGCAGTCTCCTTGCAGTTGAAGTGAATTGGAACAATATAATGGATGAAAAAGGAGATGTGCCCTTAATAGAAATAAGTCAACAATCAGATGAATTTATGTTAACCAATGAAGTTGGTGAATGGTTGAGTGAAGCAGCTGCTATTGACCCTGTTGAAATGGTGGAAAATGTACTTGATAAAGGGTTAGATGGAGACAGATGAACCAACTGAAGAAAAGGGGTCAGAAGATGAAGTGGATAGTACTGGAGTCAATCATAAAAATGGATCTGAACAGACTGCTACTGCTAAACGCAAAATTGCCAAGAAAGGTTTTTCTGACCCGAGTAAATGGAAGCGTAATGCAAAAGCCCTAAAGAGAATGAATGGAGAGGGTCGCTGTTTGAAGCCAGTTAAATGCACTTGCTGTGTACAAAAACTGGATGACAGTCTGCGTACTGAACTTTTTGAGCAATATTGGTTGGTTTCCTGGGAGCGCAAACGAGATTTCATTTTGTCGAACACAGTAGTTACAGAGACATCTCGCAAGACAGCAGGTGAAAAAAGCAGACGCAAGCAGAGCATCCAGTACTTTTTACCTAGCATTAGTTGCAAAGTCAAAGTTTGTCAAAAAATGTTTCTAGACACTCTAGATATTTTCACTAAGTTCCTTCAAGGTACAATTTAAAAAAGTCAGGGTTTTGCCACTCCAAATGGCAATGTTGGAAGAGCTCCCGGTCAATAAAACACCTAAAGATATAATGGAACAAGTGATACAATTTATAAAGCAGTTTCCAACTTTGCCCTTACACTATTGTCGCAAAGACAGCAAATTGCTCTATCTGGAACCTGGTTTAATCAAAAATGTATACCATGTATACAGAAGACACAGCAATAAACCACAAACATGTGTCAAAGAAAATATTTGACAAAATCTTCCATAGTCTTGATCTTTCCTTCAACAACCCTCGTAAGGATCAATGTGACACCTGCGTGGTATACAAACAAGGAAGTGTCGACAGTGTGAGCTTTCAGGAACATTGAAATGAAAGACAGCTCGCCATTTCAAGGCATTAGACAAGGAATTGGCTGCGGAGAATGACACGTTAAAAGTTGTAACAATGGATTTGCAGCAGCTTCTTCTTTGCCCCAAGTCATTTGCTTCTGCAGTATATTACAAGAGAAAGTTATCTGTGCACAACATTACTCTATATGATTTAAAAAGTAAAGATGTGTTCTGCTATTTGTGGCATGAAGGTCAGGGTGGCCTTGACTCAGATGAATTTGCAAGCATTATCGTGGATTTTTTGCTATCTGTCACTTACAATGTAGAAAGCGTTATCTTTTGGTCTGATGGGTGTACTTACCAAAACAGCAACGCTAATTTGTCTACTGCAATGAAATACATGTTTGTCAATAACCTAAAGCCAACCCTAAAAGCCATAACTACCTCTTTAAAGTATTAGAAAAATGTAAAATCAGCCCTTTTTTAATTAAATTTATTAAACTAATTTACGCCAATGCCAACAGTAGACTAATAATCAACCATTCTCTAAGCCAACCCTTTCCAATTCAAAGATCTGTCAGACAGGGCTGTCCTTTATCCCCCTTTTTATATATCCTTTGTCTAGAACCTTTTCTAGAATCTATTAGGTCAGATCCTTCTATCAAAGGAACAAAAATCCCGGGACCCATCCCGGTAGCCAAAGTCAAGGCCTATGCCAACGACACAACATTTTTTCCCTCCTCTGAAAAGGATATAAATAACATAGTTAAAAAGTTTACTCTTTTTGGCCATGCCAGTGGATCAAAAATTAACATAAATAAATCATCAATAATGGGTGTAGGGAGGTGGACATTTAAGGAAAAATATTCATTGAAACTTGTAAACAGAATCAAAATATGTGGTATAGAATACAATAGTAACCCTTCTTTGTTCTGTGAAGATCAGTGGAAAAATATTATTATTAAGGCATCCAATATAGTTAACATGTACAAGCATACAAGTTCTACCATTTTTGGTAGAGCCATTCTAATAAACAATTTAGTCATCCCAAAGATAGTCTATCTAGCCAATATTATAGAACCTCCAACAAAATACATATTTCAATTAAATAACATAATTAGAAGTTTCATCTTCAAAAATACACTTAAAAACATCAAACATACTACAATCATTCAAAACAAAGAGGATGGGGGGATCAATTTACAAGACATCAAAACTAAAATATGTGCACTCAGATTAAAATTCATTGGTCAAGTAGTTAAGAATCCAAATGATTTTCCCTTTACAATATATTATTATGGTTTGAGATTAAGCAATTTAATTCCAATACAAAACAACACTCCACACTATTTTGGTACAAACTTACATCCTTTTTATAGATCCATTTCAAGAACTCTTCCTGGCAATGAACCTTTAATACACAAGAAATACAAAGAAATATACACAAGATTAAAAAAACAGTTACAGGATAATTTAGTTATGAGGATTAAATGGGGAAAAGATTTAAATATAACAGATTTTAAAGACACTTTTACAAACCTTCATAACAAACACATTACAACAAAGGCTAAAGAAATATCTTACAGACTCATCTTTGGGATGACTATATTTTCAAAAAAAAAAACCTGGTGTAAAATATTGTAAAATTTGTCAATCTGTTAATGGTGATAATGAAAAGCATTTATATTTAGAATGTTCTTTTTTTAGTAATGTCAGAAATACTGTAAGAGAGTTATTGGAAGGAAACTGTGAAACCCATGTGAACATTAATTTATCTATTCTCTTAAATAAGTTGCCTAAAGCTAAACACAAAATGATACAAAATTTCAATTTAATAATTATATCTGAATACAGAAACTTAGTATGGAACAGTAGACTTAAAGCTATGTATCAAAATGTCAATTTTAACCCTAATATGTTGGATACAATATATAGAAATATAGTTGATTTTAAAATTGAACACTATAAAGGCTAACCCCAAATGTAATTTACTTTGATCCATTGTATGTACATATGTTATATATATATATATATATATATATATATATATATATATATATATATATATATATTAGGGGTGCACCGGATAGTCGCTCCGGCTTCTGGCGAATATCCGGCATTTTTTACTATCCGGTGCTATCCGGCTCCGGTCGGATATCACTACCGGATAGTAAACCGGATAGTAAAAATACACCTATTTAATATGCATAAAGTGGACCTCGTTCCATTACTGTCTGTTATAGAATGTATTAATGTTAAGATGAAAACAAAATACGGTGCTTAAAAATAGAGCCATTATAAATATGCACCAAACATCGTTTATTATAAAGACAAGGCATGTTAATAACTTTATATAAATAGTGATGAAACTTTACACCATAAATGCGCTTTACATACAGAGATGCAATGGCTGGCACTTTTTTCAATTTGTCTTGACCTTTGAGTAAGTTAGTTAACATGTTAAAATGTTACATTCCTTGACTACGTCATGCTGACCAGACGTCTGTCTAGCTGTGCGGGTATATCTCCAAAGGTAGAGATGAACAACTCCCACCCCCTTTTATTTGTTTAGTCCATCACATTGACTTTTTTATTATTCAGGTAACCACAAGTTAAATACGATGGACGTAGGTTTAATGTCAGCGTATAGACACTCTCTAGTGGTCACACCTTTCGAGGGAACTGAGTTTGTTTACTTAGTAGTTAATCTTTATGGACTACAAGAGCCACACCTCTAAGGTAACCAGGTATATTTCTAGATGAACAACTCCCTCCCCCTTTTATTTGTTTAGCCCATCACATTGAGTTCATTGATTGACAGGTGACCCCAAGTCAGATACGATGGACGTAAGCACTCTCTAGAGGTCACACGAGGGAACTAGGTTTGTTATTGGGGGGGGACTAGACTTTACATTATAAATTCGTATTACATACGCAGCAGCGATGTCTGGCACACTGGCTTGTCTTGACCTTTGAGTGGTCTAGTAAACATGTCATATTCCTTAACTACGTCACGCTGATAATCTGTCTAGATGTGCGGGTATATCTCCAAAGGTAGAGATGAGCTACCCCCACCTCCTTTTGTTTGTTTAGTCCATAACATTGAGTTCACAAATAGGCAGCTGACCACATTAAGCCAGATGTCAACGTGTCGACACTGTCTAGAGGTCACATCTTATGAGGGAACTGAGTTTGTTTACTTGGATTAGAATTTTTATTAGAGGCGGGACTACAAGCCAAATCTCTATAAGGTTAATTTGGTATGAGTTAGTTTATTATGAGATAGGTTGTCAATCAAGGGTCTGGACCACAAACCACACCTTTTATACTATTGGACGGGTAATAAGTTTGTTTACTTTGAGTTAAGTCTCACGTATGAGTCAGGACTACAAGCCAAACAGACACTGACCAAGGGTATCTTTAAAAGGAGGGCTCAAGAGACTCAACACCCCCAACTTCTTATTTGTTTAATCCATGACAATGTATTGATAGAGAATATAGACATTGACCATTCTTAAGCCAGAATGGATTAACGCAAATTGTTAAGACATATTGAGACTGTCTAGAGGTCACTAGATGGTGACACTAAGTTTGTTTACTTGGAGAGAAATGTCATTTAGGGCGCTGGACACACGTTCGTTGCACAATAAAATAAAACAAATATGTGCGTGTATGTATTTTTCCCCTTGTATTAAAATCTTTAGAAAGAAAACTAATTTCATTGTTTAATTCTATTGACTTAATATATAAAGGAAAACCTTTCAATTAAATTTAACATCGCATAAAATAAATTGATCTAAAGCACCACAATTAGATCTAGCAAACAAAGAAAAATATGCTGGAATGTTAAGAAACACTTGACCTCTGTAACTAAGGTACAGAGATAATTTATCTATATGCTTGACTGATCATGCCAATGTGTTATCTTGTTTTACCTGCACACTAAACACTATTGCGTATGCCCAAGGAAAAAAAACTCGTGAAGGTCAACACCATCAACTATACACACTACACTAGGACTACACGTGTAGGCTCACTACGTCTATCTGATCAGGTTGTTACAATCAGTCGAACACAAAGTCTATTTATGTTGGTTTTTTTTTGGTAGAGAGGGTGTGGGTGATTTTGTTTCTTTTATAGTTGGTTTTCCTAATTCTCTTAGATCTATATAACAGTAGATCTAAACATTGATAACAATAATAGGCCTACAGACTACAATTAAATCTATGCTTCGCAACATTTAAAGCTCAGGCTATGAGTAGGTATAATAGATGTTCCTGCTGTTAATAAAATATCGTTTGTCGCAAATGGATTAATAAATATATGACCTACTACGCTTCAGATTCCAACTATTAACTAACAGCTATCAGTATTAAGCCCTTGAAGCCAGAACCAGAAGCAGTCTTTGGACTTAAAATTACAAGTCTGATGACCAGTTGTTGGTCAGAAATTATTGAACACATACATCCAACCACCATACAAGCCAGATGAGAAATTTACATTAGTAACTAGTTAAATATATACTAACATATTTTACATTGACCCTTCAACACACAGCCTTTATAGTTGGTTGCCTCGTACATACATAAACACAGACACGCTCATGCTACACAGATTAATTTATGTTTATAAATACTGTTAATCTTTAATAAATCAATCAGCAAAAGAGTTTAAAACAATAAGGTATATAAAAGGAAAAAAATTATACCAACAAATATAGGTATGTTATTTAACAGTTTCGTAAAATGCTCAGCAATACAAGCTATTTACAAAACACTTAGGTATTCGGCTCCGGCACAGGCCGAATATCAAATTTTACTATCCGGTCATATCCGGCTCCGGCCGGATACCAAAAAGTACTATCCGGTGCACCCCTAATATATATATATATATATTTTTTTTTTTTTTTTTTTTTTAATGTACTGGAAGGTTATATTTGTATCATAAATTATCAATTTACAAAGTCTGTTTAAACAATGAAGAAAACAAGTTTGAATGTATGGGTGTGTGTGTTCTATATTTAAAATTTGCATGTGTATGTATCTAATACATCATTTATTTGCTTTAAAAATTATAACTTCTAAAAATTACCTGTAAACTATTTATTTATTTTCTTTCAACAAGAGAGACAATTAGGACTGGAAGATACAAGGTGAAACTTCTTTTGATTACATCCCTTTGACCAGATCAACAAAATTTCGAGACAACCCAAACAGAACCGGATTTCATGAAAATGAACCAAATGGACTACTAAATTGTTTAAAAAACATAGCAGAAACGGAAAAAGAGGGAAAAAAAAAAGAACACTATTACAATAAACAATAATAAAAAAAAATATAGAGATAACCTAAAAATGAGTTATATTCCAAAATGAAATAACTTTTAAGTTCTTCATGCACATACTTACTTTGAGCTCTGTACTTTTATAGAAACCAAATTACTTCATTATATGTACATTTTTGTAACTCTAGCAGACCCCAAACAATCCTAGGGATATAGGATGAAGGTCCTTTGTCTTGGGTTCTTAAGGGAAAAATTGTTGCAAAAATAATATAAACAAAAATGAATTTTAATAACTCATAAGTCTTTATAAAAAAATAAAAAAAAAAGAAATTATTTTTGGCAATACTCATTTTAAGGAACACTTTCAAAAGTTTTTGTGAATGTCTTCCAGACCCTTGGTGTCATCAATTTCTGGACATTTACTGCCACCATTTTATGGACCTTTACTGTCACCTTTTTCTGGACCATTGCTGTATCATTTTATTGGACTTCTGCTGTCATCATTTTTTGGACCTTGCTGTTACAATTTGATGAATCTTCGCTGCAACCTACTCCGCGATCATACTGAAAATCCTGCAACATGACTTTGATAAAAATGTTTTTTTTGTTTTGTTTTTTTGTTTATGAAATTTTCTTTGTGTTATTATTAACTTGGAACGATGTTTTGTGTGTCTTCTTTTTTATAAAAAAAAAAAAAAAAGAAGCCCAATAAAGAGGCCAAGAGCCCAAAAAAAGAGGCAACGCCCAAAAAAAGAGGCAAAGAAAAGAGGCAAAAGCCCAAGGATTCCTAGGATGTACTAAGCTCGACAACTGAAGTCAAAAGCTAAAAAGCTGAGGTATCCTTTAAAAAAAATAAAAATAAAAGTTGTTACAGCGCCTTGAGCCTACATTTTGTTTGTTAACAGCGCTTTATACATAAATTTATAAATATAAATATCTTAGTTATTTATAATTAAATATAGACAAGTAAGTGTGATCTTTCAATAGTCTAAGGGAGATAAATAAGGATTTATGTCATCTTTGTAGGTTTTGAGTCTATGAGCCCTTCTATAAGCCCTATACTATGGCCTCCTTCAGTCGCGAAGAGACTACGGATCATCGCATGGAAATGAGATGAATGCCTGGGCATTAGCTGTGGTCGGAACGATGTCGCCCACACATCAGTCCCCCCTCTCCACGCAGCTGATGTATCCAAAAGGAACGGCAGTGCCGATACAGTTTGGGGTCAGCGGCGTCATCATCTGTCAGGGTGCAGCACTGGGTGCTGCAAACTGCCTTAGGGTCGCCAGCTCCTGATTTTTCCTCAGGGTTGACTTCCGAAGCCTTTCCCATGATTGGGTATAGCTGCAAGGCAGCAGAGGTTTAAATTCAGAGTTTCCTTCTCCTAGGTGGGTAGCCAGATAATGGCTAACGCTACAGACAATAAATATGCAACTAAGCAAAATAGTCATATACAAATCTGTGAGTCTAATCTGGAACTATATTTATTTTAAACATTAGATTTTTTTTTCTCAAAAATATAAAAGAACTTGCCAACTAAAAAGTGCATAGCAAAGCTGAAAAGAAAAACTTTATAAATAGAGGACAATATGTACTCATATCATCAATGCAAATAACATGTCACGCTGCGAAAGACCAATGGACATTTAATTAACTCGAAGCCTGTCAGGGCTAGTCTAAAGCAGCACAAACAGGAAAGCTTATCAGAAAACAAATTATACGTTTTTAAACGTGAGTCATGTTTTATAATATGACAGAACCAAGCCAGCTTTCTTGAGGAGTTTCTACCTTTTACCTACCAGAGTGTTGACTCTGTGAATAGTACAAACCCATTTGTCTCTTTTTTTTAGTGTTCTGTAACTTCAGAAGATTGAATTTTAAAGAGAACGGTGGAAAAGTTCAACAGACGATTATTATTATTATTAAAGCTTTTTTATAGCGCTACTTTAATGCTTATAGCATGTTCAGAGCGCTTTGGTCAAAAAATTGCACGTCCGTACCACATCAATTGTGACCCACACATAAGTCAGCTCTGCAAAGGTCTTTATCTGCAGCTGCGCAGATTAGGCCAGATCCGACCATATTTAACAACGGAGTCAACAAAAACACTAACTGTGGCATTCATACTCTCCCGCCTTGACTACTGCAACGCCGTTTTAGCATGTATACCTGATGACAAAATAGCCAAGCTGCAACGTATACAGAACAACGCCGCTCGAATAGTCCTTAAAAAAATAGACAAGATTCTGCTACTACGCTCTTGCGCATGCTACATTGGCTTCCCGTGAAAGCGAGAATCGATTACAAGGTCGCCACACTTTGTCACCAGTGTATATATAACAACGAGATGCCCTTGTACATTAGCGAACTGATTACTCCATATGTCCCCCAGAGCCAGATAATGGCTAACGAGCCCCTCCTGCCCGAAGCTTACTGGTTAAGGCTGGTAAAGTTTAAAGTTTTAAGGCGCAACAGACAATAAATATGCAACTAAGCAAAATAGTCATATACAGATCTGTGAGTCTAATCTGGAACTATATTTATTTTAAACATTAGATTTTTTTTTCTCAAAAATATAAAAGAACTTGCCAACTAAAAAGTGCATAGCAAAGCTGAAAAGAAAAACTTTATAAATAGAGGACAATATGTACTCATATCATCAATGCAAATAACATGTCACGCTGCGAAAGACCAATGGACATTTAATTAACTCGAAGCCTGTCAGGGCTAGTCTAAAGCAGCACAAACAGGAAAGCCGATCAGAAAACAAATTATACGTTTTTAAACGTGAGTCATGTTTTATAATATGACAGAACCAAGCCAGCTTTCCTAAGGAGTTTCTATCTTTTAATAGTCAGAGTGTTGACTCTGTGAATAGTACAAACCCATTTGTCTCTTTTTGTCAGTGTTCTGTAACCTCAGAAGATTAAATTTTAAAGAGAACGGTGGAAAAGTTCAACAGACGATTATTATTATTTTTATAGCTTTTTTGTAGCGCTACTTTGATGCTTATAGCATAATAATCTCACGCCCGTACCACATCATTTGTGGACTAGTGGTGGGTAGGGGGTATCTAGGAATTTTTTTTTTCCGTGCTGCCTTTAGACGGTCAGTAAGCACAACTCTGCCCGAGTCGGGTGTCGAACCTCGAGCCCCTTTCAATGTAGCAAAGACAAGCCAAGTTCAAGCGCACTTGGCCTCTTGACCACGCATTCCACATTCACATTCATACGTTGCAGGATATTCTAGGACTGATTTAGAAAGGGATTGATGTCATTCTAGCATGATTCAATTTTATGATTGACCATTTGTATGCACTATCACTAAATTTAATTTGTTCTCGAAAAAAAAGCTAATTTCTTCTTTTTATGTTTTATATCATATAGTCATATTTTGTGCCCGTTTGAAGGTGGTATCGTAATTGAAAATAATAATAATAAGGGTTGTTTTCGAGTTTGAAGATTAATGAGGAATGCAGTATTTCCCTTGGCTACGCAGCTGTGACCTACATATTTTGCCAGAACTAGCGCAGTCATAAACATTGTCCGCCTGAGGTCAATCTATATTTTCTTTTTCGCCTTCTAAGTCTGTCCTAGGCAGCGGATTTTCTTTGTAATGTAAAATATTTCTGAAATAAATAAACACTCCGCCCCATAGAGTTTATTCATGGCACTCAGAAACGAGAATTTGCAAAGATCGTTAGATATTCTAGTTATTTGCTTAATTAGTGCCAGTACTAAAAAATATTGTTCACTTAACGCTTTTTTATCTTCATATTGTTATAAACCTGGTGGTGGTACAGAAGGGGGTAGTGGTGTGAGTGGAGTCAGCCGACGCTAATTGCCTCAGGCCAGCGGTAGACGAGCGGTCAACCGTGACGAGTTACGACGGTCAGTAGAGTCTGGTTACAACAGAACGGTTCTGGAAGGATCGCCGTCGTGAACATAGCTCAGGGGCGTCACGAGGGATGTAGTCATGTGACGAAGCTAGAAACGTCGAGCGATGTTCCGTCCGTTTCTAGAAGGCAAGTAGGGACCCTATATAAAGAGCGGAGGTGTCCAGTCAAGACGGTTCACGACGGGGGTTCCGAACACGATCGACTACAGCACAGTTCAACGTGCGGAGTAATTTCAAGTACAGTTGAGACGACTGGCGTCTTGATCTTGGTCTGTGATCGAGTCCGACACAACGAGCCTAGTGTGTGAAGTCAGTCCTGAACTGTTGAACCCAGTGCAAGCCCGGAACGAGACGGAGAGGCCAGTGCAAGAGTTGATGCGACGTTACGGTGTTATCGGAGAGATATTTGTAATGTGTACGTTTTGCCTATTGTACAGTATTGGCTGTTATTTATTCAACTATTAAAGTGTTACGTTACTTTGGAGCCCTTAGTTGTCAAGTTCTTTACGTTGGTGGTGTATGGTGCAGTTTGCAGAGAGCCTGCATAGTGAGATTCGTAACAATATACTAGCTAGAGTCTACTAGTAACTAGACCATTGACACTCAAATCCTGTTTATTTAAACACCGGTTAATCGGACCACCGATTAATCGAACACGCCCCTTATATTACAATATACTAAATAAACAATAATCTAATTGAAGGTCAGATCCGATTAAAAGACATGTCGGTTTTTTCAACAAAAACGATCGCGTCCCTATGTGGTCTGATTAACCAGGTTAGACAGTATGGTCTTTATATCAGCTTCACAACATAAGCGTGTATTCACTATTTAAACATGTCTGAATTCAATTAGTGTTTACCAAAAAAACAAAACAAAAAAAACTCTGTGTGACCTAGTATTCTGTAACTGAACGAAATGATAAATTTAAAATTCATATAAACAATATAGAGTTTGTCTTAACTATACCTCCACCTTGATTACCCTCATATCCAGCTATTTAATTAAACAAGAGAATATCTGATTTCAACGGGGCTTTGGTATCCTCTTTGTTTTAAGAAATCATAATAATGCTTATTATCTTATCTTGTAAATTACAGACGTTCCTACCTAAGAAAATATAATGTCGTAAAAGTTTCTTGTGTATTCAATTTGGCAAACTAATCAATGTTTGCATTTAAATGGGTCAGTGATCCGTATCCTACTGTGTGGCAACCAAGGGAAGTAATCTCGGTCGTCACCTGTCTCTAAAAACAAGGAGCATTAGTTGATTCGTGAGTACAACGCACTTGTGGATAATTTACGACTTCGTGAGAAAGGTGGGATCAACAGCACTGTGAGGTCAGTAAAGTGATTGTGGTTAAAATGCTGTGTGACCTCGGTGGTCAACATTATTGAGTAACTAGCTTAGTATTATTCGGTCAAAAGTCATCAGAGTGCTGTGTGGTCAACAGTACTGTCTGGTCAGCAGAGTGCTGTGTGGTAAAAAGTGTTGTGCGTTTGACCAACAGTACTTTGTGGTCGGAAGATTTTTGTAAGGCCACAAGAGCATTTTGGTCAATATAATTGACCACCGGTTCAGAAACCAAGCGCTTTTTGCAGTCGCGTAGCAAAGACATGCCATCATTTGGGCACCCAGAGGGCTTGACCTCTTTGGGGTGGGGGCTTCATTTTGCGTAATATTTAATATTTAACATAAAAAACACTCATTACTTGGACAACCTTAAGTGAAGGCCCTTGCTTTTAAAATTCTCCTCCTCCAGCTCCCACCCTGACAACGCCTCTGGATGTATGGTTTCGTTTCAATTCCTAACACTAGGATTGTATTAGCGAAAAATATTGATCAGATATTATTCACATTGAGTTTTTCAACAATTTTTAAGTGGAAATGTTTTTATTTTCATTTATATGTTACTTCTAAAAAACAGTTTATAACGAAGCAAAACTACACCAAAGACAAGACATTTAAAGACATTTCTAGATACTTCAAGACACTTAATACATTTCTAGACACTTTAAATACATTTCAATACATTTTAAAACATTTTTATACATTTTAGGATATTTCAACACAACATTCGTCAATGTAGGTTCGAATACTGAATTAAAGTACAAGACAGAGTTGTAATATAATTGAAAATGGCGCACTGTTTATCCCTCCACCAAGGCTGATGTATAATTTTGGTAACAGATTATGTGGTTCCTTAGATAACTTTTTTTAAAGACAGACCATGCCCTTAACCCATTAGTGCTTGCTATCCTCTATGTCAAACTGTAACTTTCTGTGGCAAGTCATAATTTATAATTTAGTTGTAAACCTGAATGGGCAGAGAACTCAACACATTTCAGATACAGTATGTAATATAAACGCCTGTAAGACTGAAGTGATAAGTGCACTTACCTTGCAAGAAAAATGATTTGGTTTTCAGGTCTTTTGTTTCTCGTAGGTAAGTGAAAGATCATAGTATGTTTACTTTATTCTGGGCTTTCCAAAGACTACCATATTTTTACAAAGATTATATTAACTCCAAAACTCCAGGACTACGGTATCTTAACAATGGAGTTGAGATGCTACAGAAGGATCCACAGCATTCCCTTAACCCATATATTCCATTTTATTAAATAATTGTTTCTTGACTTCACTTCAACTGTCTTACACGCTAATGGGTTAATCGTTCAGTACAATTATAGATCATGTGCATTTTAAAACTTATTGCCTCTAGTTCATAAGCTGAAAAAAGAAAAAATTGAATGAGTTACAAACTGTGTGCGACTGTATCTGTTTTTACACTGTCTCATACAGCTACAGCTACGGCTGGATCTATTCCAGTCAAAGCGTACCTCCCAGCTGAGCAGGAACCAGAGTTGGAGAGGACGTTCGTGGAAGGTCCTGGATCCAGGATCGTCAATGGCGTCCCTTCACAGCTCTTCTCACGCCCGTACCAGGCGTCTCTTCAGGTCTTCACTCGTAATGCATGGTACCACAACTGCGGCGCGGTCATCATAGCAAGAGATTTGGTAAGGCTAGTTTTATATATATATATATATATATATATATATATATATATATATATATATATATATATATATATATATATATAGAGAGAGAGAGAGAGAGAGGGAGGGAGAGATAGGGGTAGAGAGAGAGAGAGGAGAGTGTTCTATGTTGTCAAAGGTACATAAATGTTTGCTTGCTATTAGTTTGCTCTCACCTTGTTGTCATTGCGTGTATAAACGTACACGCTTTACCATAAGTGGCATTAGATAAATGGAGAGAAAGAGAGAAAGAGCAGAGAGAGTGTGAAGGTTTGAGCAAGAGAGTATGGGGGAGAAATGAGACAAGTAGAGAGAAAGGTAGACAGACAGAGAAGTGGAGAAAGAAAACTGGGGAGAGAGGAGAAAGTTAGAGAAGGAGATAGAGAGAATGAGAGAGAGAGAAATATAAAAAAGTAGAGATTGTCAGAGAGAGAAAGAGAGAGAGCCAGAGAGAGATAAGATATATCTAATGAAAATTATCACAGTTTTTCTATCTTTATGTTGATGTATTTTAATGCTTCAGATGTTCCTTCAGAATCAAAGATTATTACATCAAAGTCCTAGCCTCCACTATCTCTGTGGGGGACGGCGGCAAACAAGGTTTAAACCAGGGACCATTATCACGATAGTCTAAAGCACAAACTACACGACTAGGCAGTCATCCATAAGAATGGTCATTTTCATACCCTAATCTTCTCGAATTTATAAATTTATTTAATCCTTTTTTTTTGGTCATTGAATATTATAATAATCATGTACATGAAATGTATACACAATATACATTATATATTAACATTATTTAACCCAACGCCATGCACTACAACAAGAAAAGCTTAGAAATGTATAATACTTTGACCATTTCCAAGCCTCATGTAACAAAAAACAAATATTTTGACCATCACCAGTTAGTCACTGCGGCCCATTGCTTGATGAGATTCCCCCCAAATCGGATGAGGCTAGAGGTCAGCTCGACGGATTTAACGGCTCCAGTCCTGGAGTACACTCAGTTTCTCAACATTTCTGCCGTCAAACTACATGAAGACTTTCTCATCGATGAAAGTGTCAACTCCCGTATACATATCGGTTATGTGGAGAGGGTGGAAAGACTAAGACTAAGACTAAGGCTAGACTAAGATTAAGGCTAAAACTAAGACTAAGATTAAGACTGCTTTATTGATCCTTATGGAAATTTGTTGTGATTACAAGGACTCCTTTCAGACAACACAACAGAAACATATACATAAATAGCACAGAAACAACATAAAGAGAACATTCAGCGACTGCACACAGGCATCTTGGTCCTTTTCCTGATCGAATGTTTGCGTTGATAGAGTCTGACCGAGTGAGGCACGAACGAGTTTTTGTACCGCTCCGTTCTAGTCTTGATTGACAGAAGTCGCCCACTTCGCGACCACTTGAGATTGTTAAGATGGAGCGGGTGGCTGTTGTCTTCCTAGAGTTTTGCAATTTTTCTAAGACATTTTTGTTCAAAAAGTTCCTTTAAATATGGTGATGTTGTATGCGTGTGTTGTGCTGTGTGTGTGTGTTGTTCCAATCATAGTTAACGCTCAAGTTGGCAGCTTATTATTTTTGTCAAGATTCATTCTGGCTGCGCTATTGAAGGTGGCCATAGACATAAAGATTATGAAATAGTTTGAATGGTAATCTTTTTATTGAGTACCTGTAGACATGAGAATTTTAAAGTGGTTTTTGTTTTTAATTGAACCGAAAGCGTGCCGGTTTATATGTTTGTCTAAGGTGCCAACATTTAATAAAATACTCAGAAAGACACAAAGATAAAGGCACATTCTTCGTCCCATATGCTAGGACAAATTTGTACACATGCTTCTTTATCCCTAGTGCTATTAGAGCATGGAATAAGTTGCCTGAGCTAGCCAGGAAAACCAGTGACTTCGCAGAATTTCAGTCATTGGTTAATATGCATGACTAAATGCATGACGCGTAGGAAGTAATCATCTTCTTTTTTGAAGTAAAAGCTTGTAAATAATATAAAAAAAAGTATTTAAAATAATATAATTGTCAAATTTAATAAAAATGTGTGTCATTTCTTTCAACTGGTAAAAAAGCCCATAAAAATAGCTCCACCTGGTTTGAGTTTCGACAACAAAATCTGCGTCATTTCCGGTTGGGGACGCATCTATGGCGGTGGCCCAGTTTCCCCTGTGCTGCTCCAGGCCAACATGAGAAAATGGACGTACGAACAGTGCTACGCTGTCAACAAGGAATCGAATATGATCATCAACAGAAATCAGGTCTGTGTGAAGGGAGAAAGTAGGTCACTTTTGCAGGGATATAGCCAGAGGCGTAGCTTGGGTGGGGGAGGGAGAATTTTAAAATCCCCCAAATGAGTGTTTTTTACATCCAATATTCAATTTTACGCAAAATGAAGGGGCCCCAAAGAGGTCAAGCACCCCTGGCTCCCAAATAATACCAAATTCCTAGCTACGCCCCTGAATATAGCATGGGAAAGATACAAAATTATGACACATTTTAAACTGTAATTAGTACAAAATATTTGGGACATGTGTGAATGCTGTTCGTATTTGCATATATATTGTTTTTGTTACAGTAGTTACGCTGAGGTGGTCAGTTGAGCTTCCATTTCATTGGACCAATAAAAATGATTTTATCTTACATCTACACATTTTCCATGTCCACCACATTTTCCCTACATCGATATTTCCCTTTTAGTTTCCCCAAAGCGTCTAAATAGATTTAGTTTCATTTTTCTTTAGGTTCCATTATATCGCACCCACATTTGTTCAAATCGCTTTCTCTTCTTCTTCTAAGATTTTCTTTTTTTTTTTATTGCTTACAGAATGAAAACCGGAAACAGAAATTATGAAAAATGGTAAACAAAGCGTAGATAACTGTGAATAACCACCATCATAAAAGTGACTGAACTCATGTTGTTGCTTGCTATTAGGAAAAAGTGTGGGTATTTACAGTTTAAGGATCTCGTTTTAATATGACATTTTCACCAATCATTTATCAAGTCTGTCTGTCTGTCTGGTAAAAAAAAAAAATAGGTTTTTTCTCCTACACCCATTCTTTTGCTAAGCTGCGCTTTGTTTTTTTTTTAACGATATAAATTTTTTTGTGTTGTTGTTTTTTTTTTAAATCTGTATAGTCATTTAGATATGCCAAACCCCTAAAAATTTCCTTTCTCTTTGACAAGGTGATGACGGACACGCGCCGGGAGGATGTAACGGCGACAGTGGAGGACCCCTGACATGCAAACACAAAAACAAGCTCTATCTCTTGGGTGTCACATCTTATGGCTGGGATCCATGTGACAGTAAGTAGTGGTAGCGAAACAGCTTGAATAGTGCTAAATAATCTGTGGCATTTTACCTCTCAAGTGCCCATCTACTCCCTTTGCAACTTCTTGTGTGACTAAAGAGGCCAATCCTTAATACACAACTGCGGTCACAGGTTGGGCATCTGTAAACGCAAATGCTATACGGCACAGCAGTAATAGTGTTAAATAATATCTTACAAATGAAGAAGAACAATCGTTTCTATTTGTGATAAAAAACCCAAGCATCACTTAATTGTGAATACATAATTGATTAGATAGATAGATAGATAGATAGATAGATAGATAGATAGATAGATAGATAGATAGATAGATAGATAGATAGAAAAATAGATAGATAGATAGATAGATAGATATTATTGCGGTATAATAAATCTTACCCTAACCCTTCCAGCCATACTCCTTCACGTTCTTTAAAAAAATGTTCTATAGAATAAATACTTTTACTTTTAGTGAGACTTTATTATGTTCTTTTATTTATTTATATTTCATAAAATAAACTGAAATTAGATTATCTGATGTCACATCTGAACTGCTTTTAAATTAATTCGTTGTTAGTTTAACTTCCTGCCAAATATATTCTTTTTACAAAGCTTATATGAACCCACTCTGTCTGTCTGGTAAAAAGTGTGTACACGTTATTTCTCCCACACCCCATTTCGGATCAATCTGAAATTTTCTGCAGTTATTTCTTTTACCTGATTACACAAGAATCACACAATTTTTTTTTTACCAATTAGTTAATTTATTATCGGTAATAAGTTATTTTGTTTGGTATCTCAAACAAGTTAAAGAAATTGTAATTGACTGAAGCTGAATTAGTCCCCTTTACATGTCGTCGTCTGAGTCTTAGTGAACACAAACTTGAAAAATTAGACGAGACTAAAGAAACAATACACAACTATACAATCGTCCATGCTCATAAGCTCTTCTCTAGCAGAGTGGTTAACGTGTTGGCTTGACAAGTACACCTAATATAAACCCTGTTTTGTTTATTTTTAAGTATTTATAAAATAATTTTTCTTGCTTTCCATAGCGAACTACCCCTCAGTGTACACAAGAGTTCCAGGCTACATTAACTGGATCAACAAGTACAAAAACTTGTTTGACAGTCAGACAGAGAATTATTGACCTATATCAAAACCAAAACTATTTCTTCAGTTGTCAGCTTGGACAAAATAAAGAAATAAAGAAATGAAACAAAAATATAAATGTGGTTTGTTATTCGTATTCAACTGTTTTTATTAATACTTATGTTGAAATACTTTTAGTAATTATCTCATATGACACAGAGAGACTACATACTCTAGCTGCCTGGTCGTGCGGTTTGCACGCTGGACTGTCGTTTGGATTTATCGATGGTACCGTGTTTAAACCCTGCCCGCTTTCATTCCCCGTCGTCCTGCGGGAGGTTTGGACTAGGAAGTAAACTATCTTCAACTCTGAAGGAACATCCGAAACATGTAAAACATTTTACACCAAACAAACATTTTACACAGAGATTCGAAAGTTGTTTAGATTCAGAAAAAAATGTTTAGAACAAAATATCGAACTGTGAACAATAATTATTAATTACACCAGTGTTTCCTAGTGTCCCCCGCGAAGCCCGAAAAGGTGTTTGACGAATTATTGGAATATTTGACTAGTAGACCACCACGGGAATTAATTCTTTTTTTAAAATAAGAAAAGTGTTCCGCTAAATACTCAGAATGTGCGAAGTGTTCCTATAAGGACAAAGTTTGGGAATGACTGCATTACACCATCGAGAAGTTAAGTCTTCATTACACTGAAATAAAACGTTATTTATCCAGAGTAATTAGTAACAAACCCTGTTCGGATAATCGATCGTCCTGATAAACGAATGTGGAATGTTATAAACGGTTCTTTTCACTAATAATATAGAGACAGTTCATATTGGCGTATCGTGATGTAGGTAAAGATACAATTTAAGTAAAATGTACAGGGGAACAAAGCGTTATGACTAGCAGCCTACACTAATTGAGAAACATAATCACTGATCCTTTGCTGTACATTTAAGAGACCGTGTTTCAAAATAAAATAGCAGTCCGGATATTTGATGTTCCTGAAAACTAACGTCCGGATAAACGATTCTCTACAGTGCAAGAATTTTTTACACCTCAAAAAAGTTCCCCTCTCAGACCTTGTGATCTATAAGCCAGATGATGTAAAGGTCATCTGTTTCTGTGGCCTACAATTAACGAGCGTGTCGTATGGCCAGCACAACGACCAACCGCCTTTACCTTTTCCCCCATCTAATGTCAACCCCAATATACTGCATGCATTTATGATCCTCACTTGTTGTTATACCACCATATACGTAATCAATTCGTTCGTAATAACACACTAAGTTAATAACCTGTTCCATCAACTCCACTACCAAGACGTTTCGTCATCACACACAATAATATACTTCATGTAAAAAAAATATATGACAATGCTCCGGAGGCTGTGTTATGGAGTGTGTGTGTTTGTGTGTGTATGTGTGTGTATGTATGTGTTTTTGTGCGTTTCTATGGTGACGGTAGGAAGAGCCTAGCGATTAGTTGTTAATGATGCAAGATAGGTGGCATTGTCGTCATTTGGTATTAGGACAGACGACTCCAGAACGTGAGACTAAAAGATTGCGTTATTGTAGTGAGTTAGATTTTGTTAGAGAATATTATAAATAAAGTCTACTGCATGTATTAGATTTCATATTAACTTGATTTTGTCTATTTGTATATTACATAAAAAATGTTATTTAATTCAGTGGCGTAGCAAGGTATCCGTGGTCCCGGGTTCAAGAACATATTGGTGGGCCCCCCTCCAGCCAACAAGACTAATTTAGTGTGACAAAAATGAGTAATCTACATGTAAAGACATTCGAATGTAAAGATCGTACCTTTTTTTTTATAAAAAAAGTAATTCGAATGGATGGTTTTAAGGTCATACGATATGAATGTGTGGGCATTGCATAGTATTGGTTTCAAAATCAACCACCGCTAGAAAAGAAAACAAAAAAACAAACAAATTTCGAATGGATGGTTTTGAGGTCATAATGTTTGTTTGTAAAATGTTTAAAATGTTTCGGTCGGATGTTCCTTCAGAGTTGAAGATAGTTTACTTCCTAGTCCAAACCTCCCGCAGGTCGATGGGGGATGGGAGCGGGCAGGGTTTGAACCCTCGACCGTCGATAAATCCGAACGGCAGTCCAGCGCGCAAACCGCACGACCAGGCAGCCAGCCATCTACATTGCAAGGTATTGGTTTCAAAATCAACCACCGCTAGAAAAGAAAACAAACTTCGAATGGATGGTTTTGAGGTCATACGATGAGAATGAGTGGGCATTGCACCGTATTGGTTTCAAAATAAACCACCGCTTGAATCCGCTCTCAGAATAATTTAAATCGGCACTCCCTGAACCTCCAAGAAAACATTTAACATTTATATTTCTTTGTCTTTCTTCTTTACAAAAATTGTTTGGTATGGGGATCGAACCCAGCACTTTCGTGTGAACAACCAGTCATTCTAATATGTGCGGCATTTTGTTTTTGAAATAAATTATTCAGTCTTTTACAATTCCTAGATCTGCATGTGTCTAACATGTTGGTTCTAGAATCTATTTTATTTCTTTCTGTTCTGAAACAGATATTGAAAATATTGTTAAATATGAGTTAGTGCTTTTTGAGATTATGGCCTCATGACCAATCTACCCGCTGTCTCGCGCCCGAAACTTAACGTGTAGGACAAAAGGTTGCCACCTAAAGCTAACGAGTTCCTCCTGCCTGAGGGAGAAGGAAAACTCAGAATTTAAACCTCTGCTTCCTTCAGATAAATATGATTTTTTTAATCAAGCCATATTTGATAGGCGATACAGTCCGCGCTTTTTTTTCCTCGGCGCTATTTTAAAGACATTATTTTGTTAGCGCTACTTTTGGCATGTTACCCATTTTCCGTTATGTGTGCTTCTTAAAACAAGATTAATTCTAGGCAGTTCTATTTATTTTTCAAGTTTATCTTAAGTTACGTGCGGTAACTCTAGTCCAACTTGCAGAAAGAAAAGAGTTATTTTTCCATGACTTTTTCATAGTGGTGTCCCGCTTGGTTGAGCCACGAAGAGAATTATATACTGTATATATAATTAGATTTCTAAATTTGAAAAACTAAAAGTTTAGAATTGAAATTTTAATGGCGTCTATTGAATAGTTTTATTGACTATAACTTGTTTTGTGGATGACTCAATTTAACCTTTGTTATGGATGATCCTTTAATGTAGAAAGCGTGGTCGAGAGGCTAAGTACGCTTAAAATTGGCTTGTCTTGGCTACCCATGAAGCGGGCTCGAGGTTTGACACCCGACTCGAGCAGGGTTGTGTCTACTGAGCTCCCTTAACTCATTCTCTCCGTAATTATTTACCACATTCTGGTAGAATCAACGTTGGTATCGTTAGTTAGGAGAGAAAGAGTTAAAGACAGCACGGAAAGCCTTCTCCCAGATACCCACTACTCCTCCCCCCCCACCACCACCAACTGCTCCACAAATGAGATTGGACCACAGCGCTCTGATCATGCTATAAGCATGAAAATAGCGATATATAAAAGCTATATTTTTATTATTTTTTTTAGTTTATTTATGTGTGCCTTATTATCTGAACACCTCAGAGTTAGACTAGACATTTTTACAAATTGAACATTGTACCTTAAGTAAGCTTCAGTAAAAGTGAATACCTACGTAAGCAGCCCCATCTGTTCGTGACGTATTTTGTCACACGGCATGCGAATGTCATTATTTAACTGCCTAGTAGTGTAGCCAACTATTTCTGTCTGACACATTGATTATAATTTATATGCCTTGACGGGTCACAACTGCTGATAGTTTAAGAAAGTTCGCCATGTGTTTCAGTTCTGGTCAAGGCTAGACACAATCAATTCTTTCCTATTACCCCACCTGTTTTCGCTTTCTCACAATAAATAATGCTCTAAACATGGTATACACTTATAGATAAGATTTACCAAAAATAAGCAACTTTTTTTGTGTCCCAAGATGCTTTAACACCTTGACCTAATTGCTGCCCTAGTTTAACGAGAGACAATTCTGAAACATTGGACACGCTAGGCCACTCCGATGATCACGCTTCTCTATTCCTGAACCACTCAATTAGCTATGGGACTTCAAATGAAATCTAGCAGGACGTTGTACTACATGTCAAGTCACCAACAGGCAACCCCTCCCCCTCTAAAAAGTCAAATAATTTTTTTTACCTTGGTGGTTTTAGGAAGATACCAAAATCCTCCACAATCCACTGCAAAGATTTGAATCTCATTCGCCCCCATCTCCCAGATAGTTTATTCTTATTATGTTCAGAAATATAGCAAATTTGTGTTAGTATTTCACCATTGTCCCTTTTTGTGTAAGAAATTTGTTACTTACAACTAAAGGAAGTCTTCTTGAAGTTTACATTTGTAAATGTCAATCAAATCATTTCATAGAAAAAAAATATCATTGGCTTTCTACAAGAATAAAAAAAAAGATATTAACTTTCAGAATTATTGGACAGCTCTCATTACTCGACATCACTTAGTACTCGACAGTTCTTCGTACTCGACATCACTTAGTACCAGACATCATTTAGTACCCGACCGCACTTAGTAACCTGGAGCACTATTTATATTTTCATTCAATAAAGCAACGAACCCCGAGTAGGTTATGGAACTATGTTGTGGTTTCAGAATGGTTGTAAAACCAGGACTGCGAAATGATATTTATTTACATAAGAAATACATCTCATGGAACAGGATCATATACTTTTAAAAACATTTTAGGATACAGAAAAAACAACAACTCAAGAAACCAATAGATTTTTAAAGGATATTTTAATTTTGACACATTCTGTACTTTGAGTAGATCTCTATAATAGGAAGGTACAAATCATGCGAGATTAGTTCTAAGTTTGTTTTTATTACCCAAATTTCAGTAAATACTAGATGTATGGGGACATTGACAGATGTTTTGTTTTGTTTTTTTTACTTACGTGTGTTTTTGTCCATGTCCATGTCCATGTCGATATAAACGTACAGAACTCATCCACATTTTGTGTGAACTTTGTCCGAATTATGAACTGGCTAACAGTGTTAGTACTTCTCTTTGGTAAGTAATATTAGAAGTATGTTTTACGGATGTAAGGTAAAGTGAGGATATGGACTCCTTGACAAGATTACGCGCTCCGTTAAGCACTGGAAAATGACTGGTTTATATATATATATATGTTCATAACTTATTGTTGAACATGTACAGTCCTACTCAAAAAGGATATCTTGTAATGCACACAGGCCTAAAGAAATGGGGTATTAGTGTAATATAATCGGGAATTCCAGTATTGACAAAACGAGCGATTAAAAACGGGTCAGCTTGAAGACAGAATTAAGGAACAATTAGTGCTTGAGACTTTATAGAGTAAGGACTTACTTTGTTTACGGATGACTTAGGCGACATAGTAATGTTTCTCTTCTCTGGAATTAAAGTAATTATTATGTTGAACCTCGGAGAATTACTCTATCGTTATCGAGATAAATATCCTAATCTCTTAACCCTTAAAGTGCTGAACTGTTTTACAATGAGTGCATAGACAATTCTGATGTTTAGAGGTTAAACTACCACACGCGTTTAAAGGGTTAAGCAAGCAATTCTTGATATGGCCACATCGCAAAAACTCGAGGTCGACCGTTATATTGATTTGAAAATTAATTTTGGCTAGAATGTTTTATGAATGAACATTTTCAATATGACGTCAATGGAAAAAAAAAGCTTGGCACCTCCCACGTCACTAGGCGTATTGTGGGTTCTATTAGACTTGTCAACAAATTAAAAGCTACCTACATGGCTCTCTGCAGTTAAAGTACACAATTTATAGAGCACTTAGAAACACTATAACTATTCATACATCGGTGTATTAAAAATGTTTTTCTGCCAAAAATGCTAAAATTTATTGTGATTTGGTAAACTAAAAAATGTCATCTATAAATCTTATCTTATCTTATCTTATATAATACAGACGTTACTTCAAAAAAGAAGATGATTACGTCCTACGCGTCATGCATTTAGTCATGCATATTAACCAATGACTTAAATTCTGCCAAGTCACTGGTTTTTCTGGCTAGCTCAGGCAACCCATTCCATGCTCTAATAGCACTAGGGAAGAAGGAGTATTTGTACAAATTTGTCCTAGCATATGGGACGAGGAATGTGCCTTTATTTTTGTGTTTTCAGAGTATTTTATTAAATTTTGTTTTTGTATTTGAAGATTATGGTTCAGTGTTTTATGTATAATTGCTACTTTACTTTTGAGTCTTCTGTCCTGAAGGCTTTCTAAATTTAGTGATTTTACTAATGGTGTTACCCTAGTCAAATGTGAATATTCGTTTGTTATGAATCTCACTGCTCTATTTTGTGTTTGTTCCAGTTTCTTAATGTTTTCTTGAGTTGAGGGGTCCCACACGGTGGATGCATATTCTATTATTGGCCTAACCAAGGTTAAATAACATTTTAGTTTTATGTGCTTATTTGATTTATAGAAATTTCTTTTAATAAACCCTAATGCTTTGTTGGATTTTTTTATAGTTTCATCAATATGTGGATTCCATGACAGTTTTTCATTTATTATAACACCTAGGTATTTTGAGTTTTTAGTCTGTGTTACTGGTTTGCCATGAATAAGATAAGTGGAATTAATTTGTTTTAGTTTTTTTGTTACTCTTAACAACTGACATTTTTCTGGGTGGAAAGACATGCTCCAATTTGATTCCCATTTCTGTAATTCATCTAATTCTCTTTGTAAAATATCTGTGTCTTGTTTTGTTTTTATTGTTCTATATATTATGCAATCGTCTGCAAATAATCTGACTTTTGTTCCTGAACTAATGCAATTTGGTAAATCATTTATGTAAATTAAAAATAGTAGTGGACCCAAGACTGTTCCTTGAGGTACACCTGAGTTTACTGTTATTGGTGTTGATTTAGAGCCATTTATTATTACAGTTTGTTCTCTCCCTATCAGAAAATCTTTAATCCACTGATGCAGTGGACCGTTAATGCCGAAATATTTTAATTTTTTAAGCAAACTATGGTGGTGAACTTTGTCAAAAGCCTTGGAAAAATCTAGTAAGATAGCATCTATTTGTTCACTATTATCTAAACCTTTTGAGAAATCATCAATTAGTCCTATTAGTTGTGTTTCACATGATCTATATTTCCTAAAGCCATGTTGGTATGGGGTGAGGACATTATGTTTGTCTAAGTGGTTTATGATGTTGCTACATATTATGTGTTCTAGTATTTTACATGTGATGCTGGTAAGTGATACTGGTCTGCAGTTTCCTGGATCAGATTTTTCTCCTTTTTTAAATAGGGGGGTGACATTAGCTTCTTTCCAGTCCTTTGGTACTCTGCCCTGGTTAAGCGATGCCTGAAAGAGTATTTTGAACACTGGGGCTAGCTCATTGCTTAGTTCTTTGAGTAATCTAGCTGGAATACCATCAGGTCCAGACGCTTTATTTGGTTTGGTGTTGGCTAATAGTTTTTTAATTCCATTTTCTTGTACTACTAAATCTTCTATGTTGTCTACTTGGTTCAAATTAAGAAATATGTCTTTGTCTCCTGGGGCTGAGAATGATGATGTAAAGTATTTGTTTAGGATGTTTGCTTTAGTTTCATTATCATTATGTATTATGTTATGTTCATCTTTTAATGGCGCTATGCCTGTTGTTTCCATTTTCTTAGACTTAATGTATGACCGTAGGTTTTTGTTGTTATCTTTAGATATTACATTGTTTATGTATTCACTCTGCAGCAGTCTGCTTACTTTTTGGGTTAGGTGTTTAATTTTTATATACTTTTTGTAAACTCTTTCTGCCTTGGTTTCTTTAAATTTTCTATATAGGTTTTCCTTCTGTTTATCTGATTGGTCAAGCTTTCTTTTCGAATCAAATGACTGGCTATTTCCAGTTTAGATAACTTATAATAATTAACATAGTCGTACTATTCAAGGTAATATTTTATTTTTGCTGGTGAATTATTACAATGCACTCATTCTTCAAAGTCTACTGTCCCGTAACAAAACAAAGGAAATGGGCATAACCCAGTTTCTCTAAGTCTTACTTGCGCACCCTGACTATGATCTCCAGCTCGCGGTCAACGAATTGGCGTTCGTTGCCTCTTCTTTTGGTTTAACTCTAAACCTCGGAAAAAACAGAAGTCGTGTTCCAGAAGTCACCCAATAAACCTACTCAGCCCCAAAGTGCACTGTGAATAGACAGCACTTAATGTGGTAGACAACTTCACAAACCTGGGAAGTATAGTATTAGTACAACCCATTGTGTTAAGAGAGGTTGACAAGCGTATGATCTCTAGTTGTGGACGCGTCCAAGGGAGAGTGTGGTGAAATAAATCCCCCGCCTGCCTACCAAATCATTATCTACCAAGCAGTGGTTATCTCAACCCTTCTATGTGGATCTGAGACTTGGGTACCTTAAAGGAAGTAACTAAGAGTTCTTGAAAGCTTTTCATCCAAGATGCTTTGCACACCAAGATTAGACTACAAACAGAGATGCTTTTTCAAATGGCAGTATGAACGTTTTACAGTCACGCTGGGATGGGCACATATCCCGTATGGAGAACGAACATATACCAAAGACAATCTTTTTTAGTGAGCTGAAAGGTATTCGGCGTACAGAGATGCGCTATGGAAACGCTTCTTTAGAATACGAACTGTTATGGAATGTGTGTGTGTGTGCGTGTGTGTGTTTGTGTGTGTGTGTGTGAGTTGATATGGTGAAGGTGTGAAGAGGTTAGCAATTGGTTGTGAATAATGCAACATAGATGGCATTGTCGTCACGTGGTCTTAGTTAGGGGAGACGACTCCAGAACGTAAGGCTAAAAGGTTCTGTTATTGTATTGTATTGTTGTTAAAGAATATTATTACTAAAGTCTTAATTTTGTCTATATCATCAATAAAGTTCTATTGAGTGTTGTTCTAATAGAAGTTTTTCAAGTTATTTCAACTCTTATTAGTTAAGATACATCACGCCTACAACCAATATGCTGTTACTGTGACTTGTAGCACCAAACTGCTGGTAGACAATTAACACATATTTACTACTCAATCTAAATGAATTGATACATATACACAAATTTAAGCTTGTTTCATTGGTTGACTTTTATTTACACCAGCTGGGGCGTCTGGGAAGGTGGATCATGTTGGAATTCAGTTCCCAGACGATGCAACGAACTTGCTCGAGAGAACCTTTGACGGAGGTCCAGGGTCCAAGATCATCAATGGAGTACCATCAAAGCTGTACTCTCGTCCATATCAAGCGTCCCTCCAGGTCTACAAAAACAATGTCTGGAACCATTACTGCGGAGCTGTCATCATCGAACGTGACGTAGTATGTCTTGTGTCTCGTATCTTTTATGTTAACGATATATGATGATACTTGGATCTTTGGTGACGTTCTCTCACATCTTATAGCATCTGTCAATATTATAAGATAATTTGTATATCTATTAACGTTTTGAGATAGATAATGTATTTGTGTTATAGAGTATATGTGTGTGTTTCTATCCTAACGGTGAGAAGTAGCTAGTGATTGGTTGGTGAATGCAGTGTGAATGATGCAAGATAAGCGGGACTGTCGCAAGCTGTAGTAGGTACGCCGAAAGGCTAAAGGACGCCAAAGGGTAACATTGCGCATACCCCACGGCCAGACCGCCAACCATTGTCCAGGGGATATATTGTTATTACATATGTTTATTTTTAAATTTCTCTGCATTTTTCTCCCTTCATGGCCTTAGATTTTTCTGTTTACTTTCCATTATATCGCCACTATATTTCCCCTTATCGTGCCCTATTCTTTTTCTGTTTTATAGTAAACATTGTTAAAAGAAACGTATTTTGAATGTAAACGGATATGTTTTAATGTTAAGGTCTAGATCTAGTGATTTCACATCAAAAATAAGAACACTCTCGTCTCATAATTATTATTTTGCGATTTTTAGATCAAAGTCTAAAAATATCTAGATAATTAATTTTAATGTACATAAGATGATTAAAATCAACAGACGTAAATTATTTCGTTCTAGGATTTTCAAACCATTATTTCAATGGAAACTAACAGGAAATGGCTTTATTTGGTATAATTGCCTGACTATATAGTCATGTGATGAACAGCCCATTCTAATGCAAATCCATTATTGCTAAACTTTGAAAACTAAAGATCATTAGAAAAAGTAGATTTTCCTAGATTCGGGGCGACTTCCCTCACAGTTTGATAAAAAGATTTAGTTATATAACATTCTCAATATATAGGTCTGTGAGCTGATCGATAAGAATTTGCTTCCGTTATCCAGTCTAGATATAATATATATATATAGGTCTCTGATCTGGCTATATAAAAATGTTCTGTTTCTTTCCCCAGTTGATCTGCGCTGCGCACTGCCTAAGAAAATACCCAGCCGAGGTTCTTCGAGTGGAAGTCGGCTCTTTGAACCTTCAAGCACCTCCTCTGAAGTACACTCAGTTCCTGGAGGTCTTGGCTTATCAACGTCATGAGAACTTCTCTCTAAACCCAGATCTGGGTTTCCCCAATGATATCGGGCTGATCTTTCTAAAGAATCGTATAACCTACAATGAGAATGTCCAGGTATAACTTTAGAGATATACATAGTCTTTACATAGAAATTTGTTTAAATTGCTTCTGATAAAACAATATGTGTTTAAATAGATTCCTACAGGAGTCGTAATCCGTGTAACTTTTATTGAATGGAAAAGTAACTTTTTAAATGCGAATAAATAGGGAAAATTTTTTTTATTGTTTTTTTTGTTAAAGGCGAATTTCATTTTATTAAAAAACAAAATTGCACAAAAATTCATTGGCATAGACAAGAAAGTAACCCATTTTCAATTAAATGCTGGCAATTAGTTATTTTGTTACATATCATCAAAATATGGCTAAATATGTAGGGTTAAGTCCTCTTTCATAATCATTAACGCCAGTTCTCCCACACGCCTTCTGTGATCAAGTTGACACTTTAAACAATTACTTATTGTACCTAACGAAACATGATTCATTAAAAAATTAACCAATTTTGAATTACTTAAGTATTGGTAATGAATTGTTTCATTTGATCGAATAAGGGAAATAACTTCTACATTATTGAAATACAGTAGTAAAGGTGGAGTTCTTCATCTTAGATTACCTTTTTCTTACTTTGCGAATGCAATAAAGCTAGACATAATCATAAAATAATAATTTTAATAAAGCAATAGAGCTGGACATAATAATAAGATAATATTTTCAATAAAGCAATAAAGCTAGACATAATAATAAGATACTATTTTCAATAAAGCAATAAAGCTAGACATAATAATAAGGAAATATTTTCAATAAAGCTAGACATAATAACAAGATAATATTTTCAATAAAGCAATCAAGCTAGACATAATAATAAGTTACTATTTTCAATAAAGCAATAAAGCTAGACATAATAATAAGATAATATTTTCAATAAAGCAATCAAGCTAGACATAATAATAAGATAATATTTTCAATAAAGCAATCAAGCTAGAAATAATAATATGATAATATTTTCAATAAAGCAATAAAGCTAGACATAATAATAAGATAATATTTTCAATAAAGCAATCAAGCTAGACATAATAATAAGATAATATTTTCAATTAAGCAATCAAGCTAGACATAATAATAAGATAATATTTTCAATAAAGTAATAAAGCTAGACATATTAATAAGATAATATTTTCAATAAAGCAATCAAGCTAGACACAATAATAAGATAATATTTTCAATAAAGCAATCAAGCTAGAAATAATAATATGATAATATTTTCAATAAAGCAATAAAGCTAGACATAATAATAAGATAATATTTTCAATAAAGCAATCAAGCTAGACATAATAATAAGATAATATTTTCACTCTCCATAAAAAATGTTCACGTTTCATTCCACTTCTATCCGATGACGTTTAATCAAACAGCCAATCAGATTAGCTCCACCTGGTTTGAATTTCGATAACTCTGAATGCGTCATTTCCGGCTGGGGACGTACATATTATTACGGTTCAGCCTCGCCGGTTCTGTTGGAGGGAAAAGTTAGAAAACTGACCTACGAGAAATGTGTTTCCTTACACCAGGAAGTAAACGCGACCATTGACAGGAATCATGTTTGTGTCTTAGGAGTAAGTGGTAAGTCATTGGTGTCATAGTCATTTATCAAGTACCACACTGTACATACGTTTACCTGAGCAAGTATAATAAACACTTTGTCTAGGAATTCATTTGGCTATATTAGAAAAGTAAAGTTTCCCTTTAACACCTTGCGACCTATGGGGGCAGATGATCTGTTTCTGTGGCCAACGATTAGCGAGCAGGGTGTCATGTGGCCAGCACAACGACCTACCACCTTTACTTTCCCTTACTAAAGCCAGGTACCCATTAGAGCTGGGCGCCCTAAAAAAAATTTCGAATTTCAAAATCCCAGTCTTCACCGAGATTCGAACCTAGGACCCCTAATTCGAAAGCCTAGCACTCAGCCACCCACTTGGCACAAGAATAGAGTGGGAAAATTACTAAATCTTCTAAAAAACGGACATATGTTTCAATAGTTGAATCTCAGTTATATGTTGTACTCAAAAACTAAATGTTATCATCTGTTTGCTCTTTTTCTGTAACTGATGTAGGTTTAAACTTGTCTTCAAACTGTTCCTGTTATCGAAAGTTCCCTTTTATAATTGTCGATAACAAGTAATTTTTATAGTTCTCTAAAATTTATTATTCCTTGAAGGAGTAGTTAAATTTTTGCGCATGTTTTGGACATTTAAAGAATTTTTTTTGTTAACTTTTTTTTTTTCAAAAGGGGATGATGTACAACCTGCAGGTGGTTGCAACGGGGACAGTGGCGGACCACTAATGTGTGAATTCAAGCGACGCCGCTACCTCATTGGAGTTGCGTCCTATGTTTGGGATTATTGTGACGGTAAGAGCATCTTCAAAATATAAGTGTAGTAGACGGCCGTTGACTTGTAGCAACAAACTGTTGGTAGACAACTAAACCGCTGTAGGCGTATTCAGTTTTAACATATTGAACTTACAATTAGTTCTTCTTGAAAAAAAACAACTAAAGATGACCTTACCTGGCCCCAACCCCCTTTGGAATACTATTGTAACTGCTAATCCACAACGCGTTCGACCAATTCACCGAAGGCATCTATCTCCATTACATATTTGATGACTAACTCTTACATATTGCCAGACTGAAAGCCAAAACTAAAATAAGAACCACCATCGTAAGAAATATGCTATTCGCGGACGATGCGTAGTCACTAATGTCCAGCTTCTCTCAGGCCTGTAAAGAGTATGGTTTAACAATAGATACATATAAAATGTTCTACTTTTATATGTACCTAAATAAGTTCAATAGCTCTGTGGCTAGCGTGTCGCGGAGGCTCAAGACCTAAAGCTCAAATTGAGACTGGATCCTATTTTTTTATATTTAAAGTAACTTTTAAAAGACAGTACGAACATTGACTCCCTTCCCCCCCCCCCCCTTACAAAATCAAATGATTAGACTGCGCATGGCTCATGAAGTTTGCACAAATAAAAAACTAAGCAATAAGATCTATAAAATCTTTCCAACCGCATACATTTACTACTGTTGTTCTAGATCTTTTAAAACTGAAATACATTTTAGATTCAAAATAATAATAACTTTCACGCACTATAAGCTTGTGTTGTTTGTTTCATCTCGTATTACTGTAAACCTTTGGTCGTTGTGCACCTTCGATTTACTCTATACATAATATACTGTATACTATATATATATACAAGCAGACTAGTTCTAGAGGATGTATTCAGAGATGATTTTATTATATTTTGCAGTGAACTACCCATCAGTCTATACCAGAGTGTCTGGATTTATTAACTGGATTAACAGAAATAAAGATCTTTACAGTAATTTGGATGGCTCTAGCGAAGAACAATAAACAACATGAAAAACTTTTAAAAATACTTTCAAAAAATTATATTAAGTGTAATTGTATCAATTAGGTTGTATCAGGCGTGAATAAATCTGTAATAGATCTGCACTCACCAAATGTGCGATTAGAATTTTTTTTTTTTTACCAATTGTTTTTATTTAGTACAATTTCATGATTTGAGATTTTATCAGTACCAGACAATGCGCTATGATCCGATCTCTTGTTTCTACTTGTTTGGCTCGTGGGTGGGGAGAAAGAAGGGGTATCTGGGTAAATGTCTTTATGATTGCATTCAAAACAAAACAAAAAACCCCAGCAAGTTTTCATTCATGCCTCCTCAAGGGGACTAATTCAATTTATACCACCACATATGTCATGAACGGTCCGCCACTGTCCCCGTTGCAACCACCTGCAGGTTGTACATCATCCCCTTTTGAAAAAAAAAAAGTTAACAAAAGAAACATACGAAACATTCGAAACATAACGAACATCCAAAACATGTCAAACATACGAAACATCCAAAAAATGTTAAGCACCCAAAACATGCCAAACATACGAAACATCCGAAAAATGTTAAGCACCCGAAACATGTCAAAAATACGAAACATTCCAAACATGTCAAACACCAGAAACATGTCAATATAAGAAACATCCGAAACATGTCAAACACCCGAAACATGTCAAACATACGAAACATCCGAAATATGTCAAACATCCGAAACAAGTTAAACAGCCTAAACATTTCAAACATACGAGAATTCAGAAACATGTCAAACACCCGAAACAAGTCAAACATACGAAACATCCGAAACATGTCAAACACCCGAAACATGTCAAACATACGAAACATCCGAAATATGTCAAACATAGGAAACATCCGAAATATGTCAAACACCCGAAACATGTCAACCCTAACCCTAACCCTAACCCCTAACCCTAACCCAAACCCTAACCCTAACCCTAACCCTAACCCTAACCCCTAACCCTAACCCTAACCCGAACCCTAAACCTAACATGTCAAACACCCGAAACATGTCAAACATACGAAACATCCTTAACATGTCAAACACCTGAAACATGTCAAACACCCGAAACATGTCAAACATACGAAACATCCAAAACATGTCAAACACCCGAAATATGTCAAACATACGAAACATCCGAAACATGTCAAACACCCGAAACATGTCAAACATACGAAACATCCTTAACATGTCAAACACCTGAAACATGTCAAACACCCGAAGCATGTCAAACATACGAAACATCCTTAACATGTCAAACACCTGAAACATGTCAAACACCCGAAACATGTCAAACATATGAAACATCCAAAACATGTCAAACACCCGAAAAATGTCAAACATACGAAACATTCGAAACATGTCAAACACCCGAAAAATGTCAAACATACGAAACATATGAAACATGTTAAACATACAAAACAAGTCAAACATCCGAAATATGTGAAACACACGAAACAGCCGAAACATGTCAAACACACGAAACATGTCAAACACACGAAACAGCCGAAACATGTCAAACACCCGAAACATGTCAATCATACTAAACACCCGAAACATGTCAAACACCCGAAACATGTCAAACACCCGAATGTTTGGTATGTTTGACAGGTTTCGGGTGTTTGACTTGTTTCGGATGTTTCGTATGTTTGACATGTTTCGGGTGTTTGACATGTTTTGGATGTTTCGTATGTTTGACATGTTTCGGGTGTTTGACATGTTTCAGGTGTTTGACATGTTAAGGATGTTTCGTATATTTGACATGTTTCGGGTGTTTGACATGTTAGGTTAGGGTTAGGATTAGGGTTAGGGTTAGGGGTTAGGGTTATGGTTAGGGTTATGGTTAGGGTTAGGGTTAGGGTTTGGGTTAGGGTTTGGGTTAGGGTTAGGGTTAGGGTAAGGGTTAGGGTTAGGGCTAGGAATAGGGTTAGGGTTAGGGGTTAGGGTTAGGGTTGACATGTTTCGGGTGTTTGACATGTTTCGGATGTTTCGTATGTTTGACATGTTTTGGGTGTTTGACATGTTTCGGCTGTTTCGTGTGTTTGACATGTTTCGGGTGTTTGAAATGTTTTGTATGTTTGACATGTTTCATAAGTTTTGTATGTTTGACATGTTTCGGGTGTTTGAAATGTTTCGAATGTTTCGTATGTTTGACATGTTTCGGGTGTTTGAAATGTTTCGAATGTTTCGTATGTTTGACATGTTTCGGATGTTTGACATGTTTCGGGTTTTGACATGTTTCGTATGTTTCGTATGTTTGACATGTTTCGGGTGTTTGACATGTTTCGAATGTTTCGTATGTTTGACATGTTTGGGGTGTTTGACATGTTTCTGATGTTTCGTATGTTTGACATGTTTCGGATGTTTGACATGTTTCGGATGTTTGACATGTTTCGGATGTTTCGTATGTTTGACATGTTTCGGGTGTTTGACATGTTTCGGGTGTTTTGTATGTTTGACATGTTTCGGGTGCTTGACATGTTTCGGCTGTTTCGTGTGTTTGACATGTTTCGGGTGTTTGACATGTTTCGGCTGTTTCGTGTGTTTGACATGTTTGGGGTGTTTGACATGTTTGGTAAGTTTGACATGTTTCATATGTTTCGTATGTTTGACATGTTTCGGGTGTTTGACATGTTTCGAATGTTTCGTATGTTTGACATGTTTCGGGTGTTTCACAGGTTTCAGATGTTTCGTATGTTTGACATACCTTGTTCGATACCAAATAAAATAACAATAATTAATTACCCGTAGTTAAATCTGTTTGTTTTAACTCTTTCTCTCCGTAATTATTTACCACATTCAACGCGGGTATCGTCAGTTGGGAGAGAAAGAGTTAAATTGATTCTTCACTAGAGGGACCAGTGCTCATTTGGTGAAGGATTTTTTCTTTTAGAAGTTTCCTTAAGAAGTTTCTTCTTTTTAGAAGTATCTTTCTTTTAGAAGTTGTTTTTTTTTAGAAGTTTCATACGTTCCTATGGAACTAATGGTTACGTCCTGGTTCAAACCTCCTGAACAAAGGAAAGGGATGGAAGCAGGAAGTGTAAATACTCGCGACCAGTTTTCATTCTTCTCGGATCAAACAGGAGAATACTTATAGATCATTGTGTCGTATCTTTCTGAAAGATTTAGCAATAGTGGAAACGAAGTATGGGGGAGGATATAGATGTCTCATTTCGATATCGCTAATGACCAATCGCTGTGGAGACATCTTGTTTCACATGGGGGAGAACGTCTCTGGGGGAATGTAAGCTCAAGTCGATCTATTCAAAGAAAGTTTCCCTTTCAGACCTTGCGATCTATAGGGGAGTCAACTGTTTCTGTGACACACGGTTAACGAGTGTGGTCATGTGGCCAGCACAACGACCAACCGCATTTAAATTTCCCCTGACTATTGTCTGGAACTGGGTGGACTCAGATATATATTTCAAATTGAAAAAAAAACACAGTCTTCACCAGGATTTTCACTTTTAAATCATGCGCTTTACTAGTCGGTTACAAGGTTACAAAGACAGTTTGTGTGGAAACACAAACTCAAAATCGGCCCCCGAAGTGGTCCACCCAGGCAGGCTTCAATATTTTCAGAAAGAACATCCAAATGAAATTATATCAAAGACAAATGAGAGATAAGAATGGAGAAAGAAGGTTGACAGATCTTGTGTAGTGCCCCAACGGTCCAGCAGATCAAAGGATAGGTGCAAGCGAATGCAAAATAAGATGTGAACCTGGCCTAACTAGTTCCCCTTTCAGACCTTGTGGTCTATAGGGCAGATGTTGTAAAGTTCATCTGTTTTTTTGGCCTACGGTTAACGAGGGTGTCACGTAGCCAGCACAATTACCAACCGCCTTTACTTTTCCCCAACCAATGTCAGGTACCCATTAGAGCTGAGTGGACTCAGAGGCGCCCAAAGATTTAAAAGTTGAAAATCCCAGTCTTCACTTGGATTCAGACCCGGGACCCCCGGTTCAGAAGCCATGCGCGTTACCACTCGGGTAACGCGCCTCTCCTGGCCTAACTGAAGTCTTATAATTGATGTAATTTTTTTGTGTAGGTTTAATTTTCTTCCCCGATCTTCAGAAAGAAAAAAAAATGAAGTTTGCAAGATTAGTATTTGTTTTAATTTAGGTCTAACTTATAATGCATACTAATTAGCTTTTTCTTTTTAAAAAACTGATAGCATAACTCATTTTAAAAAATAAGATTTTTCACTTTCAGAAAAAAAAAAAAAGTAGCCGTTGCATCAGAGCTTTGAATGGTCTAAAATGACGGATTTTCAATATCTTTTCTATTTTACGAGATCTAAACGGGACGGACGGACAGATGGACGGACATTTCGCACAAAACTAATAGCGTCTTTTTCCCTTTCGGGGGCCGCTAAAAATAGAAGATGTAATTTCTCATAGATGAGAAAGCAAGAAATGTATCTGTTTGTGAATTATTAATGATACCTAGTCTAATAATCTAACAGATTTCGCTTCGTACAGCTAAAACGACAAAAAAGCAAGAACGACAATCAGTAAAAATCATACAAAACCTCTATGGTTGTTTCCCATGTCTCACATCTTACAAAGACGTTAAACTCTTGTTTTACTAATATTCATCCTGTTTCAATCTGTTTTCCTGGGTCTGGAATTCAGTAAAATATGCATGATGTAAACACAGACATGGCACTTGAAAGTATAAACGACACCCACTGTTTGCCAAGTGTTCTGACGGAGACCTCATGTAACAAGTCCTCTATTGATTAAGAGGACACAGGACGAATTAAGAGTAATGTACCAGATGTACTTTTAGGAAACAACATTTAATTATTGTCTATGTATTGTCGAAATAACTGTCCAACAATTTTACTGCATTCGAGAATGAGTATGGGAGAATTAACGTGTACACACTTTTTACTAAACAGACAGACAGACACAGTTAATACAAGTTTTGTAAAAATCATATGAAATTAAATGTTTTCCTTTATAATTCCTTGACAAAATGACAATTGATTGGCGACGTTACGTTTTAAAGGCAACAGATAGATGATAAAGAATACGCTAGTGTGTTTCAATGAATGTTTATTGTGTCCTCGGTCAACAAAGACTTGTCTTTAGGGTCTTCCTATTGAGGGAAACTGTGTTGAAAGATGCTCTCAATAATCCAGCTGTAGTAGCCAGGGACTCTCGTGTAGACAGATGGGTTCTCCACTGCAAAGATAGAGGAAATGGTTTAGCTCATCACAAGACACATTATACACCAGTATGCTTTCTTATTTATTGGAATTAATTTGACTCGCTATTTTCACTAGGATCCATGGTAGGCTCAAGACGACATGAGAATGTATTTCTTTAGCTAGGAGTGCAGGAAAACGCTTCAACACCGGTCCTTACCACAAATTGTTACTTTGATTTTGTTAGACCTAATATTTTCATATTAAAATAGAAAGTAGTCTGTAGACACCAGTTGGATGAAAGATTGAAGTTCAGAAAGCAGTAAAATGTTTGGCGTACATTTTCTAACAAATTTGCAATTTCCACAAAAAACAACGAAAAACTGGCAATTGTGCTTTAATTATTTGTATTTGACTTTCTTTTTCTTTTAATTGCATTTCAAAAAGGCTTACAGACCCCGCTAGGAGAGCTTATAGGGCTCAACAGGACCTTAAGGCTTAATTGTTGTTTTTTTCGTTTAGGGGCTTCACATGTAAAAGTTTGCGAAACACTGATACACCCCTAAACCCATGCCGTCATGAGCTGCATGTAAAAATGAACGAAACTTCTACTAGGGTAAAAAAGGGCAATGTCTAGACAAGAACGAAACTTCTACTAGGGTAAGAAAAGGGCAATGTCTAGACAAGAACGAAACTTCTACTAAGGTAAGAAAGGGCAATGTCTAGACAAGAACGAAATTAGTTGATCAACAGAAAAAGGAAAGTCAGGGCCGGATATAAGCAGGGCCCAGTGCATGTCTTTTGTGGAGGCGCATACATTGTTTTGAAGTCATTGGTCTGAGCGTTTAATCTCATTTCTTATGCAGTAGAGCAGGAAATAGCGGATAGGTGCTCTTTCTGGTGTCTTTGAAGCAAGGAATGGGTTGCTCCAATTAGCTAGAAAAATTTAATGATTTAGTAAATATCCATTTTCTAATTAGCAAGCGCGGTAAGATCGACACATCGATGAGCTTAGAATACAATTATTGTCTCAACATGTGTTTTTTAGAAGATAAGATAAGATTACATAATCTGAAAAGTAATTTTTACGTTTTTGGAGACTTGCGTTTAAGGATAAAGCCACGGATAGCTGCATTCTTTGCACTGCTGTAAACCAAGTCCTTAATGAGTCACGTGTTTGTAACCACTTATATTTAAATGTGTCAAAGTTCAAGGACACATTGTTTTTCTCCGTTTCTTACCCGAACACTTGTCAAACCCGTAGGAAGTCACTCCAAGCAAAAATCGATGTCCACAGGCCAGAGGGCCGCCACTGTCTCCTTGACATGAACCAGGGGGAAGACCATCATCACCTGATGAAAACACAGTCACAGACAAAATTATGAATTGCTTATTATATAGTAATAGTTGTAACAGATGTATGTATATAAGTTAAAGTATTTCTAAAGTATCTTGATGTTTGAGTACCTTCTGGGTGTATTACAGATTACTAGAACACACATGACGTCACAAAGAATGAAAAAGTAACGAATAGGATTGAATGATCAGTAACTCGAGATGAAAACATAATAACAATCCCTAATCCAGAATGGGTCACAGTCGAGTCAGTCACTACAAGGATGTCATCCCTTCAAGAGCCTTGCAGTAACTGATCTAAATGTCTATAATCATAATCTCTAACCCCAAAGTCTATGTCGTCACTATGTCGCGTTCACAGTCAGTCTACTATAGTGATGTCTAACATAGGGGAATTAGATATCTAGCGTTAAGTTTATGGACAATGCAGCTCTATTAACTACTGTGACAAGTCGAAAACGTTAATTATTTTTCACCATGTAAACGTTCTTATGTGTATCTATTTGCATGTTATTTTATAAACAGATTGCTCATGTCTTAACTTTACTATACAGTTTACATTGTCCGGTTTAACATTGTTAATTAAAACAAAGCAGGATTGGTCTATATCCTTCTTATTTCTGTACGCACGTGTGCATCTTTTTTATAACTGACTCTGTCAACTATCCCATTCATTAAACCTTTTTATATATGTAAAAGTAAAGTGATTAACCCTTCCATTAATGTGTGTCACCCATTGTGTCTGTTTTCCAATCCTAATCTAAGGCTCATTGTTAAAACCCACTAGACTTTGCAGCGTCATATTCAATAGAATATTTCATACATTTATTTTAACTCTTTCTCTCCGTAATTATTTTGCACGTTCCGATGGAATTATTCATTTCGCTCATTTGTGTTTCACTATCATGTTATGGGAAGCGTGGTCGAGAGGCCAAGTGCGCTCGAACTTGGCTTGGCTTGGCTACCTAGATGGGGGCTCAACGTTCAACACCCGACTCGTGTTTACTAAGCGCCTAAAGGAAGCACGGAAAACCAACGCCATGTACCCCCTCCCCCCCCCCCCTCCTACTGGTCCGCAGATTAGATTGGACCGAAAGCACTCTGAGCATGCCTAAAGCATGAAAGTAGCGCTATATAAAAGCTATTTAAAAAAATGATTAAACTTCACTAACCTTTTTGTCTGTAATCAGCTAAAGTTATATTAGGTATATTATTATAGAAGAATGCATGCACTTTTTTTTTCGCATAAATTAAAGTTTATAAAACCAAAAATTAATTTAATGTAATGGGTTAAAATCAACGTTGGTATCGTCAGAAGAGAGAGAGAGAGTTAAACCAAATTACTTTAGCCTCACAGAGTGTATACCAATTGAAGTCGCCCTGAGATTGACTCTACCAAAACATAAATATTGATTAATTAAAAATAAATAAATATAGAAGTATAAAAAAAAATACTTAAAATTGGATGTACATCTCGCGACTTACTTTCTCCTTTGACGCATATTTGATTTTTGTTGACGTTGGTTCCTATTTCTTGGTGAAGGTCTTGACATTGCTGGTACGGCCATTTTCTCATTTTAGCTTCTCTCAGATCCGCTGAACTAGGTGAATTATAGTAAGTTCTGCCCCAACCGGAAATGACGCAAATCTCGTTGTCGAATGATTGAAAGGGTGACGCTATCAAAATGGGCTGTTAAAACAAGATGAAATATACATGTTTATTTAATATTTGTACCAAAATATGTACTATGGGGCAGATGATGTAAATGATGTCAAATTCCTAGCTACGCCACTGGTTTATTATAAGAATCAAATGTAATATATGATCAATAGAGAAGATGACATACCTGGACATTTGCGTTAAAAGTCATGCGTCGCTTCAAGAAAATAAGCCCAATGTCGTTAGGAAACACCTCTTCTTCATTGACAATAGCTCTATAGTTCTCGTGAGCCTTGACAGACTCTACATCTAGAAACTGGGTGTACACTGAAGCATTGGAGGTCAGGCTGAGCGATCCAACTTCGACTCTCAACCATTCAACAGGGTAGACAACCAAACAATGGGCAGCGCATACCAACTAGAAGTCATGTACATGCATTTTAAACATATTTATTTAAAAAAAAAGATTGGTCTCAAAACTTTACAATGAAAGTATCTTATTATTCCGAGAACATTTAGAGAAACCTATAGTCCTCGTGAGCCTTGACAGACTCTACATCTAGAAACTGGGTGTACACTGAAGCATTGGAGGTCAGGCTGAGCGATCCAACTTCGACTCTCAACCAGTCAACAGGGAAGACAACCAAACAATTGGCAGCGCATACCAACTAGAAGTCATGTATATGCATTTTAAACATATTTATTTTAAAAAAATGGTCTCAAAACTTAACAATCTAATTATTCTGAGAACTATAGAGAAATCTATGAAATATTGTCACATTCAGTTTACGCTACATTTATTGCTACATTTTATATTACTCACTATTATGGTTTGGTTAAAAATTTAAAGAGACTGACATATATCAAGGTCTTTCGGTTATTGATTTCTAGCTTTTTGTTAAAAACATTTGTAAATCTATTATTCAAATTAAGTACATATATCAAGTTCCCATATTATAACTTGCGATATGTAGGGAAAATGATATTAAGGTCATCTGTTTCTTCGGCCAGCAGTTACAGAGCAGGGTGTCCTGTGTCCATAACAACGACCAACCACCTTTATTTTCCCCAACTTAAAGTAAGATGCCCATTAGAGTTGGGTGGACTCAGGCTACTACGAACGGTTTTGAGAAAACTACGACACACGGTGTCAGCCACTGCATAGAGAACGAAGAAAAAATAGACTACATTCTTTATAAAGTGTCGCCTTCTGCAAGAAAGGCAATCGGGACAAGAGAGAACTGGTTTGTGTGCGACATTCTGTCTGTCCTTGTACGGCAAAAAGGCGACATTAGGACTTACTGCCCACTCCCTTTCACTTGCTCCAGGGGAGTAATCTCAGTATGGTTCGTTACTTATGGGGGTTTTGATTCGAGTGGACTCAGAGTCTTCCTAAAAATTCCGAAATTGAGAATAAAAGTCTTTACCGAGATTCTAATCCAAGACATAATTCCAAAATTCAAACGTTTTATCATTCAGCCATCACGTCCCCATATATTTATAAATATGTATAAATATATATATATATATATATATATATATATATATATATATATATATATATAGGGTAATTAAAAAATAATCATGTATATTATATTTGGTTGAAATTAACAATTTCAACGATATGCCTCTATTTGCTCTATGCTGACAATTTACAAATCTTGTAAAAAAGAAACTCGAATATAGCTTTCGCAGGGGCGTTGTTTTTTTTTATTGCTATTTTATACCATAAAATGCACAAAACTTACAACATCCGGTGCTATGATGACTGCTCCACAGATATGATGCAGGACGTTCTGGTACAAGACTTGGAGAGATGCTTGATAGGGTCTAGAGAACATCTTTGAGATTTCTCCGTTGATGATTCGAGAGTTGGAGGACCCATTAAATGTTCTGGGAAACATGCTGTTCTTGATGTCTGGGAGGTGGATGCGATTGGGAACAACATCCCCAAATGAAACCGCTGCCATGAAAATAGAATTAATATTGTATTGGAGAGGGATTACACTAACATCCACATCCCTTCATTGAACGTCAGGTGTTTGCAGGGATTAGGGATGCATTGCTCACGGTGTTCGAATGTAGAACACCAAGATAAATCTTTAATTCAGTTATTCTAAAATTAATAAAATGACTAAAAATTTAGAAAGCTTATAATGCCTAAACCATAACATTCAAGATGGAATCCGGAAGCTCTCAATGTTTTTGTGTTTTTTTTTTGTTTTTTTTTTAAATCTAAATCTGTGTTTCCCAAACTTTATCCGTAACGGATCACTGCACATTTGGAACATTTAGCGGAACACTTTGCTTTAAATAAAGAGTAATTCACGTGGTGGACTACTAGTTAATTATTTCATTAGTTTGTGGAACACCAATTAATGCCTCGCGAAACACTTGAGTTCCCCGGAACAAAGTTTGGAAAACACTGATCTAAATAGTCCTCCAGCGGACAATGGTTATTACTGCGCTGGGTGTCGCAAAGTATGTAGGTCTCTGCTGGGACTGCGTAGCCACGGGAAATACTGCATTCCTCATTAATTCTTTTTTTCGTACAGAGAGACGAGAGAGTTTAACTTGAACAAGTTGTCAAGACAAAAGTTTGTTTTAAAGAAAATGTCTCCTTTACGCGGCTGAATGATTCCCCTTGTGAGAATAAATATTTCTCTTCTCATAACTATTGAATGATAGAAATAAAAAAAAAGATACACTCTTCCCCAGCCACAAGTTCCTTACCCCGAAAACTATCCTCGTTAAGCAAATGTATAGATGTACATAGAGCAAGGGTTCTCACCCTGTGGGTCGCGACCCCTCTTAGGGTCAATTGACGATTTGCCAGGGGCTGCCTAAGACCATCGAAACAATGGATTTTTAATTGTCTTTTCTTCTATTGCTATATCTGTGTGTGGGAGGGGGGGTCGCGTCAGAGTGGGGGATTGTAAAGAGGGGTCGACGAGCTTAAAAGGTTGAGAAACGCTGACATAGAGTATAGAAAGGTTTAATTATAACCCACGAGATCTTCGGTAGACTTAGAAGACGGTGGGCTAGGTGGGCGTCTAGTTCTTAACTTTTTAATAACGCATATCGGCGGGAAAACCCGATGACGTATGTTCAAGAAAAGAATTTCTGTAAATCAACACAAAATGAAAGTTAAAAGATTATTATAGTTTTTTCTTAGATTATAACGGTAATGACATAGAGTTTTCCTTGTGTGGCCAATTAGCTAGTAATTCTTTTCCCAAAACTATACAATTTCTTGTAAAACCGTTTTCGACCTCAGTGTCCAACCTTAACCTAAGAAGAGTTTGCAAGCTTGAAAATGGAATTGTAAAGCAGGCTGTGTACACACACAACTTTATTTAGCTTACTAATAGCTGATCATTATCAAATAAACAAATGTTTCTCAGTTTTCAAATTCTGAATATTAAGACAAAATGAAACAAAAAAAGCTTACAGACGAACAGCAGAACCACAGCGAGGGAAATCATTCTTGATCTTCAGAAGAAATAAAACAACGATTGTCTCTCTTGCACTTGATTCTTCAGCTGTGCTTCGAGCTTTTAAATGTTTCGGCATTATTTGCGTAATCCTCTTCAAAGTAATGAGCATCTGTCTGTTCACATTGTAAATAAAAATTTACGGACTTACGCCAAGTGAAGCTGTTTAATCAAGAATAGGTGCGGCCGTTAGATTAAACCATAGGTGCTGAGTATTTTGTCATCAGTTGACGCTATAATGCCATATCTATACTATAAAGCAGAAAGTAAGGCATGTATGTATGTATGGGTGTATATCCCGCATAGAAATCAAAAGAGTTTGACCCATCGTGATAAACCTTAGCATAAATGTTCCTTGGGTACTAACTACAACCTTAGTGTATGTATAGTAGCCCTAACTAAATTAAGACCCTTAAAGAAAAAAAAAAGTTGCCCAACTCTATGAAAGTATTACTTTTTCATGCATCTAGGACACATACATGTCTACATGATGAGACAAGACGATGAGGTCACTGTCACAGCCCAGTTCTTGTATTAGGCGTGATAACGCGAATGTCGTATTATGTAGATACCTCTTGTAGATAATATAATATTCCTTGTATTGTTAGTTAAATACTTTCACTCGCGCACTAGATTTGCTAGTGCGTGAGAACACTAACATGCTGAACTCTTTGACCACAATATTTAGAATAATTAATAGACTCACTGATAGCAGACATGGTTTTTATTACACAAAAATAATAAATCACAAAAGATGTTGGCAACTTCAGCCATCAAAAATTACATCTAAGGAAATAAGTCCTGAATACAAATCAATTATAATAACTTCAATACTTGTACATAACTCTACTTGTCAAAAATATCCATAACACTCCTCTCTCTACCAGAGTCTAAGATCAACTGAGGTGTCCACTTCGTGGTCAGCTTCCGACCAAACAAAATCTCGTGCGGACTGCACGGAATGGTTCAGTGATTACTAGTCACCAAAAATTACTGGGGTTCTAAAACTTGTATGTTGCATACGCCCCTTCCCCTAGAAAAGATTTTTGACAAAAGTACACATGATATTAATATGCTATACATATGTCTAGTAGCTTAATCACTAGTGTCAAGCTGATGTAATAAATCAATTCAATACTGCTTGCTCATTTATACGTAAGTATTAATGTCATGTCATTCATTTTAACTATGAATGGTTCCATATACTAATTGATAAATGCATTGTTCAACTCTCAAAATGTTTGCTTAGAAAAATATACCTTAGTATGATTACACCTACTGTCCAAGTATGTTATTGAAAAAAATATTAATAAAATTTGAGGCTTTAGTCTCATGAAATATAGTTAAATAATAATATATCATCTATTCACAATTATACTGAAATATTTTACATGAGCATGTATAATTGCTATGTGCTCATTCTGTTAACATACATTGACATCTCAATTATGAGAAGAAGAAAAAATTAAAGTTATTTTGCATCCAATTTTTTATATAATATAACACACCCAATGTGTATCATCTGACACACTAAGTGAATTTATTGAAGATGTTCCCAATAAAGTTTACATACATCTATACAAGTATATTTATGTTCAGTATTCATTATATCAATCTAAGTTCTGTCACCATTATACAAGGTTACAGTGACATTGTCTATAATTGTTATTAATAGCACACATATGTGGTATTTAAAGTACAATAACATATAAAATGATAGCATTCAAGTGTGTACGACTTGGAAAAAAAAATCAACAATATTTACATTTGTGAGTTGTTTTTCAAAAAAAAAATAATTTCAGGTCAACAGTTCAAGTGGTTCACTGTTGTTTACAATCTGTTTGTTTACATTACTGTGTTTACTAACCATATAAATTATTAGCACATCTAGTCATTATGAAATTCTATGTTATTGTCAAATTGTGCTAGGTAAATATTTAATGCACAATTAATTAAAAAATGATAATACAATAGCATCAATGAAAGAAAAAAAAATATCATGACCCAATAAAATGATACAAGTCTAACAAAAATATGTCATGACCTAGTTACATGATAACCAGAAAAATGTCAGCTTGACCTGATTGAAAAATGTCAAGTTGTTTTTAATTGTCTTATGAAGTTACTCAGTTAAAATACTTTGACTGATATTTACAATATCATTGTCCTCATTAGTATCTGTTTCATGATCTACCTGTCTTGACAAAAAATCAGCTAATACATTTTCATGACCAGGTATACTTTGTAGGTCAAATTTGTAATCAGATAAAATTAGTGACCATCTATTTATTCTGTTATTCTTTAGTTCTTTTCTTTTAAGTGCTAACAATGGTTTATGGTCACATTTAATTGTAAAAAATCTTCCTAGTAAATAGTGTTTTAGTTTGACTATGCACCATACTATTGCTAATAGTTCTTTTTCTATTATTGAATATTTTCTTTCTGCTTTAGATAATGTTCTACTTATATGAGCTATAGGTTTCAAATATGACTCTTTCTGTTGCAGTAGGCATGCTCCTATACCATTATTAGATGCATCAGTGTACAGTAGGAGTTGTGAAATAGGATTAATACTCCCTAATTCTAGTTTCTCATTAAACTTATCCTTTAGTCTGGTTAGCGCTTCTCGGCTGCTATCATCTAAGTTTATTATATTTGAATGTTTCTTCTAAGTAAACTCTACTAAGGGCTGAATTAGTTGGGCATAGTTGGGTATAAATTTTCTATAAAAGTTACACAAGCCAAATAGTGCTCTGACATCCTTTTTTGTTTTAGGTTCCTTAATGTTTCTTATTTTACTGATGTTTGCTTTGGTAGGAGTTATTCTGTTATTAGTATTGTTGTAGCCTAAAAATTGAATTTCATCCTTTACAAGATTTAATTTATTTGGAGCAATTGTCATCTTATGTTGTTTTAGACGAGCAAATATTTGTTCAAGTGTGTCTAGATGTTCCTTTTCTGACTTAGTGAAAACACAAATGTCATCCACATATGAAATTACATTGTCTATGCCAGATAATAGTTTACTCATACATTTTTGGAGAGTGGCTGTGCTGTTAACTAACCCAAATGGCATGACATTCCATACATATACCCCTTCAAACCCTGGTAAAATACATTTGAAAGATGTGTATTGTTTAGACATTTCTTCCATTTTTATTTGCCAGAATCCTTTATTTAGATCCATGGTGGTAAACAGTGAGGCTCTACTTAGCATAATAATTATAGTGTCTGTATCAGGTAAAGGTTCAGGATCTAAAATAGATTCTCACGCTATTATCTTTTTTCTTAACAATCACCATAGGTGATGCATAAGAGCATACTTCTGATTTTTCTATCTTGTTTTCACTTAGTAATTTCTTTAGTTCTACCTTTACTAATTTCTCATAGGCCTTTGGGATGTTATATGCCTTTGTTTTGGATGGTAGTGTCTTATTTAAGTGTATTGAATGCTGAATTAGATCATTGCAGCCTAGTTTCAATGTAATGACATCATTGTATTTTCCTATCAAGTTATCTATATTGGTCCTATCATTACTTGAGTCTTGGGTGGTAGCATGAATAATTATAGTGTTTGCAGCATATTCTTGTATAGTTCCTATTGAATCTGTATCCCTATCAATTACTTCTATCTCTTTAAATGTTCTTTTAGAAAGAGAGAAGGGGAGGTTATGCACGTATTTACTTTATGATGTATTTTAATTTTGTACTGGCCCCTGAACGGGTAAAAGCAGCTATTAATTTTTGTTTTTTGTCTGTCCGTTGTAAAGTTTTTATCACAGCTGATAAAAACCCAATTTTATCATAATGAGTAGACTTTACTTGTTAAATTTATGTAAAACGGCTATTTTTGGATCTTCTGAAAGCTAATCGTTTTGTGTGAAAAAAATAAATGTTACTTCTTACATATATACCACTTCTAAAACACTGTGACTATGAAAACAGTATTTCGGAGTTTTATTCCTTTGTTAAATTTGCAACCATTTTATGTCAGTAGATTGTTGAATTGGAAATCAAAGAATGATCTGAATATAAGAAGAGTTTCATTAATATAGAAATAAGAACACAGCTGTTTCTTCACTTAGGAGGCGCGGTGGGTTCGAAACCTGTTAAAGACTGGGATTTTTAATTTCGGGATTTTCGATCGTCTCTGAGTCCACCCAGCACTAAATGGGGAAATATAAAGGCGGTTGGTCGTTGTGCTGGCCACATGACATCCTCGTTAACCGTAGGCCACAGAAACAGATGACCTTTATATCATCTGCCCAATAGACCACAAGGTGTGAAAGGGGAACTTTACTTTACTGTTTCTTCAATGTGTTTAAATAGGTTTATATTTCTCCGACAAAAGATTCCTTAGTGCCATTGGATAGACCCTATATATAAAGCGAAAGTGGAATGGTATTGTAAACACAATTTAAATCATTAAATCGTCAAAAAAAAAAAACAGGCATTAAAAATAGTAATCGTCACAGCCACAACTAGTGTGCAGTTTAGACCAAATAGCTCGTTGCCAAATCGTGACCTCAGTAGTATGTCAAACAAAGGAATGAAATAGTACCCGACTGAAGTGGTGGTATTAGGCTTAGTGAACACATACATGAAATAAAACAGTAAATAACTATACAATCTTCCATGTTCATAGACTATACGCTAGTAGAGTGGTAAACGCGTTGGCTTGAGAAACCTTAGAAGTCTTTAGCTCACAAGTTTAGGTCGTTCTCTTTTTTTTATATATAAATGCTATTTTATTGTTAGTCTAGATCAATTACACATTGAATTACATGACTCATCCAAACTAATTGATACAACTACAATTACTATAAGTGTTTTTCTTGTTTATAGTATTGTTATTATGCTGTCACCCGTGAGGCGCTATGCGAATTTAACTTATTTGTTGATTTAGATTTTGATACAGGACAGTTTCTAATTCATTACATATTTTTTGGTCTTAATTTTTTGTTTTTCTTTTTCATTTGGGGCCACCCCATTCACTTCGCCTAGGGCCTCCAATTACGTAAGGCCGGCCCTGCAGTTACACGTGTATTTACTAGAGATAAAAAGGACTGCTATTTATATGCCAGGAACTTACAAGAGTGTAACTTTGAATCTTTGCGGAAGGGAAGACAATCAGCAAATGTTGTTTCCTAAAAGTACATCTGGTACATTACTCTTAATTCGTCCTGTGTCCTCTTAATCAATAGAGGACTTGTTACATGAGGTCTCCGTCAGAACACTTGGCAAACAGTTGGTGTCGTTTATACTTTGAAGTGCCATGTCTGTGTTTACATCATGCATATTTTATCGAATTCCAGCCCCAGGAAACAGTTTGAAACAGTATGAATAAGAGTAAAACAAGAGTTTAACGTCTTTGTAAGATGTGAGACATAGGAAACAACCATATAGGTTTTGTATGATTTTTACTGATTGTCGTTCTTGCTTTTTTGTCGTTTAAGCTGCATGGAGCGAAATCTGTTAGATTATTAGACTAGGTATCATTAATAATCCACAAACAGAGATACATTCCTTGCTTTCTCAACTATGAGAATTTACATCTTCTATTTTTAGGGGCCACCGAAAGGGGAAAAGACGCTATTAGTTTTGTGCGAAATGTCCGTCCATCTGTCCGTCCGTCCCGTTTAGATCTTGTAAACTATAAAAGATATTGAAAATCCAACATCACAATATTTTAGACCATTCAAAGTTCTGATGCAACGGCAACTTTTTTTTCTGAAAGTGAAAAATCTAATTTTTAAAATCAGTTATCAAGCAGTTTTTTTTAAAAGAAAAAGCTAATTAGTATGCATTATAAGTTAGACCTAAATTAAAACGAATACTAATCTTGCAAACTTCATTTTCGTGTACATGTCTTACAATACGTCACGGTGATGATTTTTAAACATTCGAGTTAGAGATTGAGCTTTTTCAAAACAATTACATGAATTGTAAGACTTCAGTTAGGCCAGGAGAGGCGCCTTACCTGAGTGGTAACGCGCATGGCTTGTGAACCGGGGGACCCGGGTTCGAATCATGGTGAAGACTGGGATTTTCAACTTTGGAATCTTTAGGCTCCTCTGATTCCACTCAGCTCTAATGGGTACCTGACATTGGTTGGGGAAAAGTAAAGGCGGTTGGTAATTGTGCTGGCTACGTGACACCCTCGTTAACCGTAGGCCAAAAATAACATGAACTTTACATCATCTGCCCTATAGACCACAAGGTCTGAAAGGGGAACTAGTTAGGCCAGGTTCACATCTAACTTTGTATTCGCTTGCACCTATCCTTTGATCTGCTGGACCATTGGTGCACTACACAAGATATGTCAACCTTCTTTCTCCATTCTTATCTCTCATTTGTCTTTGATATAATTTCATTTGGATGTTCTTTCTGAAAATATTGAAGCCTGCATGGGTCGACCACTTCGGGGGCCGATTTTGAGTTTGTGTTTCCACACAAACTGTCTTTGTAACCTTGTTTATATATTTTTTGTATTTTCATTTATATATGTCTGTTCGATTAGACACATTATAAGTGAGCCTCGCCTATTTCTTGAAAATGTTTAAATATTTAGATATATCTGCTGGAGGCGTGTTGACCGACTAGTAAAACGCATGATTTAAAAGTGAAAATCCTGGTGAAGACTGTGGTTTTTTTTCAATTTGAAATATATATCTGAGTCCACCCAGTTCCAGACAATAGTCAGGGGAAATGTAAATGCGGTTGGTCGTTGTGCTGGCCACATGACCACACTCGTTAACCGTGTGTCACAGAAACAGTTGACTCCCCTATAGATCGCAAGGTCTGAAAGGGAAACTTTCTTTGAATAGATCGACTTGAGCTTACATTCCCCCAGAGACGTTCTCCCCCATGTGAAACAAGATGTCTCCACAGCGATTGGTCATTAGCGATATCGAAATGAGACATCTATATCCTCCACCCTACTTGGTTTCCACTATTGCTAAATCTTTCAGAAAGATACGACACAATGATCTCTAAGTATTCTTCTGTTTGATCCGAGAAGAATGAAAACTGGTCGCGAGTATTAACACTTCCTTCCATCCCTTTCCTTTCTTCAGGAGGTTTGAACCAGGACGTAACCATTAGTTCCAAAGGAACGTATGAAACTTCTAAAAAAAAAAACTTCTAAAAGAAAAAATCCTTCACCAAATGAGCACTGGTCCCTCTAGTGAAGAATCAATTTAACTCTTTCTCTCCCAACTGACAATACCCGCGTTGATTCCACCAGAATGTGGTAAATAATTACGGAGAGAAAGAGTTAAAACAAACAGATTTAACTACGGGTAATTAATTATTAAGTTATTTTATTTGGTATCGAACAAGAAAAAGAGATCGTTCATGACATATGTGGTGGTATAAATTGAATTAGTCCCCTTGAGGAGGCATGAATGAAAACTTGCTGGGGTTTTTTTGTTTTGTTTTGAATGCAATCATAAAGACATTTACCCGGATACCCCTTCTTTCTCCCCACCCACGAGCCAAACAAGTAGAAACAAGAGATCGGATCATAGCGCATTGTCTGGTACTGATAAAATCTCAAATCATGAAATTGTACTAAATAAAAACAATTGGTAAAAAAAAAAAATTCTAATCGCACATTTGGTGAGTGCAGATCTATTACAGATTTATTCACGGCTGATACAACCTCATTGATACAATTACACTTAATATAATTTTTTAAAATTATTTTTAAAAGTTTTTCATGTTGTTTATTGTTCTTCGCTAGAGCGATCCAAATTACTGTAAAGATCTTTATTTCTGTTAATCCAGTTAATAAATCCAGACACTCTGGTATAGACTGATGGGTAGTTCACTGCAAAATATAATAAAATCATCTCTGAATACATCCTCTAGAAATAGTCTGCATGTATATATATATAGTATACAGTATATTATGTATGGAGTAAATCGAAGGTGCACAACGACCAAAGGTTTACAGTAATACGTGATGAAACAAACAGAACAAGCTTATAGTCAGTGAAAGTTATTATTATTATTTTGAATCTAAAATGTATTTTATTTTTAATAGATCTAGAACAACAGTAGTAAATGTATGCGATTGGGTAGATTTTATAGATTTTATTGCTTAGTTTTTATTTGTGCAAACTTCATGAGCCATGCGCAGTCCAATCATTTGATTTTGTGAGGGGGGCGGGGGGAGGGAGTCAATGTTCCTACTGTCTTTTAATAGTTACTTTAAATATAAAAAAATAGGATCTAGTCTCAATTTGAGCTTTAGGTCTTGAGCCTTCGCGACAAGCTAGCCACAGAGCTATTGAACTTATTTAGGTACATATAAAAGTAGAACATTTTATATGTATCTATTGTTAAGCCATACTCTTTACAGGCCTGAGAGAAGCTGGACATTAGTGACTACGCATCGTCCGCGAATGGCATATTTCTTACGATGATGGCTCTGATTTTAGTTTTGGCTTTCAGTCTGGCAATATTTAAGAGTTAATCATGAAATATGTAATGGAGATAGATGCCTTCGGTGAATTGGTCGAACCCGTTGTGGATTAGCAGTGAAAATAGTATTCCAAAGAGGGTTGGGGCCAGGTAAGGTAATCTTTAGTGTTTTTTTTAAGAAGAACTAATTGTAAGTTCAATATGTTAAAACTGAATACGCCTACAGCGGTTTAGTTGTCTACCAACAGTTTGTTGCTACAAGTCAACGGCCGTCTACTACACTTATATTTTGAAGAAACTCTTACCGTCACAATAATCCCAAACATAGGACAGAACTCCAATGAGGTAGCGGCGTCGCTTGAATTCACACATTAGTGGTCCGCCACTGTCCCCGTTGCAACCACCTGCAGGTTGTACATCATCACCTTTTGAAAAAAAAAAGTAAGCAAAAAAAATTCTTTAAATGTCCAAAACATGCACATAATTTTAACTACTCCTTCAAGGAATAATAAACTTGTTATCGACAATAAAAAAGGGAACTTTCGATAACTGGAACAGTTTGAAGACAAGTTTAAACCTACTATCAGTTACAGAAAAAGAGCAGACAGATGATAACATTTAGTTCTTGAGTACAACACATAACCTGCATTCAATTATTGAAACATATGTCCGTTTTTTAGAAGATTTAGGAATTTTCCCACTCTATTCTTGTGCCAAGCGGGTGGCTGAGTGTTTGGCTTTCGAATTAGGGGTCCTAGGTTCGAATCTCGGTGAAGACTGGGATTTTGAAATTCGGAATTATTTTTAGGGCACCCGGCTCTAATGGGTACCTGACTTTAGTTTGGGAAAGTAAAGCTGGTAGGTCGTTGTGCTGGCCACATGACACCCTGCTCGCTAATCGTTGGCCACAGAAACAGATCATCTGCCCCCAAAGGTAGCAAGGTGTTAAAGGGAAACTTTACTTTTCTAATATAGCCAAATGAATTCCTAGACAAAGTGTTTATTATACTTGCTCAGGTAAACGTATGTACAGTGTGGTGCTTGATAAATGACTATGACACCAATGACTTACCACTTTCTCCTAAGACACAAACATGATTCCTGTCAATGGTCGCGTTTACTTCCTGGTGTAAGGAAACACATTTCTTGTAGGTCAGTTTTCTAACTTTTCCCTCCAACAGAACCGGCGAGGCTGAACCGTAATAATATGTACGTCCCCAGCCGGAAATGACGCATTCAGAGTTGTCGAAATTCAAACCAGGTGGAGCTAATCTGATTGGCTGTTTGATTAAACGTCATCGGATAGAAGTGGAATGAAACGTGAACATTTTTTATGGAGAGTGAAAATATTATCTTATTATTATGTCTAGCTTTATTGCAGTATTGAAAATATTATCTTATTATTATGTCTAGCTTGATTGCTTTATTGAAAATATTATCATATTATTATTTCTAGCTTGGTTGCTTTATTGAAAATATTATCTTATTATTGTGTCTAGCTTGATTGCTTTATTGAAAATATTATCTTATTATTATGTCTAGCTTGATTGCTTTATTGAAAATATTATCTTATTATTATGTCTAGCTTGATTGCTTTATTGAAAATATTATCTTATTATTATGTCTAGCTTGATTGCTTTATTGAAAATATTATCTTATTATTATGTCTAGCTTGATTGCTTTATTGAAAATATTATCTTATTATTATGTCTAGCTTGATTGCTTTATTGAAAATATTATCTTATTATTATGTCTAGCTTGATTGCTTTATTGAAAATATTATTTTATTATTATGTCTAGCTTTATTGCTTTATTAAAAATAGTATCTTATTATTATGTCTAGCTTGATTGCTTTATTGAAAATATTATCTTATTATTATGTCTAGCTTGATTGCTTCATTGAAAATATTATCTTATTATTATGTCTAGCTTTATTGCTTTATTGAAAATATTTTCTTTTTATTATGTCTAGCTTTATTGCTTTATTGAAAATAGTATCTTATTATTATGTCTAGCTTTATTGCTTTATTGAAAATATTATCTTATTATTATGTCTAGCTTGATTGCTTTATTGAAAATATTATCTTATTATTATGTCTAGCTTGATTGCTTTATTGAAAATATTATCTTATTATTATGTCTAGCTTGATTGCTTTATTGAAAATATTATTTTATTATTATGTCTAGCTTTATTGCTTTATTAAAAATAGTATCTTATTATTATGTCTAGCTTGATTGCTTTATTGAAAATATTATCTTATTATTATGTCTAGCTTTATTGCTTTATTGAAAATATTTTCTTTTTATTATGTCTAGCTTTATTGCTTTATTGAAAATAGTATCTTATTATTATGTCTAGCTTTATTGCTTTATTGAAAATATTATCTTTTTATTATGTCTAGCTTTATTGCTTTATTGAAAATATTATCTTATGATTATGTCTAGCTTTATTGCATTCGCAAAGTAAAAACAAGCAAAATATAATTTAAAAAAAAAGGTAATCTAAGATGAAAAAATCCACCTTTACTACTGTATTTCAATAATGTAGAAGTTATTTCCCTTATTCGATCAAATGAAACAATTCATTACAAATACTTAAGTAATTCAAAATTGGTTAATTTTTTAATGAATCATGTTTCGTTAGGTACAATAAGTAATTGTTTAAAGTGTCAACTTGATCACAGAAGGCGTGTGGGAGAACTGGCGTTAATGATTATGAAAGTGGACTTAACCCTACATATTTTGCCATATTTTGATGATATGTAACAAAATAACTAATTGCCAGCATTTAATCGAAAATGGGTTACTTTCTTGTCTATGCCAATGAATTTTTGTGCAATTTTGTTTTTTAACAAATTGAAATTTGCCTTTAACAAAAAAACAATAAAAAAAAATTTTCCCTATTTATTCGCATTTAAAAAGTTACTTTTCCATTCAATAAAAGATACACGGATTACGACTCCTGTAGGAATCTATTTAAACACATATTGTGAAAGTTTTATCAGAAGCAATTTAAACAAATGTTTTGACTGCTAATGAAAAATATATTTTTGAAAAATTTGACTGCTATTGGAACCTTTTTAATCTAAATACATTTTAGTGACTGCTATTACCAGCGCACAAATGACTATGTAAATACTATGTATATCTCTAAAGTTATACCTGGACATTCTCATTGTAGGTTATACGATTCTTTAGAAAGATCAGCCCGATATCATTGGGGAAACCCAGATCTGGGTTTAGAGAGAAGTTCTCATGACGTTGATAAGCCAAGACCTCCAGGAACTGGGTGTACTTCAGAGGAGGTGCTTGAAGGTTCAAAGAGCCGACTTCCACTCGAAGAACCTCGGCTGGGTATTTTATTAGGCAGTGCGCAGCGCAGATCAACTGGGGAAAGAAACAGAACATTTTTATATAGCCAGATCAGAGACCTATATATATTATATCTAGACTGGATAACGGAAGCAAATTCTTATCGATCAGCTCACAGACCTATATATTGAGATTGTTATATAACTAAATCTTTTTATCAAACTGTGAGGAAAGTCGCCCCAAATCTAGGAAAATCTACTTTTTCTAATGATCTTTAGTTTTCAAAGTTTAGCAATAATGGATTTGCATTAGAATGGGCTGTTCATCACATGACTATATATATTGGATGGCTGCCTGGTCGTGCGGTTTGCACGCTGGACTGTCGTTCAGATTTATCGATGGTCCCGGGTTCAAACTTTGCCCGCTTCCATCCCCCGTCGTCCTGCGGGAGGTTTGGACTAGGAAGTAATTATCTTCAACTCTGAAGGAACATCCATGTAAAACAAACAAAACAAGTATTCACGCAATTGTATCAAATAAAGCCGTTTCCTGTTAGTTTCCATTGAAATAATGGTTTGAAAATCCTAGAACGAAATAATTTACGTCTGTTGATTTTAATCATCTTATGTACATTAAAATTTATTATCTAGATATTTTTAGACTTTGATCTAAAAATCGCAAAATAATAATTATGAGACTAGAGTGTTCTTATTTTTGATGTGAAATCACTAGATCTAGACCTTAACATTAAAACATATCCGTTTACATTCAAAATACGTTTCTTTTAACAATGTTTACTATAAAACAGAAAAAGAATAGGGCACGATAAGGGGAAATATGGGGGCGATATAATGGAAAGTAAACAGAAAAATCTAAGACCATGAAGGGAGAAAAATGCAGAGAAATTTAAAAATAAACAAATGTAATAACAATATATCCCCTGGACAATGGTTGGCGGTCTGGCCGTGGGGTATGCGCAATGTTACCCTCTGGCGTCCTTTAGCCTTTCGGCGTACCTAATACAGCTTGCGACAGTCCCGCTTATCTTGCATCATTCACACTGCATTCACTAACCAATCACTAGCTACTTCTTACCGTTAGGATAGAAACACACACATATACTCTATAACACAAACACATTATCTATCTCAAAACGTTAATAGATATACAACTTATCTTATAACATTGACAGATGTTATAAGATGTGACAGAACGTCACCAAAGATCCAAGCATCATCTTACATCGTTAACATAAAAGATACGAGACACAAGACATACTACGTCACGTTCGATGATGACAGCTCCGCAGTAATGGTTCCAGACATTGTTTTTGTAGACCTGGAGGGACGCTTGATATGGACGAGAGTACAGCTTTGATGGTACACCATTGATGATCTTGGACCCTGGACCTCCGTCAAAGGTTCTCTCTAGCAAGTTTGTTGCATCGTCTGGGAACTGAATTCCAACATGATCCACCTTCCCAGACGCCCCAGCTGGTGTAAATAAAAGTCAACCAATGAAACAAGCTTAAATTTGTGTATATGTATCAATTCATTTAGATTGAGTAGTAAATATGTGTTAATTGTCTACCAGCAGTTTGGTGCTACAAGTCACAGTAACAGCATATTGGTTGTAGGCGTGATGTATCTTAACTAATAAGAGTTGAAATAACTTGAAAAACTTCTATTAGAACAACACTCAATAGAACTTTATTGATGATATAGACAAAATTAAGACTTTAGTAATAATATTCTTTAACAACAATACAATACAATAACAGAACCTTTTAGCCTTACGTTCTGGAGTCGTCTCCCCTAACTAAGACCACGTGACGACAATGCCATCTATGTTGCATTATTCACAACCAATTGCTAACCTCTTCACACCGTCACCATATCAACTCACACACACACACAAACACACACACGCACACACACACACATTCCATAACAGTTCGTATTCTAAAGAAGCGTTTTCATAGCGCATCTCTGTACGCCGAACACCTTTCAGCTCACTAAAAAAGATTGTCTTAGGTATATGTTCGTTCTCCATACGGGATATGTGCCAATCCCAGCGTGACTGTAAAACGTTCATACTGCCATTTGAAAAAGCATCTCTGTTTGTAGTCTAATCTTGGTGTGCAAAGCATCTTGGATGAAAAGCTTTCAAGAACTCTTAGTTACTTCCTTTAAGGTACCCAAGTCTCAGATCCACATAGAAGGGTTGAGAGAACCACTGCTTGGTAGATAATAATTTGGTAGGCAGGCGGGGATTTATTTCACCACACTCTCCATTGGACGCGTCCACAACTAGAGATCATACGCTTGTCAACCTCTCTTAACACAATGGGTTGTACTAATACTATACTTCCCAGGTTTGTGAAGTTGTCTACCACATTAAGTGCTGTCTATTCACAGTGCACTTTGGGGCTGAGTAGGTTTTATTGGGTGACTTCTGGAACACGACTTCCGTTTTTTCCGAGGTTTAGAGTTAAACCAAAAGAAGTGGCAGCGAACGCCAATTCGTTGACCGCGAGCTGGAGATCATAGTCAGGGTGCGCAAGTAAGACTTAGAGAAACTGGGTTATGCCCATTTCCTTTGTTTTGTTACGGGACAGTAGACTTTGAAGATTGAGTGCATTGTAATAATTCACCAGCAAAAATAAAATATTACCTTGAATAGTACGACTATGTTAATTATTATAAGTTATCTAAACTGGAAATAGCCAGTCATTTGATTCGAAAAGAAAGCTTGACCAATCAGATTTATAGATGACATTTTTTAGTTTACCAAATCACAATAAATTTTAGCATTTTTGGCAGAAAAACATTTTTAATACACCGATGTATGAATAGTTATAGTGTTTCTAAGTGCTCTATAAATTGTGTACTTTAACTGCAGAGAGCCATGTAGGTAGCTTTTAATTTGTTGACAAGTCTAATAGAACCCACAATACGCCTAGTGACGTGGGCGGTGTCAAGCTTTTTTTTTTCCATTGACGTCATATTGAAAATGTTCATTCATAAAACATTCTAGCAAAAATTAATTTTCAAATCAATATAACGGTCGACCTCGAGTTTTTGCGATGTGGCCATATCAAGAATTGCTTGCTTAAACCTTTAAACGCGTGTGGTAGTTTAACCTCTAAACATCAGAATTGTCTATGCACTCATTGTAAAACAGTTCAGCACTTTAAGGGTTAAGAGATTAGGATATTTATCTCGATAACGATAGAGTAATTCTCCGAGATTCAACATAATAATTACTTTAATTCCAGAGAAGAGAAACATTACTATGTCGCCTAAGTCATCCGTAAACAAAGTAAGTCCTTACTCTATAAAGTCTCAAGCACTAATTGTTCCTTTATTCTGTCTTCTAGCTGACCCGTTTTTAATCGTTCGTTTTGTCAATACGGGAATTCCCGATTATATTACACTAATACCCCATTTCATTAGGCCTGTGTGCATTACAAGATATCCTTTTTGAGTAGGACTGTACATGTTCAACAATAAGTTATGAACATATATATATATATATATATAAACCAGTCATTTTCCAGTGCTTAACGGAGCGCGTAATCTTGTCAAGGAGTCCATATCCTCACTTTACCTTACATCCGTAAAACATACTTCTAATATTACTTACCAAAGAGAAGTACCAACACTGTTAGCCAGTTCATAATTCGGACAAAGTTCACACAAAATGTGGATGAGTTCTGTACGTTTATATCGACATGGACATGGACATGGACAAAAACACACGTAAGTAAAAAAAAACAAAAAAAAACATCTGTCAATGTCCCCATACATCTATTATTTACTGATATTTGGGTAATAAAAACAAACATAGAACTAATCGCGCATGATTTGTACCTTTCTATTATAGAGATCTACTCAAAGTACAGAATGTGTCAAAATTAAAATATCCTTTAAAAATCTATTGGTTTCTTGAGTTGTTTTTTTTTCTGTATCCTAAAATGTTTTTAAAAGTATATGATCCTGTTCCATTAGATGTATTTCTTATGTAAATAAATATCATTTCGCAGTCCTGGTTTTACAACCATTCTGAAACCACAACATAGTTCCATAACCTACTCGGGGTTCGTTGCTTTATTGAATGAAAATATAAATAGTGCTCCAGGTTACTAAGTGCGGTCGGGTACTAAGTGATGTCTGGTACTAAGTGATGTCGAGTACGAAGAACTGTCGAGTACTAAGTGATGTCGAGTAATGAGAGCTGTCCAATAATTCTGAAAGTAAATATCTTTTTTTTTTATTCTTGTAGAAAGCCAATGATATTTTTTTTTCAATGAAATGATTTGATTGACATTTACAAATGTAAACTTCAAGAAGACTTCCTTTAGTTGTAAGTAACAAATTTCTTACACAAAAAGGGACAATGGTGAAATACTAACACAAATTAGCTATATTTCTGAACATAATAAGAATAAATTATCTGGGAGATGGGGGCGAATGAGATTCAAATCTTTGCAGTGGATTGTGGAGGATTTTGGTATCTTCCTAAAACCACCAAGGTAAAAAAAATTATTTGACTTTTTAGAGGGGGAGGGGTTGCAAATACAAAAGGGTTAGGGCCTGTTGGTGACTTGACATGTAGTACAACGTCCTGCTAGATTTCATTTGAAGTCCCATAGCTAATTGAGTGGTTCAGGAATAGAGAAGCGTGATCATCGGAGTGGCCTAGCGTGTCCAATGTTTCAGAATTGTCTCTCGTTAAACTAGGGCAGCAATTAGGTCAAGGTGTTAAAGCATCTTGGGACACAAAAAAAGTTGCTTATTTTTGGTAAATCTTATCTATAAGTGTATACCATGTTCAGAGCATTATTTATTGTGAGAAAGCGAAACAGGTGGGGTAATAGGAAAGAATTGATTGTGTCTAGCCTTGACCAGAACTGAAACACATGGCGAACTTTCTTAAACTATCAGCAGTTGTGACCCGTCAAGGCATATAAATTATAATCAATGTGTCAGACAGAAATAGTTGGCTACACTACTAGGCAGTTAAATAATGACATTCGCATGCCGTGTGACAAAATACGTCACGAACAGATGGGGATGCTTACGTAGGTATTGCACTTTTACTGAAGCTTACTTAAGGTACAATGTTCAATTTGTAAAAATGTCTAGTCTAACTCTGAGGTGTCTAGATAATAAGGCACACATAAATAAACTAAAAAAAATAATAAAAATATAGCTTTTATATATCGCTATTTTTATGCTTATAGCATGATCAGAGCGCTGTGGTCCAATCTCATTTGTGGAGCAGTTGGTGGTGGTGGGGGGGGGGGGGGGGAGGAGGAGTGGGTATCTGGGAGAAGGCTTTCCGTGCTGTCTTTAACTCTTTCTCTCCTAACTAACGATACCAACGTTGATTCCACCAGAATGTGGTAAATAATTACGGAGAGAAGGAGTTAAGGGAGCTCAGTAGACACAACCCTGCTCGAGTCGGGCGTCAAACCTCGAGCCCGCTTCATGGGTAGCCAAGACAAGCCAATTTTAAGCGTACTTAGCCTCTCGACCACGCTTTCTACATTAAAGGATCATAGATAACAAAGGTTAAATTGAGTCATCCACAAAACAAGTTATAGTCAATAAAACTATTCAATAGACGCCATTAAAATTTCAATTCTAAACTTTTAGTTTTTCAAATTTAGAAATCTAATTTTATATATACAGTATATAATTCTCTTCGTGGCTCAACCAAGCGGGACACCACTATGAAAAAGTCATGGAAAAATAACTCTTTTCTTTCTGCAAGTTGGACTAGAGTTACCCCACGTAACTTAAGATAAACTTGAATAATAAATAGAACTGCCTAGAATTAATCTTGTTTTAAGAAGCACACATAACGGAAAATGGGTAACATGCCAAAAGTAGCGCTAACAAAATGATGTCTTTAAAATAGCGCCGAGGAAAAAAAAAGCGCGGACTGTATCGCCTATCAAATATGGCTTGATTAAAAAAATCATATTTATCTGAAGGAAGCAGAGGTTTAAATTCTGAGTTTTCCTTCTCCCTCGGGCAGGAGGAACTCGTTAGCTTTAGGTGGCAACCTTTTGTCCTACACGTTAAGTTTCTAAATGTTATCACCGACAGCACCTCGGAGGTGGGGAGGGGGCTGGAGGCGCGAGACAGCGGGTAGATTGGTCATGAGGCCATAATCTCAAAAAGCACTAACTCATATTTAACAATATTTTCAATATCTGTTTCAGAACAGAAAGAAATAAAATAGAATCTAGAACCAACATGTTAGACACATGCAGATCTAGGAATTGTAAAAGACTGAATAATTTATTTCAAAAACAAAATGCCGCACATATTAGAATGACTGGTTGTTCACACGAAAGTGCTGGGTTCGATCCCCATACTAAACAATTTTTGTAAAGAAGAAAGACAAAGAAATATAAATGTTAAATGTTTTCTTGGAGGTTCAGGGAGTGCCGATTTAAATTTATTTGAGAGCGGATTCAAGCGGTGGTTTATTTTGAAACCAATACGGTGCAATGCCCACTCATTCTCATCGTATGACCTCAAAACCATCCATTCGAAGTTTGTTTGTTTTCTTTTCTAGCGGTGGTTGATTTTGAAACCAATACCATGCAATGTAGATGGCTGGCTGCCTGGTCGTGCGGTTTGCGCGCTGGACTGCCGTTCGGATTTATCGACGGTCGAGGGTTCAAACCCTGCCCGCTCCCATCCCCCATCGACCTGCGGGAGGTTTGGACTAGGAAGTAAACTATCTTCAACTCTGAAGGAACATCCGACCGAAACATTTTAAACATTTTAAAAACAAACATCATGACCTCAAAACCATCCATTCGAAATTTGTTTGTTTTTTTGTTTTCTTTTCTAGCGGTGGTTGATTTTGAAACCAATACTATGCAATGCCCACACATTCATATCGTATGACCTTAAAACCATCCATTCGAATTACTTTTTTTTTAAAAAAAAGGTACGATCTTTACATTCGAATGTCTTTACATGTAGATTACTCATTTTTGTCACACTAAATTAGTCTTGTTGGCTGGAGGGGGGCCCACCAATATGTTCTTGAACCCGGGACCACGGATACCTTGCTACGCCACTGAACTAAATAACATTTTTAATGTAATATACAAATAGACAAAATCAAGTTAATATGAAATCTAATACATGCAGTAGACTTTATTTATAATATTCTCTAACAAAATCTAACTCACTACAATAACGCAATCTTTAGGTCTCACGTTCTGGAGTCGTCTGTCCTAATACCAAATGAAGAAAATGCCACCTATCTTGCATCATTAACAACTAATCGCTAGGCTCTTCCTACCGTCACCATAGAAACGCACAAACACACATACATACACACACATACACACACACTCCATAACACAGCCTCCGGAGCATTGTCATATATTTTTTTTACATGAAGTATATTATTGTGTGTGATGACGAAACGTCTTGGTAGTGGAGTTGATGGAACAGGTTATTAACTTAGTGTGCTATTACGAACGAATTGATTACGTATATGGTGGTATAACAACAAGTGAGGATCATAAAGGCATGCAGTATATTGGGGTTGACATTAGATGGGGAAAAGGTAAAGGCGGTTGGTCGTTGTGCTGGCCATACGACACGCTCGTTAATTGTAGGCCACAGAAACAGATGACCTTTACATCATCTGGCTTATAGATCACAAGGTCTGAGAGGGGAACTTTTTTGAGGTGTAAAAAATTCTTGCACAGTAGAGAATCGTTTATCCGGACGTTAGTTTTCAGGAACATCAAATATCCGGACTGCTATTTTATTTTGAAACACGGTCTCTTAAATGTACAGCAAAGGATCAGTGATTATGTTTCTCAATTAGTGAAGGCTGCTAGTCATAACGCTTTGTTCCCCTGTACATTTTACTTAAATTGTATCTTTACCTACATCACGATACGCCAATATGAACTGTCTCTATATTATTAGTGAAAAGAACCGTTTATAACATTCCACATTCGTTTATCAGGACGATCGATTATCCGAACAGGGTTTGTTAATAATTACTCTGGATAAATAACGTTTTATTTCAGTGTAATGAAGACTTAACTTCTCGATGGTGTAATGCAGTCATTCCCAAACTTTGTCCTTATAGGAACACTTCGCACATTCTGAGTATTTAGCGGAACACTTTTCTTATTTTAAAAAAAGAATTAATTCCCGTGGTGGTCTACTAGTCAAATATTCCAATAATTCGTCAAACACCTTTTCGGGCTTCGCGGGGGACACTAGGAAACACTGGTGTAATTAATAATTATTGTTCACAGTTCGATATTTTGTTCTAAACATTTTTTTCTGAATCTAAACAACTTTCGAATCTCTGTGTAAAATGTTTGTTTGGTGTAAAATGTTTTACATGTTTCGGATGTTCCTTCAGAGTTGAAGATAGTTTACTTCCTAGTCCAAACCTCCCGCAGGACGACGGGGAATGAAAGCGGGCAGGGTTTGAACACGGTACCATCGATAAATCCAAACGACAGTCCAGCGTGCAAACCGCACGACCAGGCAGCTAGAGTATGTAGTCTCTCTGTGTCATATGAGATAATTACTAAAAGTATTTCAACATAAGTATTAATAAAAACAGTTGAATACGAATAACAAACCACATTTATATTTTTGTTTCATTTCTTTATTTCTTTATTTTGTCCAAGCTGACAACTGAAGAAATAGTTTTGGTTTTGATATAGGTCAATAATTCTCTGTCTGACTGTCAAACAAGTTTTTGTACTTGTTGATCCAGTTAATGTAGCCTGGAACTCTTGTGTACACTGAGGGGTAGTTCGCTATGGAAAGCAAGAAAAATTATTTTATAAATACTTAAAAATAAACAAAACAGGGTTTATATTAGGTGTACTTGTCAAGCCAACACGTTAACCACTCTGCTAGAGAAGAGCTTATGAGCATGGACGATTGTATAGTTGTGTATTGTTTCTTTAGTCTTGTCTATTTTTTCAAGTTTGTGTTCACTAAGACTCAGACGACGACATGTAAAGGGGACTAATTCAGCTTCAGTCAATTACAATTTCTTTAACTTGTTTGAGATACCAAACAAAATAACTTATTACCGATAATAAATTAACTAATTGGTAAAAAAAAGATTTTGTGATTCTTGTGTAATCAGGTAAAAGAAATAACTGCAGAAAATTTCAGATTGATCCGAAATGGGGTGTGGGAGAAATAACGTGTACACACTTTTTACCAGACAGACAGAGTGGGTTCATATAAGCTTTGTAAAAAGAATATATTTGGCAGGAAGTTAAACTAACAACGAATTAATTTAAAAGCAGTTCAGATGTGACATCAGATAATCATATTTCAGTTTATTTTATGAAATATAAATAAATAAAAGAACATAAAAAAGTCTCACTAAAAGTAAAAGTATTTATTCTATAGAACATTTTTTTAAAGAACGTGAAGAAGTATGGCTGGAAGGGTTAGGGTAAGATTTATTATACCGCAATAATATCTATCTATCTATCTATCTATCTATTTCTCTATCTATCTATCTATCTATCTATCTATCTATCTATCTATCTATCTATCTATCTATCTAATCAATTATGTATTCACAATTAAGAAACGATTGTTCTTCTTCATTTGTAAGATATTATTTAACACTATTACTGCTGTGCCGTATAGCATTTGCGTTTACAGATGCCCAACCTGTGACCGCAGTTGTGTATTAAGGATTGGCCTCTTTAGTCACACAAGAAGTTGCAAAGGGAGTAGATGGGCACTTGAGAGGTAAAATGCCACAGATTATTTAGCACTATTCAAGCTGTTTCGCTACCACTACTTACTGTCACATGGATCCCAGCCATAAGATGTGACACCCAAGAGATAGAGCTTGTTTTTGTGTTTGCATGTCAGGGGTCCTCCACTGTCGCCGTTACATCCTCCCGGCGCGTGTCCGTCATCACCTTGTCAAAGAGAAAGGAAATTTTTAGGGGTTTGGCATATCTAAATGACTATACAGATTTAAAAAAAAAAACAACAACACAAAAAAATTTATATCGTTCAAAAAAAAACAAAGCGCAGCTTAGCAAAAGAACTATACACTTTTAACTGCATCTCTTAATAATGTAGAATGTATTTCCCTTTTCAATAAAAAAATATATTAATTGTCCATATATAATGGACGAAATTTTTATTGTTTTCTTATTGGTTCATGTTTTGTTAGATAATCGAAATAATGTTTTTAAGTTTCCACTTCATCCAAGAATGGGTGTAGGAGAAAAAACCTATTTTATTTTTTTACCAGACAGACAGACAGACTTGATAAATGATTGGTGAAAATGTCATATTAAAACGAGATCTTTAAACTGTAAATATCCACACTTTTTCCTAATAGCAAGCAACAACATGAGTTCAGTCACTTTTGTAATGGTGGTTATTCACAGTTATCTACGCTTTGTTTACCATTTTTCATAATTTCTGTTTCCGGTTTTCATTCTGTAAGCAATAAAAAAAAAAAGAAAATCTGTATCTTAGAAGAAGAAGAGAAAGCGATTTGAACAAATGTGGGTGCGATATAATGGAACCTAAAGAAAAATGAAACTAAATCTATTTAGACGCTTTGGGGAAACTAAAAGGGAAATATCGATGTAGGGAAAATGTGGTGGACATGGAAAATGTGTAGATGTAAGATAAAATCATTTTTATTGGTCCAATGAAGTGGAAGCTCAACTGACCACCTCAGCGTAACTACTGTAACAAAAACAATATAGATGCAAATACGAACAGCATTCACACATGTCCCAAATATTTTGTACTAATTACAGTTTAAAATGTGTCATAATTTTGTATCTTTCCCATGCTATATCCAGGGGCGTAGCTAGAAATTTGGTATTATTTGGGAGCCAGGGGTGCTTGACCTCTTTGGGGCCCCTTCATTTTGCGTAATATTGAATATTGGATGTAAAAAACACTCATTTGGGGGATTTTCAAATTATCCCTCCCCCACCCAAGCTACGCCTCTGGCTATATCCCTGCAAAAGTGACCTACTTTCTCCCTTCACACAGACGTGATTTCTGTTGATGATCATATTCGATTCCTTGTTGACAGCGTAGCACTGTTCGTACGTCCATTTTCTCATGTTGGCCTGGAGCAGCACAGGGGAAACTGGGCCACCGCCATAGATGCGTCCCCAACCGGAAATGACGCAGATTTTGTTGTCGAAACTCAAACCAGGTGGAGCTATTTTTATGGGCTTTTTTACCAGTTGAAAGAAATGACACACATTTTTATTAAATTTGACAATTATATTATTTTAAATACTCTTTTTTATATTATTTACAAGCTTTTCCTTCAAAAAAGAAGATGATTACTTCCTACGCGTCATGCATTTAGTCATGCATATTAACCAATGACTGAAATTCTGCGAAGTCACTGGTTTTCCTGGCTAGCTCAGGCAACTTATTCCATGCTCTAATAGCACTAGGGATAAAGAAGCATGTGTACAAATTTGTCCTAGCATATGGGACGAAGAATGTGCCTTTATCTTTGTGTCTTTCTGAGTATTTTATTAAATGTTGGCACCTTAGACAAACATATAAACCGGCACGCTTTCGGTTCAATTAAAAACAAAAACCACTTTAAAATTCTCATGTCTACAGGTACTCAATAAAAAGATTACCATTCAAACTATTTCATAATCTTTATGTCTATGGCCACCTTCAATAGCGCAGCCAGAATGAATCTTGACAAAAATAATAAGCTGCCAACTTGAGCGTTAACTATGATTGGAACAACACACACACACAGCACAACACACGCATACAACATCACCATATTGAAAGGAACTTTTTGAACAAAAATGTCTTAGAAAAATTGCAAAACTCTAGGAAGACAACAGCCACCCGCTCCATCTTAACTATCTCAAGTGGTCGCGAAGTGGGCGACTTCTGTCAATCAAGACTAGAACGGAGCGGTACAAAAACTCGTTCGTGCCTCACTCGGTCAGACTCTATCAACACAAACATTCGATCAGGAAAAGGACCAAGATGCCTGTGTGCAGTCGCTGAATGAACTCTTTATGTTGTTTCTGTGCTATTTATGTATATGTTTCTGTTGTGTTGTCTGAAAGGAGTCCTTGTAATCACAACAAATTTCCATAAGGATCAATAAAGCAGTCTTAATCTTAGTCTTAGTCTTAGTTTTAGCCTTAATCTTAGTCTAGCCTTAGTCTTAGTCTTAGTCTTTCCACCCTCTCCACATAACCGATATGTATACGGGAGTTGATACGGTTTAGGATTAGGGACGACGCAGGTTCTGACATATATGACTAGAAAATCTATTATTGATTGTGATTCTCTGATTTGTATAAACCTTTCAGCCATTGGTATTAATACACCAGAACAAACAAACAAAAACGTGTTTTGAAAAAACGAAGGGAAAGAATCACACAATTACTACCATATCTATATAATACCATATTAATCTCCCATTTTCTATATAGATCTAAAACGAAATTAAATAATTACCACTAAATTATTAACTTATTGGTTAATTTTTTTTTTATCGATTCAAGTGCTGGTGTCGATTATGTGCAATTGTGCAAAGTTACAATATGATCCGAAAATGGGAGGTGCTAGAAATATCGTGTAGAAGATGTGTATTATATAGGCTTTGTAATCAAATAATTAGGTGCTTTTCAACCTACCTGTACATTCTCATTGTACGTGATTGGCGTGCTCAGAAAGATCAGCCCTATATCGTTAGGGAAGCCAACACTTTCATCGATGAGAAAGTCTTCATGTAGTTTGACGGCAGAAATGTTGAGAAACTGAGTGTACTCCAGGACTGGAGCCGTTAAATCCATCGAGCCGACCTCTAGCCTCATCCGATTTGGGGGGAATCTCATCAAGCAATGGGCCGCAGTGACTAACTGGTGATGGTCAAAATATTTGTTTTTTGTTACATGAGGCTTGGAAATGGTCAAAGTATTATACATTTCTAAGCTTTTCTTGTTGTAGTGCATGGCGTTGGGTTAAATAATGTTAATATATAATGTATATTGTGTATACATTTCATGTACATGATTATTATAATATTCAATGACCAAAAAAAAAAAAGGATTAAATAAATTTATAAATTCGAGAAGATTAGGGTATGAAAATGACCATTCTTATGAATGACTGCCTAGTCGTGTAGTTTGTGCTTTAGACTATCGTGATAATGGTCCCTGGTTAAACCTTGTTTGCCGCCGTCCCCCACAGAGATAGTGGAGGCTAGGACTTTGATGTAATAATCTTTGATTCTGAAGGAACATCTGAAGCATTAAAATACATCAACATAAAGATAGAAAAACTGTGAGAATTTTCTTTAGATATATCTTATCTCTCTCTGGCTCTCTCTCTTTCTCTCTCTGACAATCTCTACTTTTTTATATTTCTCTCTCTCTCTCTTTCTCTCTCTCTATCTCTTTCTCTACCTTTCTCCTCTCTCCCCAGTTTTCTTTCTCCACTTCTCTGTCTGTCTACCTTTCTCTCTACTTGTCTCATTTCTCCCCCATACTCTCTTGCTCAAACCTTCACACTCTCTCTGCTCTTTCTCTCTTTCTCTCCATTTATCTAATGCCACTTATGGTATAGCGTGTACGTTTATACACGCAATGACAACAAGGTGAGAGCAAACTAATAGCAAGCAAACATTTATGTACCTTTGACAACATAGAACACTCTCCTCTCTCTCTCTCTCTCCCCCTATCTCTCCCTCCCTATCTCTCTCTCTCTCTATCTATCTCTCTCTCTCTCTCTCTCTCCTCTCTCTCTCTCTCCCCTATCTCTCCCTCCCTCTCTCTCTCTCTCTCTCTCTCTCTCTCTCTCTCTCTCTCTCTATATATATATATATATATATATATATATATATATATAAATATATATAACTAGCCTTACCAAATCTCTTGCTATGATGACCGCGCCGCAGTTGTGGTACCATGCATTACGAGTGAAGACCTGAAGAGACGCCTGGTACGGGCGTGAGAAGAGCTGTGAAGGGACGCCATTGACGATCCTGGATCCAGGACCTTCCACGAACGTCCTCTCCAACTCTGGTTCCTGCTCAGCTGGGAGGTACGCTTTGACTGGAATAGATCCAGCCGTAGCTGTAGCTGTATGAGACAGTGTAAAAACAGATACAGGCGCACACAGTTTGTAACTCATTCAAATTTTTCTTTTTTTAGTTTACGAACTAGGGGCAATAAGTTTTAAAATGCACTTGATCTATAATTGTACTGAACGATTAACCAATTAGCGTGTAAGACAGTTGAAGTGAAGTCAAGAAACAATTATTTAATAAAATGAAATTTATGGGTTAAGGGAATGCTGTGGATCCTTCTGTAGCATCTCAACTCCATTGTTAAGATACCGTAGTCCTGGAGTCTTGGAGTTAATATAATCTTTGTAAAAATATGATAGTCTTTGGAAAGCCCAGAATAAAGTAAACATACTATGGTCGTTCACTTACCTACGAGAAACAAAAGACCTGAAAACCAAATCATTTTTCTTGCAAGGTAAGTGCACTTATCACTTCAGTCTTATAGGCATTTATATTACATACTGTATCTGAAATGTGTTGAGTTCTCTGCCCATTCAGGTTTACAACTAAATTATAAATTATGACTTGCCACAGAAAGTTACAGTTTGACATAGAGGATAGCAAGCACTAATGGGTTAAGGGCATGGTCTGTCTTAAAAAAAAGTTATCTAGGGAACCACATAATCTGTTACCTAATTATACATCAGCCTTGGTGGGGGGATAAACAGTGCGCCATTATCAATTATATTACAACTCTGTCCCTTACTTTAGTGCAGTATTCGAACCTACATTGGCGAATGTTGTGTTGAAATATCTTATAATGTATAAAAATGTTTTAAAATGTATTGAAATGTCTTAAAGTGTCTAGAAATGTATTAAGTGTCTTGAAGTATCTAGAAATGTCTTTAAATGTCTTGAAATGTCTCTTGTCTTTGGTTTAGTTTAGTTTTGTTATAAACTGTTTTTTAGAAGTAACATATAAATGAAAAAAAAAACATTTCCACTTTAAAATTGTTGAAAAACTCAATGTGAATAATATCTGATCAATATGTTTCGCTAATACAATCCTAGTGTTAGGAATTTGAAACGAAACCATACATCCAGAGGCGTTGCCAGGGTGGGAGCTGGAGGAGAAGAATTTTAAAAGCAAGGGCCTTCACTTAAGGTTGTCCAAGTAATGAGTGGTTTTTTTATGTTCAATATTAAATATTACTCAAAATGAAGCCTCGCCCCCCCAAAGAGGTCAAGCCCTCTGGGTGCCCAAACACCGTATACTGAACAACGCCGCTTGAATAGTCCTTAAAAAAACTAGACAAGATTCTGCTACTACGCACTTGCGCATGCTCCATAGGCTTCCCGTGAAAGCGAGAATCGATTACAAGGTCGCCACTTTTTGTCACCAGTGTATATATAACAACGAGATGCCCTTGTACCTTAGCGAACTGATTACTCCATATGTCCCCCAGAGCCAGATAATGGCTAACGAGCCCCTCCTGCCCGAAGCTTACTGGTTGAGGCTGGTAAAGTTTAAAGTTTTAAGGCGCAACAGACAATAAATATGCAACTAAGCAAAATAGTCATATACAGATCTGTGAGTCTAATCTGGAACTATATTTATTTTAAACATTAGATTTTTTTTCTCAAAAATATAAAAGAACTTGCCAACTAATAAATGGAAAGCATAGCAAAGCAGAAAAGAAAAACTTTATAAATAGAGGACAATATGTACTCATATCATCAATGCAAATAACATGTCACGCTGCGAAAGACCAATGGACATTTAATTAACTCGAAGCCTGTCAGTGCTCCTCCAAAGCAGCACAAACAGGAAAGCCGATCAGAAAACAAATTATACGTTTTTAAACGTGAGTCATGTTTTATAATATGACAGAACCAAGCCAGCTTTCTTGAGGAGTTTCTTCCTTTTACCTGCCAGAGTGTTGACTCTGTGAATAGTACAAACCCATTTGTCTCTTTTTTTCAGTGTTTTGTAACCTCAGAAGATTGAATTTTAAAGAGAACGGTGGAAAAGTTCAACAGACGATTAATATTATTATTATAGCTTTTTTTATAGCGCGACTTTCATGCTTATAGCATGTTCAGAGCGCTTTGGTCTAATAATCTCACGCCCGTACCACATCATTTGTAAACCAGTGGTGGGTAAGGAGTATCTAGGAGTTGGTTTTCCGTGCTGCCTTTAGACGGTCAGTAAACACAACTCTGCCCGTGTCGAGTAGCCAAGAAAAGTCAAGTTCAAGCGCACTTGGCCTCTCGACCACGCTTCCCACATTCACATTCATATGTTGCAGGATATTCTAGGACTGATTTAGAAAGGGATTAATGTCATTCTAGCATGATTCAATTTTATGATTGACCATTTGTATGCACTATCACTAAATTTAATTTGTTCTCGAAGAAAAAGCTAATTTCATCTTTTTATGTTTTATATCATATAGTCATATTTTGTGCCCGTTTGAAGGTGGTATCGTAATTGAAAATAATAATAATAAGGGTTGTTTTCGAGTTTGAAGATTAATGAGGAATGCAGTATTTCCCTTGGCTACGCAGCTGTGACCTACATATTTTGCCACAACTAGCGCAGTCATAAACATTGTCCGCCTGGGGGTTCAGAACACGATCGACTACAGCACAGTTCAACGGTGCGGTTCTGTACAGAGTATTACGACGGTTCAGTGCGGAGTAATTTCAAGTACAGTTGAGGCTACTGGCGTCTTGATCTTGGTCTGCGATCGAGTCCCATACAACGACCCTAGTGTGTGAAGTCAGTCCTGAACTGTTGAACCCAGTGCAAGCCCGGAACGAGACGAGAGGCCAATGCAAGAGTTGATACGGCGTTACGGTGTTATCGGAGAGATATTTGTAATGTGTACGTTTTGCCTACTGTACAGTATTGGCTGTTATTTATTCAACTATTAAAGTGTTACGTTACTTTGGAGCCCTTAGTTGTCAAGTTCTTTACGTTGGTGGTGTATGGTGCAGTTTGCAGAGAGCCTGCATAGTGAGATTCGTAACAATATACTAGCTAGAGTCTACTAGTAACTAGACCATTGACACTCAAATCCTGTTTATTTAAACACCGGTTAATCGAACCACCGATTAATCGAACACGCCCCTTATATTACAATATACTAAATAAACAATAATCTAATTTAAGGTCAGATCCGATTAAAAGACATGTCGGTTTTTTCAACAAAAACGATCGCGTCCCTATGTGGTCTGATTAACCAGGTTAGACAGTATGGTCTTTATATCAGCTTCACAACGTAAGCGTGTATTCACTATTTAAACATGTCTGAATTCAATTAGTGTTTACCAAAAAAAAACAAAAAAAAAAAACTCTGTGTGACCTAGTATTCTGTAACTGAACGAAATGATAAATTTAAAATTCATATAAACAATATAGAGTTTGTCTTAACTATACCTCCACCTTGAGTACTCTCTTATCCAGCTATTTAATTAAACAAGAGTATACCTGAATTCAACCGGTCTTTGGTATCCTCTTTGTTTTAAGAAATCATAATAATGCTTATTATCTTATCTTATAAATTACAGACGTTCCTACCTAAGAAAATATAATGTCGTAAAAGTTTCCTGTGTATTCAATTTGGCAAACTAATAAATGTTGCTGCTAGGCTATTTTGTCATCAGGTATACATGCTAGCACGGCGTTGCAGTAGTCAAGGCGGGAGAGTATGAATGCCATAGTTAGTGTTTTTGTTGACTCCGTTGTTAAATATGGTCGGATCTGGCCTAATCTGCGCAGCTGCAGATAAAGACCTTTGCAGAGCTGACTTATGTGTGGGTCAAAAGATAGTGTTGAGTCGAAGAAAACTCCAAGATTCCGCACTACATAGACAAAAGGAACATGGCAGTTCGTGATAAAGAGAGAATCTGTGCTTTCAACTTTTAAGACATTGTTCCAATCTAAATTATTTTTGTTTTGTCTTCGTTCATCTTGAGTTTATTTTCAACTATCCAATCGCTCACCATTGCAACGGTACCACTGATTTTCTCTGCCAGATGCGACACCTCTGAGGGTACTGATGAATCGTATAATCGGCAAAGAAATGGTATAAGATGCCGGTTGGGCGTATGACACCGCTGAGTGGATATGTATACATAGTGAACAGTACTGGGCCTAGAACTGATCCTTTGTGTACTCCGTACTTCAAAAGTAAGCTTGTTGATTCCGTCCCGCTAACAATGACACTTTGGGTGCGTTCCGTCAGGTAGGATCCAAGCCACTTTAGGACGACTCCTGCTAAACCAAAAGTTGCAGAGAATCTGGCCATCATAATTTCATGGTCTAGCGTATCAAAGACTGCGGACAAGTCCAGCATGGAAAGAATTGATATGTGGCCTTTGTCGGAATTGTGAAGTAAGTCGTTTAGTACCCTGACCACTGCTGTCTCTGTGCTATGGCACTTCCTATATGAAGATTGAAATTCATCCAATAGACAGTACTGTTTAAGATGAGAAAGAATTTGCGCTAACACGATGCGCTCCAGAAGATTTGACAGAAAGGGAAGATTTGATACCGGCGATAGTTTTTTAGACATTCCGGGTCAAGACTGGATTTCTTTAATAAGGGCCTGACAAGTGCATGCTTAAATTGCTTTGGTACAATGCCTGAAGTCAGTGAAGAGTTTACAATGTTAGTAATTGTAGGTACAAGCTCATCTAAACATTCAAGGAGCAAGGAAGTTGGAATGGGATCAAGGTCACATGACTTATTTGGCATCTTTAGGATAGTACTTTTGACATAATCTTCAGATACACGCTGAAATTCGCAAAAAGGAGTATTTTGATAAATTGGAGAGTGGTCAAGCTGTGATGAGAGGGATGGCATGTCATTTCTAATCTGCTCAATCTTCCCAATGAAGAATCTATTGCAGGAATCAGGGAGAATTGTCTATAATTTCACGGAGAATGCTACGTACATATTTTAGATGGCCACAAAAACCCAGTAGTGGCCTGACTATGTTATTATAAATGATGGAGACAAAGCCGTTGTGTGTAAGCTTTAATAATGATAATTATAATACTTTGTTATTATTATCGTTATAATAATAACAATAATAAATGAAAATAAAATAATTTCTTAAGATCTACAGGTTCCTAAAAATGTGTGTTTTGTTTTTAAAAAATGTATTTATGTCGATTTAAAAATAATTAAACTACACTATCTAAAAGGAATTACATCAAAAAAAAATTGAGTTTTTTTTATATATATATTTTTAAATATCTATTCAGACACTACACAAACACACTGAGCTATTGATAGTTTTGCCAAGAAATCAGTCGCTCTACTGTTTATAACTTTTGCCCGAATGTTTGTTCTTGTTTATCCATCTGGTAAAGCCTGGGACACTGCTGTACACTGAGGGGTAAGTCACTGTGGACACATTTTTTAAAAATTCCTCTTATTGGCTAATACTTTTCTTCAAGAACCAAAATGTAAACAAGAAAATATTTTTAAAAATACTTAAAAAAATAAAAAAAGTTTTTATTAAGCGTACTTGTATCAATTAGTTTGGATCAGTCATGTAATTAAATTTGTAATAGATCTAGACTAACAATTAAAAAAAGCATTTGTACTAATCATTGATGTAAATTAGAACCTGTCTACTAAAGTTTTCTCAAACTTATCGAACCAACACGGTAACCACTCTGCTAGCGAAAAGTTTCGTGTTTGGCGGAAATGGCTAAGCTTTGGTTATGTTGACCTGGACAACGCAGATGGGGGGGGGGGGGGTAGTCGTATGTACCTTACAGTGTCTTATTTAATACGGACATACGATGCTGAGTATTACACCTTAAATGTAACACTAATTGACACTAACCATAGATAAACACCAAAACGTTAAGGACATAAATGAGCTTTTCATAGAAACTTTACACGACCTAAGTTTAGATCAAATCATTAAAAAGCCAACTAGATTAAACAACACATTAGATCTCTTCTTAACCAACAGACCTGGATTAGTAGTTGATTATGATATTATCCCTGGTCTATCAGACCATAAGCTCATAAAAATACACAGTCAGATAAAAGCAGTAGCCAATACAAAACCCAAAAGAAAAATCTTACTCTGGAAAAAATGTAACCTAACACAACTACACCAAGCTGCATTAAACTTTCAACAAACATTCTTATTAGAAAAGACTAACCAACCAGTCGATGACATCTGGAATTTCATTAAAAACCAACTTAAAAGCATTAAAGAAAATCATATACCAACTGAATACATATCAGACAAAATAAATAAATGCTGGTTTAATAATAGACTCAGGAAACTTTGTAAACAGAAGGAAAACCTATATAGAAAATTTAAAGAAACTAAGGCAGAAAGAGTTTACAAAAAGTATATAAAAATTAAACACTTAACCCAAAAAGTAAGCAGACAGTTGCAGAGCGAATACATAAACAATGTAATAATTAAAGATAACAACAAAAACCTATGATCATACATTAAGTCTAAGAAAATGGAAACAACAGGCAGAGCGACATTACAAGATGAACATAACATAATACATAATGATAATGAAACTAAAGCAAACATCCTAAACAAATACTTTGCATCAGCATTCTCAGCTTCAGGAGACAAAGACATATTACTGAACTTGAACCAAGTAGACAACATAGAAGATATAGTAGTACAAGAAAATGGAATTCAAAAACTATTAGCCAACTATTATTTTGGCATTAATGGACCACTGCATCAGTGGATTAAATAACATATATATTATACAAGAAAAGACAAGACAAATATCACAATCATCAATTAAAGTGGATGACGAGATGTCAAGATCTATGAAGATGCAATGATAGATGTCACGTTGAAGATTATCTTGACCTGTATCACACTAACGATGATCGTGATTGCCGAGGATCTTGAAATCTTCTTTTAATAAGATGATCGTATAGAAGTAGTCAGATCTAATTGATAATACGATCATTCAAAATGTTGCCAGTTGATCATCTAGAAGTTGTCATTCGCTAAATCGATCTAAGTATGATACTATATCCAATGAAGAAACTTCTCTTCGTCTAAAACAATTACTTTAATTCAGAACTTGAAAAAGCTATTCACAATAATTACAATGGTTAAACGTACTTGAATAAAATGATAGATCTACACAGTAATATAATTGAGTTCTAATACAAGACATTAGTAGATGTTTCCACTTCCAAGTTCCATACAATGACTGACCAAAAAACCAGAACTTTTCCCGGGCTCCAGCTACGTCACGTCTCCCAGGCAGCTCATTGCAGTGCCAACCAATAAATGCAGCCCAAGTTACACTAATTAACATATCTCCACGTGGGAAAAAACCCGAGGTACTTGACGAGCTAAAAATAGATACTGTGTACGTGACAACAAGATAATGACGTACTGATTAATTGTAAATGACCTAAAACTGTTCCTTGAGGTACACCTGAGTTTACTGCTATCGGTGTTGATTTAGAGCCATTTATTATTTACATTTTGTTCTCTTATCATAAAATCCTGAATACACTGATGCAATGAACCATCAATGCCAAAACATTTTAATTTGAGGCCATGCAATGGTGGTGAAACTGTGTTCAAAGCCTTAGAAAATTCTAATTATAAACTTTTTGAAAAAATCATCAAATTCGTCCTATTGGTTGTGTTTCACATGATCCATACCTCTTAAAGCCATGTTGGTATTGTGTGAGGGAATTATGTTTGTTCGTTCTATTCCGCTCAATCATTAGTCTAAATTCACAACTATTTCACAATTTTAATTAAAATACGCAAACCTCTCTCTTTAATACACCAGCAAAGGAAGATAACACTGGATTTGTTAATAATGAAGTTAAGCGCCCTTCTTTTAAATTATTGTCATAGAATTATCAACAAAAAAGTCAGATATTTATCACTTTAAAAAAAAAATTTTCATTGCATTGGGTGGAGTGTATACCTCATTTTCATATCTCATTAACATACCTCATTAGCAATTTTAATTTATACCAAATTTGTTTGAACTTGAGGAGATATCCTACAGCAGATGCACAGTACCTGATGTAATAATAAGACTTGTCTTCGAGTCAATAAAATGCAATGATGTAACAGTAAGGCTTGTCTTTGAGTCAATGGCATGTAATGATGTAATAATAAGGCTTGTCTTTGAGTCAATGGCATGTAATGATGTAATAATAAGGCTTGTCTTCGAGTCAATAGAATGTAATGATGTAATAATAAGGCTTGTCTTCGAGTCAATAGAATGTAATGATGTTATAATAAGGCTTGTATTTGAATCAATGGAATGTAATGATGTAATGAGATTAACAAAACGTGGATGGCTGCCTGGTCATGAGGTTTGCACGCTGGACTGTCGTTCGGATTTATCGATGGTCCCGGGTTCAAACCCTGCCCGCTCCCATCCCCCGTCGTCCTGCGGGAGGTTTGGACTAAGAAGTAAACTATCTTCAACTCTGAAGGAACATCCGAAACATGTAAAACATTTTACAAACAAAAAAACAATTATTATTACCATTACACTTCTCGAACCCATAGGATGAAACGCCCAACAAATATCGCTTCTGAGAACCACAAACCAGAGGTCCGCCACTGTCACCGGAGCAAGCGCCAGCTGGAGTCTCGTCATCACCTAAAATAAAATAGAAAGCTCCTGTATATTAATTCCTGAAACAAAATAGAAAGCCCATGTATGTAGACACCTGAAAAAAAAATAGAAAGCCCCTGTATATTAACATCTGAAACAAAATAAAAAGCCCCTGTATATTAACACCTAAGATGCAACTATGTGCACGCGATTATGTAAAGGTAAATGATGTAAACAAAAATAATATCAGGGATTATTGATCAGGCGCTTTTAATAAAATCCCAATATACACTAGAAATTTTCAATTGGAAATTTGACTCCAGCTGAGTTTCTTGAGCCCCAAAAAGACATCTTGGAAGCCTTTCAGTCAGTCCGAGTCAGTTGGTGTTGTATATACGGAAATTAAAGTTGAAAGGTTAGGCTATAAGCTTTATACGGGAGACGGAGGGGCCTGTGTTACTGTGTTAATCTTTTTTTTTTCCAAAGTGAGATGTATTTGTATAAATTGTTCAACATCTTATCTCGACACACATCTACATGTAAGTTGAATAGTTTGTATATATATACTCTACACTCTAATAATAATAATAATAAGGCTTGTCTTCGAGTCCGAAGATTAGTGAGAAGTGGAGTATTTCTCATGGCTGCGCAGCCCCAGCTGTGACTACATATTTTGTCACGTTCAGGGCAAATATAACCATTGTCCGCAGGTGATTGATTTAGATTTTCTTTTCGCATTCTGCGTTTGTCCTCGGCAGCAGATTTTCTTTTGGTCTTCGTGAGTACGTCCAGTTTTCTCGTCTAGATTAAAAGGCCTAGATAGGCTTATATTTCGATGAAAATTACATATTCTCTACATATATACAAGTTAAATTGATTCTAGTTTAAAAATAGAAACTTTTTAGAAGAGGCAGTACTTCCTTTGTACAGTGGAACATTTTTTTCCAAGCCCGTTCCCCCAGTTTTCTCCTATGAAAGCAAATATTGACATCTACTATATTTCAAAATATTCCAATGATAGAACTTTACATCTAGACATTCTTCTTCTTCTTAAACTGTCTGTTAGAGTTTAGCCTTCGGCTCTTGGATCTCTAGGCCAGCAAAAGTGAACAAGAGCTCCCTCTCAACGGCCTGAATGAGAACAGTGTACACCAGGGGTGGGCAACCTTTTTGTATCCAGGGCCACATTAAAAAACATTTGGGAATGTCGGGCCGCCACATATAACTTAGAAAGTTAGCTTACTGTGTAGAATCTTCTATTTAATATTTACACTGAATTATAGTCACGTTTTCTCACACTCCACGTTGAAAAATTACAACAAGAAAAAGGAATTTTTGAAACTAATTGAACTATTTTTATAAATTGCAGTTGTCATTTTATACCACAATATCCCCCCCACAAATATACCGTTGTACTTAATGTGCAGTAGTTTACTTTTTATACTCGTGCATAATGTTTCTTAACTGTGAAACTATCTTACGAGTTGTTACCCTTGTGACTGCTGTTAAATTACAGTCAGTCAACATTGACCAGTGATTATACTTGTTTAGTTTTCACAAAAAAGATGCTTGCTCACTGAATGAGACAATATATGATCCGGAAGTTAAATGTCGGGACGAGCGAAACCTGCCCTTGTGGAACATCACCAGAGAATGCTGACCATGCCCCTTAATGGTGCATACTAAATCAGGAGACCCAAAGAAGACTCTGGCCCAAGGATCATCTAAAGACTGCCTGACCCACTGCGCAGTTCAACTCAGATATAGGATTGCTGATCTGAACCCTACAACATGTAAAGTGAGAATGAAGAAGAAGAAGAACAGATGCATGTGTAATTAAATAGTGTGACTAGCAGCCAGGTTTTTCAAGTGTGGACATACAGTTTCTGGCACCCATGAGACTCCCGTGCAGGTACTGACTTGAACTTTGGCTTTTATAAATTGCCCAATCAGGAAATCTCAATAAGTGTTGTACTTTTTATCATTTCACTAGAAATAGTTTCACCTTTCAGCAAATAAAAATGATAACAAAATGTTTTATTTTTCTTGCTTGTAGAAATGGGGAAGCCTTGTTTGAAAAGATTTAACATTGATTTATCTGTAAGCAACCAATTGCAATAGAAATAATTAAAAACATGAAAGAAATATTTGTAACCAAAGTCACAGTCGATGTCCTTCAAGTTACAGAACAAATTCTTCCTTAAGATACAATATTCTTCTCATTTGCCTTCAAAAGGCTAAGCTAGCGGATACATTGGATTAATTTGTTCATGAATCAGAACTACCAGTTGTCAATACCCCAAGCTCTTAAAGTATTTGTTGACAATGGTAGCATTACATAATAATGAATAAATTTTATGCAGCTTTATGCAAACTTTCTTGTTTAGAGTTTATGGTTGGAATATTTTTTATTTATGAAAAAAACACTGGCCGCATAAAACCGTAATTGGCCAACCCCTGGTGTACTCTGTTCTGTCTGACGGGTTGGTCAGACTCGCGGCAAGATACCACGTACTCTAAGACCCCCGCCATTTTCCTTTTCTATACCAGGCTAACTGTGCGGGACACGTCATTTATTTAACGGCCCCTTGAGGAACAGGCCTGGATTGTGACAAGGTTGTGGCAGCTTTTTTACAACTCCGCACAGTTCAATGAGGATGCTCTCGCACCCCCTTAGGCACCCCCACAGGAGTCTTGTTTTGCTACCCTTTAGCCTAATCGTCTCCTCCTACGATCGTTTCCACCCGGGCGCCACTATGAGGCAGGGTAGCATGCCCGGGTACATCTAGACATAGAGGACGATACGCAAAATTTTCCTGAGCATCATTTTATTTAGCTATTGAATCAATACTGCCTTGCATTCGGAAATTCCATTTCCTTTCAATAACGGGATTGTTCTTTCAAAACCGATGTTGGTTCTACATGTGCGCACAGAACGTATACATCGTCTGCTAAGTTTCTAGGAAAATGGTTAGAGCTGAGATAAGAGAACTGACTTCTAAAGGAGCTTAAAAGTCATTCTAAATAAAACTGTATGCTAAACTTAATAGCTTAGTGGGTTGGGAGGGGTGGGGCAATAGCATTGAAGACTGAGAGGGGGAGAGGCTCTGTATTCAGATGTCAACTTTTTAATATTCTTAAGTTAGCTTACAATGCTAAGTTGTGTCATATGATATGATATGTAATCATCACGGCAGTAAATGTATTGCTTTATTTTAATGTTCAGTATCACCAGTCCCTTGACTCTCGTCGTAGTGATTCTGCGACCCGGGCACTGCTGGTCAGCCTCAACGTGGCGCTCGGGTCGAATCTGGGGTCAGAGGAGACCAGACTATAAATCGACCAGGAAAGTCGAACCCGTTAAGACGCCGATTGCAGTGGCGGTGATGGAAGAAAGCCCCAACAAACATGTCACTATTAGCACGCCTTTCCTCTTATGGCGGCCACCTGCACGGCGGATGTGGTGCAGAGAAGGAATACATGAATTGACTCTTTGTGATGGCCAGTACGCTCACTGGGTTCGAATTTTTTTGAAAAGTGGATGACGGAGTGCAGTGTTTGAACTCTGGACCTTTGTTTTGTCGGTCAGACCACGTGGCCAGGTTCTACTTCCTAACTGAAGTCTCATACCAAATCGAATATAATAACTGACCATGAAATAATCTTAAACTAAAACATTTCTAATTAATCTGGCAAAATTATAATAGGATTAAAACCCAACCAAGACTGAGATTATGACTTAAATGACCTTTGATATTTTAAGTTATTCTGAAAGTTGAAGTGGTTTGTTTTGTTTGTTCTGGCCGCACAGCACTCTCATCTCCCAATAGATCAGAAAGTCTGAAATAGAAACCTTTTATTTATGTATTTATTTTTGTTTCTGCATATGTTCTATAGTAGACAGTTGCGTATATAGTGTGAGCAGGTCAGGAGGCGCTGAGTGTAGACCTATTCTCTGCTCAACATTAAATGTTATAACAGTAGGCAGATGTTTGCGCTACTGGGTGGACTCAATCTGTGACACATCAGTCTACGACCAAGGGGCTAGAGTCGCCTAAGTAACCAGACATACTAACCTAAACTAAATGAAAGCACCAACGAAACTTTACTTGAAATTAAATAAGACAAAATGAAACTTTATTTACATATACAAAAAAATAATAAAATATAATATATACACTAACCACTACAACTAACTAAAACCCTCTAAATCTACGCCACTACCAACACCGACAAAATAACCAAACCAACTATCTAACACAAACTGATCAAACTAACTATCTAACTAAATCACTACAATTACTATAGACCTAGACCTAGATCTACACAAACACACTACAATAAACTAGTCTAGATCTACAATATTCTACTACTATAACCAACCCATAACACTAAAACTAAAACATGAACACCTTAGTCTTAGTACCTTACTATTTAGTATTCAATAAGAACAGAAACAGACTATAACTAAGCCACTAAGGCAACACTAGAAACTAGATCTACAACAGCAATTATAGCACGGAAGCAATATTAGATACAGCAGCATGTATTTCAGCAGCTATATTCAGCAGCTAGATCTATATTTAGCAGCTAGATCTATAGTCAGCAGCTAGATCTATATTCAGCAGCTAGATCTATATTTAGCAGCTAGATCTATATTCAGCAGTTTAAATTCAGCAGTAACAATAGCCTGCAATACATAAATGCAAAACTATAAATACAAAATCATATATTCTACTAGGGCTGATGGACGCCGCCATCTTTAATACAGCATGTTGACAACTATTATGACAAATAGTCCAAGAAGAAAATAAAATAATTACCTTACACACAGTGTGACATACATCTAGTAAAAGAAAATATAGCATAGTTACAAACTTACAGGCTGTCCCAGGTACAGGAATAAAAATATTGAAAACAATTACTAGCATTTAAGATCAACAAGACCTCTCGTCACACAGACAGAGATGCTGTAATGACGGTACACTGGTCAACTGTTCACTCAACTGTTTTAAGACAGCATGTACATAGCAATATATACTATCTTGCACTAACCCATATAAAAATATGCGGAAGTACAAATAATAAATTTGGCACTAGCCTATAAAAAATAGAATACATAAAAATAGCTATAGCCTATAAAACTACACATGAAAAAATAGCTCTGGGAGCGAAAGCTCACAATAGGTTGATAGACGCTTGAGGCAATAAGGTATAACGTTTGTGTACAGAATTCATATATCCAAAGATGCATGAGAAATGCAGTACTTCCCGTGGTTGCGTAGTCCCAGCTCTGACCTACATATTTTGCCACAACCATGCCAAGCATAACTATTGTCCGCCGGTGGTCTATTTAGATATTTTTTTTTCGCCATCTGCGTCTGTCCTCGGCAGCAGATTTTCTTTTGGTTCCAAATAAAGCAATACGAAATGTATGTAAAAGACTTTAATCTTAGATAAATGACATTTTATATAGTCTTTCGATACCCACATTAAGTCTTTCGATACCCACATTAAGTCTTTCGATACCCACATTAGGTCTTTCGATACCCACATTAAGTCTTTCGATACCCACATTAAGTCTTTCGATACCCACATTAAGTCTTTTGATACCCACATTAAGTTTCAATGCCCGAAACGGCAGCCTCACACTTTCTCCCCTCGGTACGCCAATTTTATTAGATGTAGTTTTAAAAGTGGTAAAACGCTTGGCTTCCGAACCGCGGGTTCCAGGGTTCGAATCCTGGGATCTTTTTTTTTATTTCGGTATCTTTAGGGCGTCTTTGACTCTACCCAGTTCTAATGGGTACCTGACATGAGCTGGGGGATAGTGAAGGCGGTTGTTTTTGTACTGACCACATGACACACTCGTCTACCGTATCCACAAAAACATTTGACATTCACATCATCTGTCCTATAAACCACACGGCCTGAAAGGGAAACTTTACATTACTTAAAAGTTAAAAGTTGTAAAAAAAAAGTTATATAAAAAATACAAATTTAAATAAAGAAAAAAAATCACGTGACTTACTAAGTCCTCCCACGCACACGTGATTTTTGTCAATAGACACGTTGAACGTTTGATGAAAGTTGTAGCAGAATCGGTAGGTCCATTTTAACACTTTGGCTTCTCGAAGTTCTGTAGGCGTAGGGGAGTTAAAAGACGTGCGGCCCCAACCGGAAATGACACAAATTTGGTCGTCAAACGTTTTCCCTGGCGGGGCTATCTTTACTGGCTGGAGGGGAAAATAAATAAGTTTATTTAGAAATGTATTCAAATCGATCAGGTGCATAGATCAGTCAAATATTTGATTGTTATATGATTATATAAAATACGAAGATAAGAAATAACACTAAGGTACACGTAAAGAGAAACGATGAACGTTTTAAATTTTAATCTCTAACCACCAAGGTTAGTTATAACCCTAACCCTAACCCTAAGCTATATCCACCAAGGTTAGTTATAACCCTAACCCTAAGCTCTATCCACCAAGGTTAGTTATAACCCTAATTCTAACCCTAACCCTAAGCTCTATCCACCAAGGTTAGTTAAAACCCTAACCCTAACCCTAAGCTCTATCCACCAAGGTTAGTTATAACCCTAACGCTAACCCTAAGCTCTATCCACCAAGGTTTTTTATAACTCTAACCCTAACCCTAACCCTAAGCTCTATCCACCAAGGTAAGTTATAACCCTAACCCTAAGCTCTATCCACAAAGGTTAGTTATAACCCTAACCCTTAGCTCTATCCACCAAGGTTAGTTATAACCCTAATCCTAACCCTAAACCTAAGCTCTATCCACCAATGTTAGTTATAACCCTAACCCTAAGCTCTATCCACCAAGGTTAGTTATAACCCTTACCCTAACCCTAACCCTAAGCTATATCAACCAAGGTTAGTTATAACCCTAACCCTAAGCTCTATCCACCAAGGTAAGTTATAACCCTAATCCTAACCCTAACCCTAAGCTCTATCCACCATAGTTAGTTATAAACCTAACCCTAAGCTCTATACACCAAGGTTAGTTATAACCCTAACCCTAACCCTAACCCTAATCTCTATCCACCAAGGTTAGTTATAACCCTAACCTTAGCCCTAAGCTCTATTCACCAAGGTTAGTTCTAGCCCTAACCCTAACCCTAACCCTTATCTCTATCCGCCAAGGTTAGTTATAACCCTAACCCTAACCCTAAGCTCTATCCGCCAAGGTTAGTTATAAACCTAACCCTAACCCTAACCCTAAGCTTTATTCACCAAGGTTAGTTATAACCCTAACACTAAGCTCTATCCACCAAGGTTAGTTATAACCCTAACCCTAACCCTAACCCTAAGCTCTATCCGCCAAGGTTTGTTATAATCCTAACCCTAACCCTAACCCTAAGCTCTATCCATTAAGGTTAGTTATAACCGTAACCCTAACCCTAAGCTCTATCCACCAAGGTTAGTTATAACCCTAACCCTAACCCTAACCCTAAGCTCTATCCGCCAAGGTTAGTTATAACCCTAACCCTAAGCTCTATCCACCAAGGTTAGGTATAACCCTAACCCTAAGCTCTATCCACCAAGGTTAGTTATAACCCTAACCCTAAGCTCTATTCACCAAGGTTAGTTATAACCCTAACCCTAACCCTAACACTAATCATAAGCTCTTGCCACGAAGGTTAATTATAACCCTTACCCTAACCCTAAGCTCTATCCACCAAGGTTAGTTATAACCCTTACCCTAACCCTAACCCTAAGCTCTATCTACCAAGGTTAGTTATAACCCTAACCCTAGCCCTAAGCTCTATCCATCAAGGTTAGGTATAACCAATTGTATCACTCTTTTATTCTCTTTGTTTTACTATTTCTACTTTTTAAGTTTGCAAACTCTTTATGGATTCAAAAAGTGCTCTGGGTGGAAAAATACAACAAAATAAGGCTCTAATGATTTTATAGATAATCGACATGTTATGTATATCGTCTGTAAAAATAAAATGCTGATTGGTCACACAGTGAAAAATTCGACCGTTTAATTTTTTTTTTCAAAACTGTCATCTTAAAATGAAATTGTACTAACATGTCTACATGCTATTTACTCGTTTTACTTCCCTCTTCCCTTTCTCGGACTGTTATAGGACGTTGTAGAATGGTTTAATGTCCCTAACAAAAAATTATTTTTTTTTTTACAAATTTAACAAGTAATTTAATAATTAGTTGTAATCAATTAAATTTTGTTTGATATAAAAAAAGAAATATAAATCTTACAATAGTTAAAGTTTTGGTTGTAAATATGCAGTTACCCTCCATATATAAGCATAGTTTAAATAAAAGTTGTTTTGTTTTTTTCATATATTGAGCATGTTTTATATCAAACACACTTGTATTGAGAATTACTGTCCTTGATAATAATGTTTCTTTACCTTCAAATAGAAATTGCTTAATTGCAACAAATTGTTGCATTGAATGTGCATGCAGTAGCTGTTTTACCTGTACGGCTTTGTTATAAGTCATGCGCTTCTTCAGTCGTATAAGCCCAATGTCGTAAGCATACCCCTGTGTCTCATCTCCTGTAAACTGTTCATGGGGCTTGACGGCCCCTACCTCTAAAACCTGTCTGTACACTGTAGCATTAGACGCCAGACTGATGGATCCAACCTCAATTCGCAGCCATTCAACAGGGAAGACACCGAGACAGTGAGCGGCAGACACTAACTGTAAATAAAACGCAAAGTATATCTTGTTGAAAAGAAATGTAATGAAAAAAAAAAAAGAAATGTCTTTGAATAATTTAGTATCAAAATAGTTGCATTCAACAGGACACAAAATAAATAAATAATGTACAAAACAAGCCACAGAAATAAAAATACTTTTAAAAACAAAGCCTATCTAGGGAAGGAGCCGCAAAGTATTGCATTTTATCTGAAAATTACGGGGGTTTATCTCAATGTCTGCTATATGAAACAAAATTAATAAATTAATTCTCAATGATTAATTAGTTGGTTAATTTCTGGATTTGATTTCAATATTGTTATTGACTATGAATAATTATACAAAATTTCAACTTGACCCGTGGAAAGGGAAGTGATAGAAAAACAAAACGTGTTGAAATGGGGGACTAAATCCATATATATATATATATATATATATATATGTATGCATATGTATAAACACAATAATAAGTCACCAACAAATAATCAACTAATTGTTACAGGTTTTTATTGATTCATGTCTTGCCATGGTTAATGAAGGACTGGGCAAAGTTTTAACTTTATCCGAGATGGGAAATGGGAGGAAAAAAACATGTTCAAACTTTTTTACCAGACACACAGACAGACACACAGACATGCACACAGACAGACAGAGTGAGTTGATATACGCTTTGTAATAAAGCTTATATTAAGTCAGGTGAGATTGCTGAAACCGCCTCTATGTAGAGATTACCTTTATAAAGCATTAGTTGAAATATTAAGTTTAGCACTTCAGTATTGAAATAACATGACAAAAAAAAGCACAGGTATTCTAGGTAACAGGATAAATATATACATCTTCAGTGAATAAATAAATATCTATTTACATATTATATGTTTTAGAAAAACGTACCAGGTCACGGCCAATTACCACCGCCCCACAGAGATGGTACAAACGATTGTTGAACGAAACTTGCAAAGAGGCCTGGTATGGGCGAGTGTACGGCTTTGACAGGTCACCGTTGACGATCCGAAGGCTTGGAAACGGCTCAAATGTTCTTGGAATCATGTTGTCTTTTACGATGGGAATGCGGAACGGTGCAGATGGAGCCACTGTTCGGATAACCAAACCTTGAATAAATTATGTTAACCATTATTTTGTTCATACATTTATCACGTGACGATGCCTTGAAAAGATACGAAACGAAATAATGTCATTAGAAAGAATGATAAGGGAAACATGACAAAAGATCAGAAAAGTTCTTTTTTAAATTTAAAATAAAAAAAAACCAACTTATCTAAAGTGGAAAAACTCGGCCTTAAAACTACTCCAACCAATAATTTACAATTTATTTCCCTTATTCGATAGCAACCAAAATAATGAATTAACAATAATTTATTGACTGAGTATATTTTGTTTATTGATTCATGTTTCAGTAAGAACAATAAATAATCGTTGAAAGTATCAAGTTGATCGGAGAATGTGTGAGGGAGAAATAGCGTTAATAATTATTTAAGGGGACTAAACCCAACAAATTTAACTATATCTGTGAATACTGAAGTATTAGTTTCCTTTGTTGGTATAAAATAAAATTATAAGTAATTAATTAGCGCATTGATTGCTTCCTAAAAATTGATTCATGTCTTGTCTATGCCAATGAATAATTGTGGAAGTTTCAACTTTATCTGAGGATGGGTGTTAGAGAGAAAGATAGAGACAGACCAACATAGTGAGTTGATATAATAATAAGGCTAGTCTTCGAGTCCGAAGATTAGTGAGGAATGCAGTATTTCCCGTGGCTGCGCAGCCCCAGCTGTGACCTACATATTTTGCCACATCCAGGGCAAATATAACCATTGTCCGCAGGTGGTCGATTTAGATTTTCTTTTCGCCGTCTGCGTTTGTCATCGGCAGAAGATTTTCTTATTGTCTCAAATGTCTATCCCGCTTCCTTCGTGAGTGACCTCAAATTGTCTCGTTCTGAGGCCGCATGCAACCAGGTGCTCTCTTTTAAATCAGACAAGGAAAGTTGACGTCTAAGCTGGCTTTAAAGCGTTTCCGTGGGGAGCCTCTGTTACGTCTAGTTGATATAAATTTTGTAAAAACGAAAGTAAATAGAGATTGAGATAGAAAGAAGAGAATGGAAATAATGAGCGAGAGAAGAATGCCACGAGAAGACATAAAGACTTAGAAGTTTAAAATTGCCTTGAAACAGGCAAGATGTATGGAAAATTGAAAGGAAAATTTCTACAGCCTTTATGGCTAATGTCTCCATGATCATTCTATCAGAAGCAGGGGTGTAGCTAGGAATTTTCCATCTACATGGGACACCGGGGGCTTGACCTCTTTGGGGGCCCCTGTATTATGCGTAATATTTAATTTTTTATGTAAAAACACTAATTTGGGGGACCCCTCATTTTGGGGCCCGGGGGGGGGATTTTCAAATTCCCCCCCTCCTCCCCCACCCTAGCTACCCCACTGATCAGAAGACAAAATGTATTCAGAAATGATTTAACTGGAAACCACTGCGCAGTTCATATCATACCTAAGACTGGTTGTCTGAATCCTCTAATATGAGAATGCGGAAAAAGAAAGATAAGATATAACAAGGTTACAAAAGACAGTTTGTGTGGAAACACAAACTCAAAATCGACCCCGAAGTTGTCCACCCAGGCAGGCTTCAATATTTTCAGAAAGAACATCCAAATGAAATTATATCAAAGACAAATGAGAGATAAGATTGGAGAAAGAAGGTTAACAGATCTTGTGTAGTGCCCCAACGGTCCCGCAGATCAAAGGATAGGTGAAAGTGAATGTAAAGTAGAGCACTTTAAAGAGACCCTTAACCAACTGTCGCCAGACCAAACTTACATATTCAAGGACCCCTCTCCAGACAATGATCTCAAGGTCAAGACAGACCCAATAACTGCTGAGGAGGTTACCATGGCCATGCAGTGTTAAAGAATAACAAAGCACCAAGGCTAGACATGATATCAGCAGAAATGCTAAAATATGGGGGACAGTGCATTGTTAACAGAATGACTGATCTCTTAAATCTCGGCGAACTTCAAAAGTCCCAGATGACTGGCAAAAGGGAGTGATTGTAAAGCTTCCAAAAAAGGGCAACTTGGCAGACTGCAACAACTGGAGGAGCATTACTCTCCTCTCTGTCCCGGGCAAAGTTTTCAGCACTGTTTTGTTGAGACGGCTTCAACAGTCTGTAGATGAATGGCTCAGGGAAGAACAAGCAGGTTTCCGAAGAGGCAGATCATGTGCAGAGCAGATTTTCGTTCTACGAATTATCATAGAACAAAGTCTTGAGTACCAACAACGGCTAACGATCAGTTTCGTGGACTTCAAAAATGCGTTTGATAGTGTCCACCCAGAATCACTATGGAAAACAGTTAGAGAATACGGTATCCCAGAAAAATTCGTCCAGATCCTACGACACCTCTACAGTCAATCTAGTTGCTGCATTAAAACAGAAGAGGGAACAACAGAGTTTTTTACAATCGAGACAGGTGTGAGACAGGGGTGCATCTTATCTCCCTTCCTTTTCCTCCTAGCCATCGACTACATAATGAGGAGAGCAATGAACCAGACTGTCTTTGGAATTCCATGTCATGAACAGCTCCGATTGACGGACTTGGACTTTGCTGATGATGTCGCACTAATCGGGGCTACAAATAAATGCATTCAAGAAATGACGGAGAGCCTAGACAGAGAAGCATCCAAAATTGGCCTCCGCATAAACTTGGATAAGACTAAAATTATGCGAGTGGGATAAAAGGCAAAGGGTGTCCCCGTCAGACCTGGCGAGTCAAAGCTTGAAGAGCTGGACAAGTTCACGTACCTTGGCAGCATCATAACAAATGGTGGCGATGCTTTCCATGATGTAGGGTGCCGAATAGGAAAGGCAGGGAGCATTTTCCAAAGGCTGCAGCCTATTTGGACTAGCCAAGCCATTGGACTCGAGACAAAAATACACCTTCTCAACAAAATCGTCATTCCAACTGCTACATATGCATGTGAGACGTGGAAGTCATCTGTCAAAATTGAGAAAAGACTAAATGTGGCTCAACAGAGATGGCTGAGACGGATTTTGGGAGTCAGTTACACAGATCGTGTCTCAAACAAGATAATCCTATGCCGAACTGGGAGTGGAACACTTGGTGAGGTTGTGACTGAGCGTCGCATGAGGTTTGCGGGACATGTTCTACGTCAAAATGAATTACGCACACCAAGAGTTGCGATAACATGGAAGCCAAAACAAGGAAAGCGCAAACAGGGACGCCCTCGTATTACTTGGCGACACACCTTCATGGAGGACCTCAGAACAGTGGACACCAGGTGGGAGGAGGCTTCAGACATTGCCAGTGACAGATCTTTATGGAGACTTCTTGCCGCCCAATGCACCGAACGGCGCGGGAGGACCTAAGTCTAAGTAAGTAAGTCTGGCCTAAATAGTTCCCCTTTTAGACCTTGTGGTCTATAGGGCAGATGATGTAAAGTTCATCTGTTTTTTGGGAAACGGTTAACGAGGGTGTCATGTAGCCAGCACAACGACCAACCACCTTTACTTATCCCCAACTAATGTCAGGTATCCATTAGAGATGAGTGGACTCAGAGGCGCCCAAAGATTCAAAAGTTGAAAATCCCAGTCTTCACCAGGATTCGAACCTGGGACCCCCGGTTCGGAGGCCAAGCGTTTTAACGCTCAGCCACCGCACCTCCCCTGGCCTAACTGATGTCTTATAATTAATCTCATTGTTTCGAAAAGGCTGGCTCAATTTCTTATTCGAATTCTCAAAAAAAAAAAAAAAAAATTTCCGCAATAAAAAAAAAAGTTCACGAAAATGAAGTTTACAAGATTGCTATTCGTTTTAAATTAAGTTTAAATTATAATGCATACTAATTAGCTTTTTCTCTTTAAAAAACTGCTTGCATAAGTGATTTAAAAAAATTGATTTTTCACTTTTAGAAAAGAAAAAAGTAGCCGTTGCATCAAAACTTAAAATGGACTAAAATATAATAATGTCGGATTTTCACTATTTTTTCTAGTTTACGAGATACAAACGGGACAGTCGGACAAACATTTCACAAAAAACATATAGCGTCTTTTCCCCTTTCGGGGGCCGCTAAAAAACAACATTTAGCATTTTGTAGGTATACTTTATCTATTTAAAAAAAAATGACTCTAAGACTTAATCCTACATAAATAATTTAATTAGTATATTGAATAAAGTAAAGTTCTCCTTTTAGACCTTGCGATCTATGGGGCAAATGATGTAAAGGTCACCTGTTTCTGTGGCCCTCCATTACCGATGGTGTCATTCGCCCAGCACAACGACCGACCACCTTTACTTTTCCTCAACTAATAACAGGTACCCGCTAGAGCTGGGTGTACTTAAAAAATCGCCCTAAAGATCCGCAAAGTAAAAAATCCCAGTCTTCACCAGGATTTGAACCCGGGACATACGGTTTGGAAGCAAAAGCGATTTACCACTTAACCAACGCGCCTCCTGTCTATTGATTAGGTCAGTTAATAAAAGTTATATAACCATTTTAGAGGAACACTTTCAACTTGTTCGAATGTACTTTTTTGTTCATGAAAATAAAATTATATCAAGTGGATATTTTACACATGCTTAAAAAAGATCATTAAAAAAAAAAATCATATCATATACCTTGGTTGGTCGGTCGTTGTGCTGGCCACATGACAAGCTCATTAACCGTAATCCACTGAATCAGATGACCTTTACATCATCTGCCCTATAGACCACAAGGTCTGAAAGGGGGAACTTTACTTTTTAACTTTACATATACCTTAAAAAACATATTTTTTAAATTATAGACATAAATAAATATAGACTGGCCGAAGGAAGTAACTTCTTGTAACTTGATAACATGTATATTTATTGTATTCGGATTTCCGAATTATGAAATATTGCATGATCTTCATTCTTAGAGATTAAACAAAACTACACTGCCTCCTTATTTACAATATATATAGGTGTGTGGCTGAAATAGATATGAATACTAAACTTTTAAACTGCTCATAAATGCTGTATAATAAAGTACACAAAATTGCAAGTCACAAATTTTCTTTTCATAAAACTTTTTATCCGACAGTCTATATATTTATGTCTATGTTTTTAACACTTTCTTTATTTTTTACACCGGATACACCAAAAAAAAAAGCTAGCTATGTATAATACATCCGTCATAGATGAGAATGTCAAATTATAAGATTTGTTTTTAACCGATTTGTAAATGTTTCCTTTTAATCAAAGTCCAGTGTGTAAACCCAAAGTACCAATAACAATATCAAACTTAATTTACAGTGTAAACAAAAGCCTACCTAAGACCACGAAAAAGACGGCTGCTGAGGACCTCATCCTGCCTGGAATCTTATAATCAACAGCCTCTGAAGCCTAGGGATCAGTTTACTAACTATCAAAAGTGTTTACAGAGGTACGCATAGTGTAAAAAAGTATAAGATACCAAACTTCAACAACTTAATACTTTAACTTCATCTGAGTATATCAAACACTTCGCTTTCCTAACAAAAACATATAAATGTTTCTCGGTTGCTTTGTAGGTGTTTCAGTAGCAATCTATTGGGGACAGAGTCAACAAAAAAAAATCAATTATTAACGCCAACAAAAGAAAAGAGCATATTTTATTATCTATAAATTTAAAACAAGAGAGAGAGAGAGACAGAAAGAGAGAGAGAGAATGAGAGAGAGAGAGAGAGAGAAAGAGAGAGAGAGAGAAAGAGAGAGAGAGAATGCAAGAGAAAGAGAGAGAGAGTAAGAGAGAGAGAAAGAGACAGAGAGAAAGAGAGTGAGAGAGAGAGAAAGAGAGAGGGAGTGAGAGAGAGAGGGAGAGAAAGAGAGAGAGAAAGAGAGAGAGAGTGAGAAAGAGAGTGAGAGAGAGAGAGAGAATGCAAGAGAAAGAGAGAGAGAGTAAGAGAGAGAGAAAGAGACAGAGAGAAAGAGAGTAAGAGAGAGAGAGAAAGAGAGAGAGAGAGTGAGAGACAAAGAGAAAGAGAGAATGAGAGATAGAGAGTGAGAGAGAGAATGCAAGAGAAAGAGAGAGAGAGTAATAGAGAGAGAAAGAGACAGAGAGAAAGAGAGTAAGAGAGAGAGAGAAAGAGAGAGAGAGAGAGTGAGAGACAAAGAGAAAGAGAGAATGAGAGATAGAGAGTGAGAGAGAGAGAGAATGCAAGAGAAAGAGAGAGAGAGAGTAAGAGAGAGAGAAAGAGACAGAGAGAAAGAGAGTGAGAGAGAGAGAGAGATAGAAAGAGAGAGAGAAAGAGAGAGAGATAGAAAGAGAGTGAGAGAGAGAGAGAGAGAAAGAGAAAGAGAGAGAAAGAGTGAGAGAGAGAGAGAGAATGAGAGAGAAAGAGAGACAGTATTGACAATAATTTAAGAGGACTAAACCCAACATATTTAGTTATATTTGTGAATACTGAGGCTTTAGTTTCCCTTGTTGCTATTGTAAAAAAAAAAAACAAAAAAACATCTCAAACAAAATAGCTAAGGGTATTTTATCTATTATTCGCCTTGATGGCTGCCTGGTGGTGCGTTATGCGCGCTGGGTTGTCATTCGGGTTTATAATTAGCTGTCACATCATTGTATCTGACATGAATTAGTGGGAAGTATTACTTTTTCTTATGTTTCACTTGAAAGTAAAGCCTAATCGAGAATTATGGGCAGGAAATCCCGTTCTGGGAGTTACCCACATGGTTACAGAACTAGTAGTCGCCATGTTCTTAAACTGCACGGATGTCTTACGTAATTGATTCAATAATTTAGTATCAGTTGTGTACTCAGAATATTTCATTGGATTTGTGTAACATGACATGTATATTTCTTTACAGCGGAATTAGCCAGTTAAAGGTGTATTTTTTTTTTACAGTCAATAAAGTAAACGTCTGCTATTTGAAGACTTCGTTGATTAATATTAATATCTGTTGTGCTGTGCTAATCAAAGTAGGCATACGAGGAACAAAAAGCAGTGCACCAACTCAAGTGAAACAAGGCATCTTAAATTACGTTATTATGCATAATCCAATGTCACATAATAGCAGTGACATTAGCCCACAGTCTTCCCGTCGTTCTGAGGAAGACATAGTCCTAACCTAAGGACAGTCCTAACCTAAGGACAATCCTATGTCTCTGATTGTGAATTTAGTTCCACAGAGATACCTGTCTAGACGTCGGACACTCCAGACGATCGCCAAACATTCCCGCTCAATGATGGCATAATGCCGCTCTCTAGACAACAGCTTTCTGCTGAGCTACTTTACCAGGTGAAGGATGCCGTCCACTTGCTGTAACATGCACCAAGCTATTCCCGTGTCGGATGCAACTGTTTGGACAATAAAAGGACTATTGGGGTTTGGTTTAAAGTTTCAACTCGATCCGAGTAAGGGTGCGTGAGTAATAAAAATTTTATCAAATCTTTGAATACTGAAGGATTAATTTCCCTTGTTGGTGTCAAACAAAATAATTAATTACCAGTAATTAATTGACGAATTGGTTGTTTTTTCAATTGGTTGTCTTGTGTCTTGTCTTGTGTCTTGTCTTGTGTCTTGTCTTGTGTCTTGTCTTGTGTCTTGTCTTGTGTCTTGTCTTGTGTCTTGTCTTGTGTCTTGTCTTGTGTCTTGTCTTGTGTCTTGTCTTGTGTCTTGTCTTGTGTCTTGTCTTGTGTCTTGTCTTGTGTCTTGTCTTGTGTCTTGTCTTGTGTCTTGTCTTGTGTCTTGTCTTGTGTCTTGTCTTGTGTCTTGTCTTGTGTCTTGTCTTGTGTCTTGTCTTGTGTCTTGTGTCTTGTCTTGTGTCTTGTCTTGTGTCTTGTCTTGTGTCTTGTCTTGTGTCTTGTCTTGTGTCTTGTCTTGTGTCTTGTCTTGTGTCTTGTCTTGTGTCTTGTCTTGTGTCTTGTCTTGTGTCTTGTCTTGTGTCTTGTCTTGTGTCTTGTCTTGTGTCTTGTCTTGTGTCTTGTCTTGTGTCTTGTCTTGTGTCTTGTCTTGTGTCTTGTCTTGTGTCTTGTCTTGTGTCTTGTCTTGTGTCTTGTCTTGTGTCTTGTCTTGTGTCTTGTCTTGTGTCTTGTCTTGTGTCTTGTCTTGTGTCTTGTCTTGTGTCTTGTCTTGTGTCTTGTCTTGTGTCTTGTCTTGTGTCTTGTCTTGTGTCTTGTCTTGTGTCTTGTCTTGTGTCTTGTCTTGTGTCTTGTCTTGTGTCTTGTCTTGTGTCTTGTCTTGTGTCTTGTCTTGTGTCTTGTCTTGTGTCTTGTCTTGTGTCTTGTCTTGTGTCTTGTCTTGTGTCTTGTCTTGTGTCTTGTCTTGTGTCTTGTCTTGTGTCTTGTCTTGTGTCTTGTCTTGTGTCTTGTCTTGTGTCTTGTCTTGTGTCTTGTCTTGTGTCTTGTCTTGTGTCTTGTCTTGTGTCTTGTCTTGTGTCTTGTCTTGTGTCTTGTCTTGTGTCTTGTCTTGTGTCTTGTCTTGTGTCTTGTCTTGTGTCTTGTCTTGTGTCTTGTCTTGTGTCTTGTCTTGTGTCTTGTCTTGTGTCTTGTCTTGTGTCTTGTCTTGTGTCTTGTCTTGTGTCTTGTCTTGTGTCTTGTCTTGTGTCTTGTCTTGTGTCTTGTCTTGTGTCTTGTCTTGTGTCTTGTCTTGTGTCTTGTCTTGTGTCTTGTCTTGTGTCTTGTGTCTTGTCTTGTGTCTTGTCTTGTGTCTTGTCTTGTGTCTTGTCTTGTGTCTTGTCTTGTGTCTTGTCTTGTGTCTTGTCTTGTGTCTTGTCTTGTGTCTTGTCTTGTGTCTTGTCTTGTGTCTTGTGTCTTGTCTTGTGTCTTGTCTTGTGTCTTGTCTTGTGTCTTGTGTCTTGTCTTGTGTCTTGTCTTGTGTCTTGTCTTGTGTCTTGTCTTGTGTCTTGTCTTGTGTCTTGTCTTGTGTCTTGTCTTGTGTCTTGTCTTGTGTCTTGTCTTGTGTCTTGTCTTGTGTCTTGTCTTGTGTCTTGTCTTGTGTCTTGTCTTGTGTCTTGTCTTGTGTCTTGTCTTGTGTCTTGTCTTGTGTCTTGTCTTGTGTCTTGTCTTGTGTCTTGTCTTGTGTCTTGTCTTGTGTCTTGTCTTGTGTCTTGTCTTGTGTCTTGTCTTGTGTCTTGTCTTGTGTCTTGTCTTGTGTCTTGTCTTGTGTCTTGTCTTGTGTCTTGTCTTGTGTCTTGTCTTGTGTCTTGTCTTGTGTCTTGTCTTGTGTCTTGTCTTGTGTCTTGTCTTGTGTCTTGTCTTGTGTCTTGTCTTGTGTCTTGTCTTGTGTCTTGTCTTGTGTCTTGTCTTGTGTCTTGTCTTGTGTCTTGTCTTGTGTCTTGTCTTGTGTCTTGTCTTGTGTCTTGTCTTGTGTCTTGTCTTGTGTCTTGTCTTGTGTCTTGTCTTGTGTCTTGTCTTGTGTCTTGTCTTGTGTCTTGTCTTGTGTCTTGTGTCTTGTCTTGTGTCTTGTCTTGTGTCTTGTCTTGTGTCTTGTCTTGTGTCTTGTCTTGTGTCTTGTCTTGTGTCTTGTCTTGTGTCTTGTCTTGTGTCTTGTCTTGTGTCTTGTCTTGTGTCTTGTCTTGTGTCTTGTCTTGTGTCTTGTCTTGTGTCTTGTCTTGTGTCTTGTCTTGTGTCTTGTCTTGTGTCTTGTCTTGTGTCTTGTCTTGTGTCTTGTCTTGTGTCTTGTCTTGTGTCTTGTCTTGTGTCTTGTCTTGTGTCTTGTCTTGTGTCTTGTCTTGTGTCTTGTCTTGTGTCTTGTCTTGTGTCTTGTCTTGTGTCTTGTCTTGTGTCTTGTCTTGTGTCTTGTCTTGTGTCTTGTCTTGTGTCTTGTCTTGTGTCTTGTCTTGTGTCTTGTCTTGTGTCTTGTCTTGTGTCTTGTCTTGTGTCTTGTCTTGTGTCTTGTCTTGTGTCTTGTCTTGTGTCTTGTCTTGTGTCTTGTCTTGTGTCTTGTCTTGTGTCTTGTCTTGTGTCTTGTCTTGTGTCTTGTCTTGTGTCTTGTCTTGTGTCTTGTCTTGTGTCTTGTCTTGTGTCTTGTCTTGTGTCTTGTCTTGTGTCTTGTCTTGTGTCTTGTCTTGTGTCTTGTCTTGTGTCTTGTCTTGTGTCTTGTCTCGTGTCTTGTCTTGTGTCTTGTCTTGTGTCTTGTCTTGTGTCTTGTCTTGTGTCTTGTCTTGTGTCTTGTCTTGTGTCTTGTCTTGTGTCTTGTCTTGTGTCTTGTCTTGTGTCTTGTCTTGTGTCTTGTCTTGTGTCTTGTCTTGTGTCTTGTCTTGTGTCTTGTCTTGTGTCTTGTCTTGTGTCTTGTCTTGTGTCTTGTCTTGTGTCTTGTCTTGTGTCTTGTCTTGTGTCTTGTCTTGTGTCTTGTCTTGTGTCTTGTCTTGTGTCTTGTCTTGTGTCTTGTCTTGTGTCTTGTCTTGTGTCTTGTCTTGTGTCTTGTCTTGTGTCTTGTCTTGTGTCTTGTCTTGTGTCTTGTCTTGTGTCTTGTCTTGTGTCTTGTCTTGTGTCTTGTCTTGTGTCTTGTCTTGTGTCTTGTCTTGTGTCTTGTCTTGTGTCTTGTCTTGTGTCTTGTCTTGTGTCTTGTCTTGTGTCTTGTCTTGTGTCTTGTCTTGTGTCTTGTCTTGTGTCTTGTCTTGTGTCTTGTCTTGTGTCTTGTCTTGTGTCTTGTCTTGTGTCTTGTCTTGTGTCTTGTCTTGTGTCTTGTCTTGTGTCTTGTCTTGTGTCTTGTCTTGTGTCTTGTCTTGTGTCTTGTCTTGTGTCTTGTCTTGTGTCTTGTCTTGTGTCTTGTCTTGTGTCTTGTCTTGTGTCTTGTCTTGTGTCTTGTCTTGTGTCTTGTCTTGTGTCTTGTCTTGTGTCTTGTCTTGTGTCTTGTCTTGTGTGTCTTGTCTTGTGTCTTGTCTTGTGTCTTGTCTTGTGTCTTGTCTTGTGTCTTGTCTTGTGTCTTGTCTTGTGTCTTGTCTTGTGTCTTGTCTTGTGTCTTGTCTTGTGTCTTGTCTTGTGTCTTGTCTTGTGTCTTGTCTTGTGTCTTGTCTTGTGTCTTGTCTTGTGTCTTGTCTTGTGTCTTGTCTTGTGTCTTGTCTTGTGTCTTGTCTTGTGTCTTGTCTTGTGTCTTGTCTTGTGTCTTGTCTTGTGTCTTGTCTTGTGTCTTGTCTTGTGTCTTGTCTTGTGTCTTGTCTTGTGTCTTGTCTTGTGTCTTGTCTTGTGTCTTGTCTTGTGTCTTGTCTTGTGTCTTGTCTTGTGTCTTGTCTTGTGTCTTGTCTTGTGTCTTGTCTTGTGTCTTGTCTTGTGTCTTGTCTTGTGTCTTGTCTTGTGTCTTGTCTTGTGTCTTGTCTTGTGTCTTGTCTTGTGTCTTGTCTTGTGTCTTGTCTTGTGTCTTGTCTTGTGTCTTGTCTTGTGTCTTGTCTTGTGTCTTGTCTTGTGTCTTGTCTTGTGTCTTGTCTTGTGTCTTGTCTTGTGTCTTGTCTTGTGTCTTGTCTTGTGTCTTGTCTTGTGTCTTGTCTTGTGTCTTGTATTTTGTCTTGTCTTGTGTCTTGTCTTGTGTCTTGTCTTGTGTCTTGTCTTGTGTCTTGTCTTGTGTCTTGTCTTGTGTCTTGTCTTGTGTCTTGTTTAGTGTATAGTATTGTGCATAGTCTTGTGTATAGTCTTGTGTATAGTCTTGTGTCTTGTCTATGTCTTGTCTATGTCTTGTCTATGTCTTGTCTATGTCTTGTCTATGTCTTTTCTATGTCTTTTCTATGTCTTGTCTATGTCTTGTCTATGTCTTGTCTATGTCTTGTCTATGTCTTGTCTATGTCTTGTCTATGTCTTGTCTATGTCTTGTCTATGTCTTGTCTATGTCTTGTCTATTGTCTATGTATTGTCTATTGTCTATGTCTTGTCTATGTATTGTCTATGTATTGCCTATACCAGTAAATAACTTTTCAACTTTTTAACTGCATCCGAGAATGGATATGGGAGAATTAACGTGTACACACTTTTTACCAAGCAGACAGACAGACACAGTTAATACAAGATTTGTAAAAATCATATGAAATTAAATGTTTTCCTCATAATTCCTTGACAAAATGACAATAGATTGGCGACGTTACGTTTTAAAGGCAACAGATATATAATAAAGAAAACGCTAGTGTGTTTCACTGAATGTTTATTGTATCCAAGGTCAACAACGACTTGTCTTTCAGGTCTTCCTATTGAGGGAAACTGTGTTGAAAGATGCTCTCAATAATCCAGCTGTAGTAGCCAGGGACTCTCGTGTAGACAGTTGGGAACTCCACTGCAAAGATAGAGGAAAGGGTTTAGCTCATCACAAGACACATTATACACCAGTATGCTTTCTTATTTATTGGAATTAACTTGACTCGCTATTTTCACTAGGATCCATGGTAGGCTCAAGACGACATGAGAATGTATTTCTTTAGCTAGGAGTGCAGGAAAACGCTTCAACACCGGTCCTTACCACAAATTGTTACTTTGATTTTGTTAGACCTAATATTTTCATATTAAAATAGAAAGTAGTCTGTAGACACCAGTTGGATGAAAGATTGAAGTTCAGAAAGCAGTAAAATGTTTGGCGTACATTTTCTAACAAATTTGCAATTCCCAAAAAAACAACGAAAAACTGGTAATTGTGCTTTAATTATTGGTATTTGAGTTTCTTTTCCTTTTATTGCATTCCAAAAAGGCTTACAGACCCCGCTAGGAGAGGGCTCAACAGGACCTTAAGTCTGGCTAAAGAGAGTACAAACAAGTGTTGCTGTTTTTTTTCGTTTAGGGGCTTCACATGTAAAAGTTTGCGAAACACTGATACACCCCTAAACCCATGCCGTCATGAGCTGCATGTAAAAATGAACGAAACTTCTACTAGGGTAAGAAAAGGGCAATGTCTAGACAAGAACGAAACTTCCACTAGGGTAAGAAAAGGGCAATGTCTAGACAAGAACGAAACTTCTACTAGGGTAAGAAAAGGGCAATGTCTAGACAAGAACGAAACTTCTACTAGGGTAAGAAAAGGGCAATGTCTAGACAAGAACGAAACTTCCACTAGGGTAAGAAAAGGGCAATGTCTAGACAAGAACGAAACTTCTACTAGGGTAAGAAAAGGGCAATGTCTAGACAAGAACGAAACTTCTACTAGGGTAAGAAAAGGGCAATGTCTAGACAAGAACGAAATAAGTTGATCAACAGAAAAAGGAAAGTCAGGGCCGAATATAAGAAGGGCCCAGGGCATGTCTTTTGTGGAGGCGCATACATTGTTTTGAAGTCATTGGTCTGAGCGTTTAATTTCATTTCTTATGCAATAGAGCAGGAAATAGCGGATAGGTGCTCTTTCTGGTGTCTATGGAGCATGGAATGGGTTGCTCCAATCAGCCAGAAAAAATTAATGATTTAGTAAATATCCATTTTCTAATTAGCAAGCGCGGTAAGATCGACCCATCGATGAGCTTAGAATATAATTATTGTCTCTACATGTGTTACTTAGAAGATAAGATAAGATTACATAATCTGAAAAGTAATTTTTACGTTTTAGGAGACTTGCGTTTAAGGATAAAGCTCCGGATAGCTGCATTCTTTGCACTGCTGTAAACCCAGTCCTTAATGAGTCACGTGTTTGTAACCTCTTATATTTAAATGTGTCAAAGGTCAAGGATACATTGTTTTTCTCCGTTTCTTACCCGTACAATTGTCAAACCCGTAGGAAGTCACTCCAAGCAAAAATCGATGTCCACAGGCCAGAGGGCCGCCACTGTCTCCTTGACATGCACCAGGGGGATGACCATCATCACCTGATGAAAACACAGTCATAGACAAAATCATAAATTGCTTAGTATATAGTAATAGCTGTAACGGGTGTATGTATATAAGTTGAAGTATTTCTAAAGTATCTTGATAATTCTAGATGTGTGAGTACCTTCTGGGTGTATTACAGATCACTAGAACACACATGACGTCACAAAGAATGAAAAAATAACGAATAGGATTGAATGGTCAGTAATTCGAGATGAAAACATAATAACAATCCTTAATCCAAAATGGGTCACAGTCGAGTCAGTCACTACAAGGATGTCATCCCTTCAAGAGCCTTGCAGTAACTGATCTAAATGTCTATAATCATAATCTCTAACCCCAATGTCTATGTCGTCACTATGTCACGTTCACAGTCAGTCTACTATAGTGCTGTCTAACATAGGGGAATTAGATATCGAGCGTTAAGTTTACGGACAATGCGGCTCTTTTGACTACTGTGACAAGTCGAAAACGTTAATTATTTTTCACCATGTAAACGTTCTTATGTGTATCTATTTGCATGTTATTTTATAAACAGATTGCTCATGTCTTAACTTTACTATACAGTTTACATTGTCCGGTTTAACATTGTTAATTAAAACAAAGCAGGATTGGTCATATCCTTTTTCCTTCTGTACGCATGTGTGCATCTTTTTTATAACTGACTCTGTCAACTATCCCATTCATTAAACCTTTTTATATATTTAAAAGTAAAGTGATTAACCCTTACATTAATGTATGTCACCCATTGTGTCTGTTTTCCAATTCTTATCTAAGGCTCATTGTTAGAACACACTAGACTTTGCAGCGTCATATTCAATAGAATATTTCATACATTTATTTTAACTCTTTCTCTCCGTAATTATTTTGCACGTTCCGATGGAATTATTCATTTCGCTCATTTGTGTTTCACTATCATGTTATGGGAAGCGTGGTCGAGAGGCCAAGTGCGCTCGAACTTAGCTTGGCTTGGCTCCCTAGAAGGGGGCCGAGGTTCGACACGATAGTCGTTTTAAAAATGTGATAGTCCTTTCAAAACCAATGTTCCATTTAGATCTAGAAATAATATCACAGAAAAACGTATTTTTTTAAATACATTGAAAACTTATAACGGTCAAACTAGCGTTTTCCGTGTGGCCAGCGAGGTAGTTATTCTTTTTTAGAGATATACATCACTCTAGAAAAATCATTTGAGACGTTTTTGAGAACCGTGTCGAGATTCAAGGCTCAAGGTTCCAGGTTTCATAAAATTATGACTTCACTAGAAAGCATAGTAAAATAATTTATGTAAAGATATTAACAACCCAAATGAAATTAGTCTCATAGAAGTCGAAAGAAAGTTCTAGACCTCGAGAGTGTATATCACATGACTCACTTTCTCCTTTGACACAGATTTGATTTGGGTTGATGGTGTAGCCTTGTGTTTGGTGAAAGTCCTGACACTGTTGCTTCGTCCATTTCCTCATTTTAGCTTCTCTCAGGTCCGCTGGTGTAGGTGAACCATAGTAAGTGGAGCCCCAACCGGAAATGACGCAAATCTTGTTGTCGAATGATTGAAAGGGTGACGCTATCAAAATGGGCTGTTAAAACAAGATGAAATATACATGTTTATTTAATATTTGTACAAAAAATGTGTCCTATGGGGCAGATGATGTAAATGATGTCGAATTCCTAGCTACGCCACTGGTTTATTATAAGAATCAAATGTAATATGTGATCAATAGAGAAGATGACATACCTGGACATTTGCGTTAAAAGTCATGCGTCGCTTCAAGAAAATAAGTCCAATGTCGTTAGGAAACGTCTCTTCATCATTGACAATAGCTCTATAGTCCTCGTGAGGCTTGACAGACTCTACATCTAGAAACTGGGTGTACACTGAGGCGTTGGAGGTCAGGCTGAGCGATCCAACTTCGACTCTCAACCAGTCAACAGGGAAGACAACCAAACAATGGGCAGCGCATACCAACTAGAAGTCATGTATATGCATTTTAAACATATTTATTTAACAAAAAAATGGTCTCAAAACTTAACATTCTGATTATTCCGAGAACTATAGAGAAATCTATGACCTATTGTCACGTTCAGTTTACGCGTTAAGGTCCCAAATAAAATTTGAACATGAAGCTTATTTATACATTTGTAACCTAATAATTTTGAATCTTGCTGTGCGAGTGGGAAAAAAATTATGTCCTATACTAAAAGGTTGGTACATTTTATATCACTCACTATCATGGTTTGGTTAAAAATTTAAAGAGACTGACATATATGAAGGTCTTTCGGTTATTAACCTCTAGCTTTTTGTTAAAAACATTTGTAAATCTATTATTGAAATTAAGTACATATATCAAGTTCCCATATCATAACTTGCGATATATAGGGAAAATGATGTTAAGGTCATCTGTTTCTTCGGCCAGCAGTTACAGAGCAGGATGTCCTGTGTCCATAACAACGGCCAACCACCTTTACTTTCCCCAACTTAAAGTAAGATGCCCATTAGAGTTGGGTGGACTCAGGCTACTTCGGACGGTTTTGAGACAACTACGACACATGGTGTCAGCCACTGCATAGAGAACGAAGAAACAATAGACTACATTCTTTATAAACTGTCGCCTTCTGCAAGAAAGGCAATCGGGACAAGAGAGAACTGGTTTGTGTGCGGCATTCTGTCTGTCCTTGTACCGTGAAAAGGCGACATTAGGACTTACTGCCCACTCCCTTTCACTTGCTCTAGGGGAGTAATCTCAGCAGGGTTCGTTACTTATGGGGTTTTTGATTCGAGTGGACTCAGAGTCGTCCTAAAAATTCCGAATCAAAGTCTTTACCGAGATTCTAATCCAGGACCCTAATTCCAAAATTCAAACGTTTTATCACTCAGCCATCACGTCCCCATATATTTAAATATATATATATATATATATATATATATATATATATATATATATATATATATATATATATATAGGGTAATTAAAAAATAATCATGTATATTATATTTCAACGACATGCCTCTATTTGCTCTATCCTGACAATTTACAAATCTTGTAAAAAAGGAACTCGACTATAGCTTTGGCAGGGGCGTTTTTTTTAAATTGCTATTTTATACCATAAAATGCACAAAACTTACAACATCCGGTGCTATGATGACTGCTCCACAGATATGATACAGGACGTTGTGGTATAAGACTTGGAGAGATGCTTGATAGGGTCGAGAGAACATCTTTGAGATTTCTCCGTTGATGATTCGAGAGTTGGAGGACCCATCAAATGTTCTGGGAAACATGCTGTTCTTGATGTCTGGGAGGTGGATGCGATTGGGAACAACATCCCCAATTAAAACCGCTGCCATGAAAATAGAAATGGTGTATTGGAGAGGGATTACACTAACATCCACATCCCTTCATTGAACATCTGGTGTTTGCAGGGATTAGGGATGTATTGCTCACGGTGTTCGAATGTAGAACACCAAGAGGAATCTTTAATTCAGTTATTATGAAATTAATAAAATGACTTAAAATTTAGAAAGTTTATAATGCCTAAACATAACATTCAAGATGGAATCCGGAAGCTCTCATTGTTTTTGTGTTTTGTATTTTTTTTTAATCTAAATCTGTGTTTCACAAACTTTATCCGTAACGGCACACTGAACTTTTTGAACATTTAGCGGAACACTTTGCTTTTAATAAAGATTAATTCACTTGGTGGACTACTAGTTAATTATTTCATTAGTTTGGGGAACACCAATTAATGCCTCGCGGAACACTTGAGTTCCCCGGAACACACTGATCTAAATAGCCCGCCAGCGGACAATTGTTATTACTGCGCTGGATGTCGCAAAGTATGTAGGTCGCTGCTGGGACTGCGTAGCCACGGGAAATACTGCATTCCTCATTAATCTTTTTTCGCAAAGAGAGACGAGAGAGTTTAACTTGAACAAGTTGTCAAGACAATAGTTTGTTTTAAAGAAAATGTCTCCTTTACGCGGCTGAATGATTCCCCTTGTGAGAATAAATATTTCTCTTCTCATACCTATTGAATGATAGAAATAAAAAAAAGATACACTCTTCCCCACCCACAAGTTCCTACCCCGAAAACTATCCTGGTTAAGCAAATGTATAGGTGTACATAGAGCAAGGGTTCTCATCCTGTGGGTCGCGACCCCTCTTAGGGTCGATTAACGATTTGCCAGGGGCTGCCTAAGACCATCGAAACAATGGATTTTTTATTGTCTTTTCTTCTATTGCTATATCTGTGTGTGGGAGGGGGGGGTCGCGTCAGAGTGGGGGATTGTAAAGAGGGGTCGACGAGCTTAAAAGGTTGAGAACCGCTGAGATAGAGAATAGAAAGTTTTAATAGTAACCCACGAGATCTTCGGTAGACTTAGAAGACGGTGGGCTAGGTGGGCGTCTAGTTCTTAACTTTTTAATAACGCATATCGGCGGGAAAACCCGATGACGTATGTTCAAGAAAAAGAATTTCTGTAAATCAACACAAAATGAAAGTTAAAAGATTATTATAGTTTTTTCTTAGATTATAACGGTAAAGACAGAGTTTTCCTTGTGTGGCCAATTAGCTAGTAATTCTTTTCCCAAAACTATAGAATTTCTTGTAAAATCGTTATAGCCGTTTTCGACCTCAGTGTCCAACCTTAATCTAAGAAGAGTTCGCAAGCTTGAAAAAGGAATTGATAAGTGGTTTACATATGCACAACTTTATTTAGCTTACTAATAGCTCATCATTATCAAATAAACAAATGTTTCTCAGTTTTCAAATTCTGAATATTAAGACAAAATGAAACAAAAAAAGCTTACAGACGAACAGCAGAACCACAGCGAGGGAAATCATTCTTGATCTTCAGAAGAAATAAAACAACGATTGTCTCTCTTGCACTTGATTCTTCAGCTGTGCTTCGAGCTTTTAAATGTTTGGGCTTTATTGGCGTAATGAGCATCTGTCATTTCACATTGTAAATAAAACTTTACGGACTTTAGCCAAGTGGAGCTGTAGAGTACATGCCTCATTAAATCCTGTCAAATTAGATTTATACATCTACTAGACATATGTTACCCGCGACCCGCGTGTCTTTATTTGCGCATTACTGTCGATATAGTCATAATTAAACGAAATAATAATGTAATAAGTAAAGCGAATGTGTCAATGTAAAAATAGTGTGAATGACGTTATCAAATCAAAATAGCTAATAGGCTTAAATCCATTTTTTTCAAATTAAAACATTTGCTTGTAGGCCTACATATATTTGATTAAAATTTGAGATAAATAGACTTAATTTTGTATGTGTTACAGTATAAAGTAGATCTTGAGGTAGACATAGATCTAAATCTACACTAATCTAGAGTAAAAAATTGGCTTTTATAGAGTTCATTCTGTGTTGCGCATGCGTGACCTTTTTTCAAGAATGAATATAGGCCTATCTCAACACGGCTACGCAACTTTAGCGAACAGCGAACGAACGTATTAAAAATGCTTTAGAAAAACAAATTTGAATGTTAAATTGATTAAAATATCAAATGAATGGACAATAATTAGTATGTTTATGTGTTAAAGCACAAAACTATCTTTGCGAAAAGAAGTTTTATCATCTTAGAGTTCAATAAGAGTTTTAGACATAGACCTAGGAATAGACTCAGTAGAGAGATGTGTTAATGTTTAACCAATTGGTAATGTCTAATGAAAGAATGTTCGCCAGGAAATCTGTAGTCACAGATATCAGGAATTAATTTATGTAAAAAATGCTTTTGAAACACAAAATTGAAGGTTAATTTTATTATATAATGAAATCAATGGATCTTCTTTTGTATTGTCATGTGTCAAAGTAAAAAACTATGTGCGCAAAGTGTATTTCTTAAAATTAGATCTAGGTCTAAATCCTTTCGATCTTTTCTCATGTCAACATTGTTAACCATGGCCTAGATCCATAAAATACTATAGCTGTAATAGAGTCGGACAACTTTATTTTTTTTTTTGAGGGTCTTAATTTTGTTTTAGGGCTACAATACATTCACTAAGGTCTAAGTTAGTACCCAAGGAACATTCCTGCGTAGTTTTATCAAGATTGGTCAAGCGGTTTTGATGTCTATAAGTAACATACATACATACATACATACATACATACACCTCACATTCTACTTTATAATATAGATAACTATTTCATGCATCTAGGACACAAACATGTCTACATGACGAGACAAGACGGTGAGGTCACGCATGCGCAGAGATGAAAATCTCTTGAACCTTAGATCTAATTTCATGCATTAAGTATCTAGGGATGGACATAGGCCTCACCTGTATATTTTTCATTGGCACTATGTACACATATCAACACCTAAACACATCAGTAGTCTTATCAAGGTGCACAAAGCAACCTGGTGACTAAATTTGTAACTAACTCAATGTTCATAAAAATCTGATTTAACCACCTTCTTGTACTATTGCCTTCAGTTCTTGACGTTTAACTCTCTACCCAAAGCTTATCTCCCCTTATGTAAGAAATCAACCCTTGTTAATTGTTCTATATAATGTATATAAAAAAATTAATTACTACTGAATGATGTAGTAATAAGTAATATTTTTTCGATTGATTCATGTTCTTCTAGAAGCAATGAATAATTGTTCAAAGTTTCAACTTGATCCGACAATGAAAAGTGTGAGAAATACCATGTACAAAAATTTTTACCAGAAGAGTTAGTGGATATAAGCTTTGTTAAAAGTAGACTAAACTATTTCTTCTTAACAATCTGTATAAATAATTTTCTACGTCGCCCACCCATGCGGGACACCACGCACCCACGCAGACCCTCTAATCCTCGATGAAAAAGTCATCGAAAGATAACTCTTTTATTTCTGCAAGTTGGACTAGAGCTACCCCACGACAGAGAGCGCGGCTCAGAAAAAAAAAACAAAGCGGGAAGGAGAACAAGTAATCTTATCTGTACCCGCCACTAAATAACGGCGTATGCTACGCTGCGGCTCTGCTAGTTTCGCTTATTAGCTTACAAAGTTGGCATGGGTGCAGGGACGGACTGGGTGTTTAAACCGGCCCTGGCTTTAACAGGCCATTGTAACATGTCTAAAATGGGTATGTAGAGTTTGTGTTGATCAGAAGATTGATCGAGTGTTTATGTACACATTTAATACTGTTATGACTTTGTCATGCGCACCGCCATCCAAGATAGTGCAGAAAGAAGGTGCGCACTATCTGTGACTAAACAAGTCGGATGTTGACATGAGAGAGTACGATTTCCGCCCAAGTAGAGAGCCACTATGAAGATGCTGTACTCAAGGCAGATGTCCCTTTGTGTTTGTCATGTCTCTGTGTAAATAAACGTCTTAGCCTCCTGTAAGTTATTACAATACTTATTAACAGACTTACAGATAAAGTCATGTACAATAAAGCCAATCATCAGGCGTATATTAAATATAAATGTTTAGTTAAGAACGGGAACAGCCAAGCCTCTCAGTCACTAAAACTAAAGATGTTGTTCCTAAGAAAGCCTAGCCTAAACTGTCTATATCTAAGCCACAGTCTAACTTTGAGTTTATGTCTTCACAATTGCGCGTTCACTAGTAGTTCTGCCTATATATTGATTGCCATACTATCTACATCTATTGTTTATCTGCCTACATCAGGATCGGACTGGGTGTCAAAATCAGCCCAGGCATTTCTATACATACCGGCCCATAAATTCTATATCAATTATAGGCCTACCTTTCCTCAAAAATCATTATGTTAGTTTAATAATTTATCGATAACTGTACGCAAGCTTTATATCTTTATAAGAAATATAGTCCTTATGTTGCTTTTTTGTGAGCTTGCGCTCCCAGAGCTATATTTTTGTGTATTCTATTTTTTTATAGGCTAGTGCCAAATGTATTATTTGTACTTCCGCTTTTTGTGTAAGTTAGGGTGGGGTGTATAAAAAGTGTGCCACGCTGTTTTAAAAACAGTTCAGTGTACAGTTGACCAGTGGTCAGTGTAGTATGTCTGTGTGACAGCCGAAGATCTTTGTAGTCTGTCGTGTACTTATTTTTATTCCTGTACCTGGGACGGCCTGTAAGTTTGCTATTGTTACTGCTGTGTTACTGCTTTTAGCTGCATAAAGTAACTGCTGTTTTAACTGTTGATTTTAACTGTTCTAGCCAGGCTGCTGTTGTAGATTTATTTTGTCTCTGTAGATACTAGTGTAGTGTTGCCTTAGAGTTCTATTAGTAAACTTAGTTATAGTCTGTTTCTGTTCTTAGTGAATAGATCTACTAATACTATAGTAAGGTACTAACTAAGGTGTTCTTGTTGTAGTTTTAGTTATGAGTTGGTTGTAGTAGTAGAATATTGTAGATCTAGACTAGTTTATTGTAGTTTGTTAGTGTAGATCTAGGTCTAGACTAGTGTAGTAGTTTTAATGATTTAGTTAGATAGTTGGGTTGATCAGTTTGTGTTAGTAGTTGGTTAGTTTGTTAGTGTTTGTAGTGGTGTAGATTTAGAGGGTTTTAGTTAGTATTAGTTGTTCTCGTTGTAGTGTATATATTTTATTATTGGTTTATATTTTTGTATGTTAATAAAGTTTCGTTTGTTTATTTATCCTAACTAAAGTTTCGTTATCTTGCTTTCCTTTAGTTTAGGTTAGTTATAGCTAGTTGTCTGGTTACTTAGGCGACTCTAGCCCCTTGGTCACCATACCGAGGTGCACAGATTGAGCCCACCCAGTAGCGCTAACATCTGCCTACTGTTGGTAAATTTTAATGTTGAGCAGAAGAGAATAGGTATCTCTCCACTCGCGCCTGCCTGACCTGCTCACATTTTCATCGCTAAGTGTGTAGGCCCTAAAAGGATGAAGCCTACAGTAGCACTGTCTACTGATGTAGGCTATTAAATTATTTCGGAAAATGTGTTAAATTAGTATTTTAGGACCTACAATGTAGAGTCTGTAAACGATTTTTTAAAACCATGACGCTCTGAGGGCCACTTTTATAAGAGAATTCAATAAAACCTTTAACAATTTAATACGTGCCATAGTTGCACTCATGCGGCCCTTTAGATCGCCCTACGGCCCATTTTGGGTACCGGCCCACCGGGCATTTGCCCGAATGCCCATATAGCCAGTCCGCCCTTGGCCTACATAATACACGTCTAGATAATGCGACGTAAACAGCAGCCTCTCAAAAATGGGTTCAGATTGGCCTAATTTAACGTAATGTTTTTTTATCATCTATATAGACTTAACTCTTTCTCTCCTAACTGACGATACCAGCGTTGATTTCACCAGAATGTGGTAAATAATTACGGAGAGAAAGAGTTAAAGGATATATGTAAACTCAATGTGTACAAACATTGTACACTTGCAACATTTTTTTAGCGGCCCAAGAAAGGGGAAAAGACGCTATATGTTTTTTGTGAAATGTTTGTCCGTCTGTCCGACCGTCCCGTTTGTTTCTCGTGAACTAGAAAAGATAGTGAAAATCCGACATTATTATATTTTAGTCCAGTTAAAGTTTTGATGCAACGGCTACTTTTTTCTTTTCTAAAAGTGAAAAATCAAATTTTTTAAATCACTTATGCAAGCAGTTTTTTTCATAAAAAATACACCACTCTCTTACAACTATTCACTATTATTAGTAACGAACATTGGCGGCTCTTTAGTAGGGGACATAATAGTGTGTCATATTTTTAACACATTTATGCAAATGGATTGAGATTTTTTTGTCAAAAAGTTTTTTTTTAATTTGTATTGCTACGTTAAGTAAGTTCTGTTCTACTAACTACTACATTTACCCAACAATAATGTTTACTTTTTTTGTAATCTATTTAGTATGCATATAAGTTGGACATAATTTAAAACAAGAATTAATAAGTTGTTTTTCATATTATCTCGTAAACTGCAATGCTCGCAATTACACGTAGAACGTTTAACTAAAGGAATTTATTTTTTTTTGGAATTTTCTTTTTTTTTTTTTTTTTTTTTTAGGATTTGAATAAGATCTTCACAATAAGACATCAGTTAGGCCAGGTTCGCATTTAACTTCATATTCACTTTCACCAACCCTATTGTTTGCTGGAATGCTGGGGCACCACACGAGATCTGTCAATCTTCTTTCTCCCTTCTTCTCTGTCATTTGTCTTTGATCGAATTTAATTCTGATCTTCTATCTGAAAATATTGATACCTGCCATTTTACCTGCCCGGGTAGACCACTTCGGGGGCAGATTTTGAGTTAGTGTTTTCCACACAAACTGTCTTTGTAACCTTGTTTTTTTTTTGAAGTGGTTGTTACATTTTCTTGTTACGATGTATTGTAATAAAAGAAGATATGAACTACAAGCTACCGACAAACACAATAGGACACCACTCCTTGTAAAATGTTCATTTTAAAACACGAATGTTTTCCGTCACGTAGACATAAGGCACAAAGTCCTGCTTGTCGAGCGTCTGAATATGATCAGTGTAAACGATGCCTTATTTTCTAGACTAAGACCGCATCACCGATGAAGAGAATAGAAACATTATTTACACAGCGACCCCACGATGACCTGATAAATACTGTCAAAAACAAAGGCAAGCTGCAACTGTATGGCAAGGTTTTCAGGACTCGCAAAGACCTTCCTTCAGGGAACACTACCAGGAAAAAAAATAGAGGCAGAGAGAGAAAGCGATGGGAAGACAACGTAAAAGAATAGACGAGTCTGTCTTTGAAAGAAATTCATCCAAAGGCAAAAGACAGATGAATGGAGAAAGACGGTCAACTGATCATGTGTGGCGCCCCAATGGTTCAACAGATAGGTGAAGGGGAAGGTGAAGACAAAGGTAGGAGCCATATGAGCAGTGGTGGTTCCCGCACGGGTGCGATGGGACATTATAGGTATACGAACGGCCCCCCAAATTGTTAGGATTGTTAGGCCGCCGGCCTCGCGCGGGCGGTGGAACCCGTGACGTTGGCTCAAGGGTATCCAGCGACACACCGGGTGTGAATACATGATCACTTCTGATAAGGCAGGACTTCAGACAGAGAGATCTGTGAAGAGCCAATTCCTCATTCTGGCCACGGATAAAAGCCTTTCCCTGGTCAAGTGCACTGAAGAGGAGGGGGGGGGCGGACGAATTTTAGATTAGAAGTCACACAATTTGAATACGAATGTATTACTTATGTTAATAATATATACTAATTACTTATATTTTTAACATATTTTTAGACTATTTCGCCCCCCCCCCTCTAGTATGTTGGCCGATTAGGTGCGGTCGGGAGGGGGCGATGGCATCAATCCGCCCCCCCCCAATAAACTTTTGAGTGGGGAGGGCGGTCCAATTAATTTGTAGAAATCAAAGCTTTCTAACAGAATCAATTAAATATCTTTATGATTAAAACTTGTTGTTGATATTTTAACCGATCTTTATATTATGTCGTTCCCCTGTTGACCGATTGTGGAGGGGGGGGGGCGAATACCTCTACTGCCCTACCCACCTAAGCTCTTTGAGTGGGGGGGGGCGGTCCTACTTTTATGGACAAATCATAGTTTGCGAACAAAATTAGTTGAATTAATATATAAATTTTATATTATGTTACTCCCCTTCTGGTATTTTGGCCGATTCGGTGGGGTAGGGGTGGTATGCGATTGCCTGTACTGTTCTCCCCATTCTAGCCCTCTTAGTGGGGGGGGGGGTCTATTTTATGGAGAAATCAATCTTTGTGAACACAATTAGTTGAATTTATATACAATATAAACTACGTATTGATATGTGAATCCATTGTATATTATGTCGCACCACACTCTAATCTCAAATTTTATGATTATTAAATAAAAAATGAAAAAGGTTTGTACCAGGCGGAAGGGGCGATACATGCAATCGCCTTCCCCCCATCGGACAAACAAATACTTTTTCTTTTTGTATTATTGTTAAGAAATTACAAAATAAAAAAATCTGTCACTGATATAATTTATATATGCTATAAATAAAATTCCTATATCGAGTCGCCCCACCCATATTCTTTAATGCCAAATGTAATCATTAGCAGAAATTATAAAAAGGAGCGAGGATTAATTGTTTTTACTCTATCGCCCCTCCCCTTTCCAGACAGAGTTTATGTAATTTCACATGAATTTATCATAATTATTTTAAGAAAGACTTTGCTTTGGAAAAGTAAGAATTCAAACGAATGTTTTCAGTACAAGAGTCACGATTGAGATGAGTTCTAAACCAACATAATAGTTTCCTAGTCGCCTTTTCCAACCTTTGCTCAATCTGATATCTTCTAGTTACATAAATTTGGGACTATAACTCACAATTTACGCTTCAATTTTATTGAATATTATTTATAGAATATGTTTTTCTTCGGCGGCGATCCTCAAAGCTTTAATCTAAATATGTGGGGTATCTTATCTTTTCAAGGAACAAATCGGTTTTATTTGCAATGTATTAAGGGCCTATAAATTCATATTAGAATAGTTAACAGCACTATTCAAAAGGTCCTTTTTTAATAGGGAGCTTAAGGTCTGGAGAATGCGTTTCTTCAGTGAAGAATGCAAGAAAACACTTATGTCGTCGGGGCTTCGCCCCGAACTCCACTGATGAGTAATGAGCTGTAGATGTCAGGGGAAGGCGTTTCTGCAGTGGAAATGCAAGAAAACGCGTTTGGCGTCGGGGCTTCGCCCCGAACTCCATTGATTAATAATGAGCTGTAGATGTCAGGAGAATACCTATCTTCAGTGAAGAGTACAAGAAAACGTTTTGGAGGCGGGGCTTCGCCCCGAACCTCACTGGAGAAACATACAGCGTTCCCCCAGACCCCCAAGCTTGCAAGAAAAAGACCTCAACATGACTGGGTTTTTTTTCGCCGAAGGTTGAGAAACACTGCTTTTTTAAATTCTTATATATATATATATATATATATATATATATATATATATATATATATATATATATTGTTATAAACCTGGGGGTGGCACAGATGAGGGTAGTAGTGTGTGTGTAGTCAGCCGACGCAAATCGACCCCAGGCCAGCGATAGACGAGCGATCAACCGTGACGAATTACAACGGTCAACCGAGACGAGTGTCAACACGAAGGTTCGAGTAGGATCGACGTCGTGAACAGAGCTCAGGAGCGTCACCAGGAATGTAGTAATATGACCACCCAGAATGGTCAAGCGACGTTCGGCCCGGTTCTAGAAGGCCAGCAGGGACCCTATATAAGGAGCGAAGGTATCAGAGACCAGTCAGTCACAACTTCCAGATCTACAGTTCGTTACAACGGCTCAGTACAAGTCCGAGACGAGACAGAGAGACCAGTGCAAGAGTTGATACGGCGGAGAGATATTTGTACAGTCTTGTGTTACGTGCTGCCAATTGTACAGTGTTAGCTGTTATTTATTGACATTAAACTATTACGTTATTTTTAAGCCCAGAGTTGTCAAGTTCTTTAAGTTGGTGGTGTCGTTTGGTGCAATTTGCAGCGAGCCTGGATAGGGAGATTCGCAAATATATATATATATATATATATGTGTGTGTGTGCTGTACGCACGTTTATGCACAGGGTTAGGGTTTACTGGGCGCTAGTGCTAGGGTTTGCAAAAAAATCGCCCCCCCCCCACATTCCAAAGTTCTGGATCTGCTAGTGGTCAAGTGGTCCATAAAAGGGAACCGGACGTTCTCAGGACTTAAGGACATCTGATTCAGGAGGTAGGAGAAATTTATTCGAGTACTGGTGAGTGTGTACTACGTTAACAAATAAGAAACACTCCCTCCCAAATCAATCTTCTTTCGTCCTAATTAAATTAATTTAATTTCACTTTCTGGTCAATGTAGTTGTAGTGTAATGTTATTTTCCCTCCTTCATTGTGGCAACCGTGTGATGAAGTGTATTCTTTTGTTTCTATGATGATAGTCGGAAGAAGTTCGCGATGGATTCTTAATGATGTAAGAGTAGGTGGCACTGTTGAGAGGAAGGTCAGACGACTCCAGAACGTGAGACTGAATAGATGAATAGATGTGTTTTTGTAGCGAGTTAGATTTTGTTTAGAATATCATTTTATATTATTACTCATGGGCGTAGCCAGGATTTTTTTCGGGGGGGGGGGGGAACCGGCGAAAAAAATATATTTATAAGTATGAATGGCAAAAGGTCCTATCTACAAATATTACCATTATTGAGTTATGGGTACCACCTTGTAGATAATGTTTTTCTGCATGTATGGATAAAGCTGCTATCGTCAGATCCAATCAAAATCAACATTTTTAGGAAGAAATTCAAACTAACCTATCTGAAGCTAACTGATAAAAAGTCTGGCTTAAAGCTCTATGTACATTGGGCTTTTGTCATTTTATGATCCAGCTTTGACTTGTCTCGGCAAATTCGTCTATCTACGTTTAGTTAAAATGATTCCAACCAAGAAGTTTTACAAATCCAAAGAAGTTTTAGAACTAATTGGTAAGTTGTATTTTATATAATAATTATTCTAATTTAATGATAGTACACAAAAAATACTCTTTCAGGCATCGCTTAACCAGGGCAGAGTACCAAAGGATTGGAAAGAAGCTAATGTCACCCCCCTATTTAAAAAAGGAGAAAAATCAGATCCAAGAAACTACAGACCAGTATCGCTTACCAGCATCACATGTAAAATACTAGAAAACATAATATGTAGCAATATCATAAACCACTTAGACAAACATAATGTCCTCACCCCATACCAACATGGCTTTAGGAAATATAGATCATGTGAAACACAACTAATAGGACTAATTGATGATTTTTCAAAAGGTTTAGATAATAGTGAACAAATAGATGCTATCTTACTAGATTTTTCCAAGGCTTTTGACAAAGTTCACCACCATAGTTTGCTTAAAAAATTAAAATATTTCGGCATTAACGGTCCACTGCATCAGTGGATTAAAGATTTTCTGATAGGGAGAGAACAAACTGTAATAAAAAATCTCTCTAAATCAACACCAATAACAGTAAACTCAGGTGTACCTCAAGGAACAGTCTTGGGTCCACTACTATTTTTAATTTACATAAATGATTTACCAAATTGCATTAGTTCAGGAACAAAAGTCAGATTATTTGCAGACGATTGCATAATATATAGAACAATAAAAACAAAACAAGACACAGATATTTTACAAAGAGAATTAGATGAATTACAGAAATGGGAATCAAATTGGAGCATGTCTTTCCACCCAGAAAAATGTCAGTTGTTAAGAGTAACAAAAAAACTAAAACAAATTAATTCCACTTATCTTATTTATGGCAAACCAGTAACACAGACTAAAAACTCAAAATACCTAGGTGTTATAATAAATGAAAAACTGTCATGGAATCCACATATTGATGAAACTATAAAAAAATCCAACAAAGCATTAGGGTTTATTAAAAGAAATTTCTATAAATCAAATAAGAACATAAAACTAAAATGTTATTTAACCTTGGTTAGGCCAATAATAGAATATGCATCCACCGTGTGAGACCCCTCAACTCAAGAAAACATTAAGAAACTGGAACAAACACAAAATAGAGCAGTGAGATTCATAACAAACGAATATTCACATTTGACTAGGGTAACACCATTAGTAAAATCACTAAATTTAGAAAGCCTTCAGGACAGAAGACTCAAAAGTAAAGTAGCAATTATACATAAAACACTGAACCATAATCTTCAAATACAAAAACAAAATTTAATAAAATACTCTGAAAGACACAAAAATAAAGGCACATTCCTCGTCCCATATGCTAGGACAAATTTGTACAAATACTCCTTCTTCCCTAGTGCTATTAGAGCATGGAATGGGTTGCCTGAGCTAGCCAGAAAAACCAGTGACTTGGCAGAATTTAAGTCATTGATTAATATGCATGACTAAATGCATTACGCGTAGGACGTAATCATCTTCTTTTTTGAAGTAACGTCTGTATTATATAAGATAAGAAGAAGATAAGATAAAAAAAAATAAATGAAACAGGTGGTGAACGATATTAGGTGACAGCCGTCTCAATCGATAATCGGGGTCAAACTTTCAGTCTCTAAAATGACTATTAGACTCTACACGTCATATTCTCCCTTATCAATAAATTATTTTTAATTAAGATGACATTAACTTTGAATCAGCAAACTGATCAGCTAAGCTATTACATAGTATAATAAATAATAATAATTTTATAATTTCTTGAATATTTATGGACCTAACGGCCTAACTCTAGTTTAGATCTAGGTCTAGGGCTGTAAGCCTAGGCCTAGACCTAAGGCCTAGTTCAAGTGAGCTTGAGAACAGAAATTTAGATGATAGACGATACTTATCATTAGCCTTAATCTTAGATAAGACAGTAACTACTAAATGGGAATAGACAATCTTTAAGTTAATTTTTTTATCTGAAAATGTAAAATCAAAACATATTTATTCTTAACATCATAATTAATTTAATTTCATTTTTAATTACAGCAGTACTACATCTAGTCTAAGAAGTTAAAATATTATATTGTTTTATATAATTATTAAAATAATTATACTTTATAATTATATAAATATGTACTTATATAAAATGAACTCATTTAGTTTAGGTTTTATATTTTGACTGAATGTAAGCTAATTAATTAAATAGTCAAATAACTTAGTTTATAATTTCATTTGTATTGTTATTTTTTGAATAGCAACAAAAAAAAAATTACCTTTTATTAGTAACAAAGAAAACAGCTGCTCTATCCTTTTTTTTTAATTTGTAATAACTTATATTATCTAAAATTCCATTTTTTCCAGATAATGACTTCAACTGTGAGTCTGCTCCAACCGCAATAGTATCAGTTGACACCATCAATTTGCCATCATCTGATATGTCTTCTGAAGATGTTAATAATTTCATTGTGAGCAGTCTCCTTGCAATTGAAGTGAATTGTAACAATATAATGGATGAAAAAGGAGATGTGCCCTTAATAGAAATAAGTCAACAATCAGATGAATTTATGTTAAACAATGTAGTTGGTGAATGGTTGAGTGAAGCAGCTGCTGTTGACCCTGTTGAAACGGTGGAAAATGTACTTGATAAAGGGTAAGATGGAGAAGCTGTTATGGACACAGATGAGCCAACTGAAGAAAAGGGGTCAGAAGATGAAGTAGATAGTATTGGAGTCAATCATAAAAATGGATCTGAACAGACTGCTACTGCTAAACGCAAAATTGCCAAGAAAGGTTTTTCTGACCCGAGTAAATGGAAGCGTATTGCAAAAGCCCTCAAGAGAATGAATGGAGAGGGTTGCTGTTGGAAGCCAGTTCAATGCACTTGCTGTGTACAAACACTGGATGACAGTCTGCGTACTGAACTTTTTGAGCAATATTGGTTGGTTTCCTGGGAGCGCAAACGAGATTTCATTTTGTCGAACACAGTCGTTACAGAGACATCTCGCAAGACAGCAGGTGAAGAAAGCAGAGCATCCGGTACATTTTTACCTAGCATCAGTGGCAAAGTCAAAGTTTGTCAAAAAATGTTTCTAGACACTCTAGATATTGGCACTAAGTTCCTTCAAGGTACAATTTAAAAAAGTCAGGGTTTTGCCACTCCAAATGGCAATGTTGGAAGAGCACCAGCCAATAAAACACCTAAAGATATAATGGAACAAGTGATACAATTTATAAAGCGGTTTCCAACTTTGCCCTCACACTATTGTCGCAATGACAGCAAATTGCTCTATCTGGAACCTGGTTTAAGTTTATCCAAAATGTATACCATGTATACAGAAGACACAGCAATAAACCACAAACATGTGTCAAAGAAAATATTTGACAAAATCTTCCATAGTCTTGATCTTTCCTTCAACAACCCTCGTAAGGATCAATGTGACACCTGCGTGGCATACAAACAACGAAGTGTCGACAGTGTTAGCTTTCAGGAACACATTGAAATGATAGACAGAGCTCGCCATTTTAAGGCATTAGACAAGGAACTGGCTGCGGAGAATGACACGTTAAAAGTTGTAACAATGGATATGCAGCAGCTTCTTCTTTGCCCCAAGTCATTTGCTTCTGCAGTATATTACAAGAGAAAGTTATCTGTGCACAACTTTACTCTATATGATTTAAAAAGTAAAGATGTGTTCTGCTATTTGTGGCATGAAGGTCAGGATGGCCTTGACTCAGATGAATTTGCAAGCATTATCGTGGATTTTTTGCTATCTGTCCCTGACAATGAAGAAAGCGTTATCTTTTGGTCTGATGGGTGTACTTACCAAAACCGCAACGCTAATTTGTCCTCTGCAATGAAATACATGTTTGTCAATAACCTAAAGCCAACCCATGAAAGAAGTACATTAAAAATATCTCACTCGAGGGCATACACAAATGGAAGCTGACAGTGTCCATGCAGCAATTGAAACAAACAGCTCAAAAATTGAAGTGTACACGCCAACAGAATGGGAGACAGTAATAAAAACCGCAAGACGTAAAAACCCATACAATGTGAAAACTGTGGACCATCAGCTTTGGAAAAAGTATCCATCTCTGGTTACATCCATTCGGCCTGGTCAAGTTGTCGGTGACCCCAACTGTTACTGATATATGTCACCTTCAATATACAAAGGAAGGAATTTTCTACACCCTTTCGCATGGAACCCCACTTCGACTTTTACCTCTTCGACCTGTCAGACAACCTTCAATGGCATTGAAAGCCAAATACAAACATTCACTTCCACTGACTACTGCCGAAATTGCAGACCTGAAATCTCTTTGTGAAACTGTGATTCCAGCATGCCATCGACCATTTTATAATTCACTTTTATAGTGATAAAAAGTTTATTTTAACTGTTGGACTAAGGCTATGAAACAAGTAGTTTAAAAGATTCAAAAGAATGAAATGTTTAATAAACTCTTTTTTTTAAATGTTTTTCAACTTTTTAAATTAAATTGCCAGAGATTGAAAAGTAACCATAGTCTTTTTTTTTTTTTTGCTTATTAATTATTATATAGATTATTAATACAAATTATTTATGATGACATAACATTCTGTAAATGGGAACAAAATTGGAGTATGTCTTTTCATCCAGAAAAAGGTCTGTTATTAAGAGTGTCAAAGATAAGAAAATGAATATATTAAATGCCAAACCTAGAAATTAAAAATGCTAAATACTTAGGAGTTATCAAAAATGAAAAGTTGTGGAGTCCACACATAGATGAAGTTATTAATAAATCTATTATAAGACATTAGGTTTTTTAAGAAATTTCTATAAATGTAACAAAAGTTATAAGGATACCTCACTCTAGATAGACCTATCTTATAATATGCATTACAGTTTGGGACCCATTAACCAATGAAATTACACAAAAGTTAGAAAAAATCCAAAAAGAGTGCAGTTAGATTTATTATAAATGAATAATATTCACATTCATACAACAAGACTAAAACCATTGGTAGAATCACTTATAATATAAGATCAAAAATTTTCTATTTATTTCTATTGTATTTAGAAGGTGCATCAGTATTTTATAATAAGATAAAATAAATGCCACAAGTTTTAATCTACAATATAATCAATATTTCATAAGTATGATAAGTTATACATCAATAATAATTGGGAAACCCAACTATCCAAACCTTTAAGAAAACACTGCAATCTATGTACATAGGATGTTTTTGCAGTCATAGATCACAGTGCCAAAAAATCCTATCTACAAACTTTCTAATTTATTAAGTAGTTTATTATTCTCAAAACATTTAGTCCATGATAGTATGCTTTCTAAAATAACTTTTTAAAGTATTGTCAAGTTCTTTTCTGAAAAATTGCAATCTTTTAAATTGAGAGTGTTTTTTCCACTTTTCTCGGTTAACAGTTTTCTGTAGATAGGACCTTTTGCTATTCTTGCCTCGGATGTGTGTGTGCGTATATATAATCTTTATTACATTCTGACTCATCATTCTTTCGGAAGACACCCTAGAATAGGTTCTTCCTGGAGTTAGTGGGAAAATTGTAGACTTCCCTCCATTGCCGCCAAGCACTATTTCTGATTTTGAAAGCCAACAAAATGCATACTCTGAGGTATCTACAATGCATTTTAATGCTATAAAAAACTTTTATTTCAAAAACCTAATGTGCTATTCTTACTGACTTTGACCCTCCCTCGCCGTTCGGCGCATTTGACGTCAAGCTGTTTCCACAAAAATCTGTCACTGGTAATGTCTGCAGCCTCTTTCCACCTGCTCCGAGCACCTCCATGAATGTGTGGCGCCAAGTTGTACTAGGATGTCATCGCAAATCTTCTTATGTGTAATTCATTTTGTAGGAGAAAATGTCCCGCAAACCTCATGCGACGCTCTGTCACATTCTTACTAACGGGTCGACTCCCAGATCGTCATAGGATTTCCTTCATTTAGACCCGATCTCTTTAACTTACTTTTTTTTAGCATCAAACCACTCTAGAAGGGGGTTTAAACTCAAAACTCCTTTTGGCAACGCTCATAGATTTCTGAGTGTGTATTTTCTTTTTTTTTTTTATATTGAAGATGTAATTTTTAGCTTCACTCCACTTTAACTGCACTGGAGGGGAATTTAAACTAAAAACACCTTTGAATATACTCATAACATGTTGAGTTTATAATTTGCTGAAGGGGGGTTTAAATTCAAAACTGAGTCAAAACTTATTTAGCTACGCTAATAACATTTTGAGTGCGTAATTTGCGTTTTTTTATACCGGGTATTGAAGAGGTATTTTTTAGCTTCAAACCCTACTGAAAAGGGGGTGGGGGTAACTCAAAACCCCTTTGGCTACGCTCATAGAATTTTGAGTGAGTAATTTTCTTTTTTTCATATTGAAGAGGGGGTTTATCATAAATTTTGCAGGGAGTTTAAAAGTCAAAATCTTCCTTAACTGTGCTCGTGAAATTTGGGGTATTGTCGTTTGCATTTTTTTTTTGTTTTGTTTTATAGAAGAGGGGAATTTTAATGCGAAAACCCCTGGTAGGAGGTTTTAAACTCGAACCCCACTGGGAGGGGGTTTTAAACTCGAACCTTCCTGGTATGGGGTTTTGAACTCAAAACCCCTTTGGCAGGGGTTTTAAACTCATAAACCCCTGGTAGGGGGGGTTTAAACTCAGACCTCCTTTGTTGTGCTGGAGAAAGTGATGGTTTAGTATTAAAATCTCACCTAAAATAAACAAAATCAAAGGAAAAAATCAGTCACTAAATACCGATCCCCCCCCTGGCTACGCCCATGTTATTAATAGTCTATTATGTTTATTGCATTTCATCACAAGTTGATTTTGTCTATATTTTAATAAAAGTTATATTTAGTATTGTTAACAAAGAAAGTATTCAAGCTATTTCAAGTTTTACAAGTCAAAATATAATTCGCCTACAGCCGTTTCAGCAGCCAAACTATATATATCATTATCGATTGACAACTATCCGGTTGGTTTTCGAGTGCATTTCAAGTTTTAGAGAAGAAGGATGAGTGGACCATGTTCATGTCCACCAGGCTCCTCACGAGTACCGATGTCTCTAATCACGGGTACCGATGTCTCTAATCACAAGTACCGATGTCTCTAATCACGAGTACCGATGTCTCTAATCACAAATCGTCAATCGACCCCCAAAGGGGTCGCGAACCACAGGTTGAGAACCCCTGTCCTAAAGGCTCCCTCCTCTGCATGGCAGCTGGGTAATATTAGACCAGGGGTCTAGCAAAGAGTCTTTCTCTCCTTCCTGGCCTCTGAAAGAAATCCTTTCCGATGGTAAATATTTTAATTGGCCTTAGGCACGACCATATTATTGTCTATTGTATGTAGAAAGATGCTATCATTAAGAAACACGAACTATTGAATTTAGTTCTCAAATATTGTGCTCAGTTATATACATACAATATGGATATTTTGTAATATATTTTTTTTAATGCTAGCAATAAATTTAGAAAAACAAGCACAAAAAAGTAATGAATCATTGTTTTTACATTATTTTGACAAATAAGACAACTGTGTGATTAAATTTTAAATTTTGTAGATTATTGATTTCTTTACATTTTTTTATAATCACAGCGTAGTTTACTGTTTTAAAAGTGGTATTTGTTTGTTATTTTAAAAATAATGAAAAGACTAGCGTAATTTCATTTTCAAGAAATGGTTCCCTTTCGGACAATATAAAAATTAGCGGTTGCACAAACAAAAAAATTGTTAAACAATCAACTATGTTGAAATCGGGTTTATAATAGTAGTTTGATAGTTGTGTATTTCTGCTAGACAAACGGACAAACGAACAGCACAAAACTACACAACACAAATAACCACTAAAAAAAAAAAGCCAAAATGTCGTGTTTCAATATTTATTTTCTACTCAGTGGAACACATTTTGTGCTGAGACTTGGTTTTGAAGGTTTTATTCACCGCTGATGTGTAGAAAGATGTTCTCAATAATCCAGCCATAGTAACCAGTGACTTTTGTGTAGACTGATGGTGAATTCACTTCATGGAAGAAAAAAAAGGGAATTACTTTTAATGCACTATACAAATCACTCCTGATTCGAAATGTGAATGTTAATGTAATGAGATGTAAGAATGACAATATGAAGGAATGATTCGTTTATTGAATCGAAGATTAAGAAAGTTCAATATTAGAAAGAAAAAGAGAAATTGAAACAGGGTCTGACTGCTGTAAGTAGAAATCCTGGGAATTTTTAATTTTTTTTTTATTAACCCTTACAACTTTTGAAGATTTTAATTAAAGTTATTTAATCAATCTTCAAATTTTTTTTTTCATATTTAGCATGCAGTTTTTTTTTTTAAAGTAAACATTAGTTAAATTAGTGGCGGCTCCATTTTTTTTTTTAGGCCCAGAGCTTCAGCAATCTACACCTGCTATTTCTACATAAAAATAAATTGGTGTTGAGTATTGATTACTAAATACAAGAATGAAATAATAGAGACTTCAACTTTAGTAAGAGTAGACATTTCAAACTCTCATTTAAGTAGGTCACAGCCTGGCTAGAAGTTGATCACGTGACCATCTTTGTCTCTGAGATTCCGTTCTCAATTGGAAAGGTCTCACAGTTTTACAGTGCGTTAACAGCATTGAAATGTATCAAAGTTCTAACTACTTTTGTTTCGTTTCATGACTTTTACCGTCACAATTTTCAAACCCGTAGGAAGTCACTCCAAGCAAAAATCGATGTCCACAGGCCAGAGGTCCGCCACTGTCTCCTTGACATGCACCAGGGGGAAGACCGACATCACCTGATTAAAATAAAATTAAAGCTGTAATATATTTACATATTGAAAGTCAAGGTTCATTTGAATACTTTAATTTATAAACTAGTCAAAGATCGGTGCGGAATGGAGATTATTATTATTTTATTCAATTAAAATATACTTTACATTTCTTATGTACTGGCCAAAGATATAAAATCTTGAAATATTTGATTGACTAGCTTTAATAAGCATCCGTTACGTATTTTTTTCCCCAAGCTTGTGTATAGTTTCTTCTCATGTATAAATTGTGGGACAATTTGCCGCCCTTGAATTGGCTTGTTTAGACACAGCAAATTCTGTCTTATTTAAATGAAGCTATATATAAATATTTTATATATAACAATTCACCGAGCACATTAATTGTCTTTGAGACATGAGGCCTTATACATCGATTTATAAATTAATGGGCTGTGCGGCCCAGAAACTAAGTTCTTTTGAGTTTGGCTCGGCTACCTATATAAGGGGGCTCGATGTTCGACACCCGACTCGAGAAGAGTTGTGTTACTGAGAGCCTAAGGCAGCACGGAAAACCTTCTCCCAGATACCCCTACCCTCTAAATGGTCCACTAATGCGCTATATAAAAGCAATTTTGTTAAAAAATTTAAATTACTTTTAAATTTCATGCTTATAAAATGCCCAAGGCTCTCGGATCCAATCTCTTTTATGGTCATATGGGGGAGGGGTGTACATGGGAGAAAGTTTCTGTGATTCAAACTCATCCCCTTCGATAGACAGCCAAGCGGTTATCATCACTCAGCGAACACAACGCAAATCAAGTGATGTTAATGTGCTCAGCGGATCTAAAACTGGTGTCATCAGGGGATGTAAAATAACTTATCCCCGAATACTTTCAACATAATTAAATTTTATCTAACACCCAGAACATTCCCGTGATTCAACTTAAATTTACGACAGAAAACTCTCATAGTTTGAAGTGAAAACGTCTCTTTCTGCTGCCACTTTCACAGTGCGTTAGCTGCTAATGAACCCAAGTCCTAGCCCTTACCGTCTACATTCATCTAGCTATGTCAGGATATTATTGAGCCACGTATTTGACAAATCCACTTCATATTTTAGATTAATTGTGTATTTACAACGTGAACTGTCAAGTGTTCATTTACTTTTCAGATCATCGCGCATATAATTCTGAAACTTTTATAAGCTCGAAGCCCCATGTGAACAAAACGCCAAGGGAGACGAGCGTGTTTTTACTATACCTCTATTTCAACCGATACCTTCATGGAATCCTGGCTAAGTGAGTGAATGTAGAGTTCTACAACATTTTTATAATAGAGCCTTTAGATCTAGGCATAAGACATTAATTTATTAGTATTATTATTTACATACTTACATTTGGAAATTCCTGAAAGCAATAGTCTTTTTAAAAATGTGATAGTCCTTTCAAAAACAATGTTCCATTTAGATCTAGACATAATGCCGTTGATAAACGTATTTATTTATTATACATTGGGAACTTATAACGGTCAAACGAGCGTTTTCAATGTGTGGCCAGCGAGGTAGTTATTCTTTTTTAGAGATATACATCACTCTAGAAAAATCATTTGAGACGTTTTTGAGAACCGTGTCGAGATTCAAGGCTGAAGGTTCCAGGTTCCATGAAATTTCGACTTCAATAGAAGGCATAGTAAAATATTTTATGTAAAGATATTAACAACCCAAATGAAATTAGTCTCATAGGAGTCTAAAGAAAGTTCTAGACCTTGAGAGTGTATATCACATGACTTACTTTCTCCTTTGACACAGATTTGATTTGGGTTGATGGTGTAGCCTTGTGTTTGGTGAAAGTCCAGACACTGTTGGTACGTCCATTTCCTCATTTTAGCTTCTCTCAGATCCGCTGGAGTTGGCGAATCATAGTAAGTGTTGCCCCAACCGGAAATGACGCAAATCTCGTTGTCGAAATTTTGAAATGGTGATGCTATTAATATTGGCTGTTAAATAAAGGAAAGAAACTGGCATAAACATAGATTATCTAAATAAGAAATAATAGAATAATGCAATAAAAAATTAAACTATTTTAGATACATTGTATTGGAGTTGTGTAATATTATTATTATTGTCATTATTAACATAGTATTTCTCTTTGAAATTCATAGTACAAGACATTATACACTGTAACCCATGACGACTTTGGCGGATGTATAATTATGTTACTTCGGCAGATGTTAAGCAGTTAATCATTCTAACGTGAAACTTATCTCCCAAGGCAAGTATAGAGTCACGATGATGTCTCCAAAGACTTACCTTTTACCCTTAATCTGTAGGTCCGTTGGGGGCACCACACAAGATTTGCCTTAGAACTTCTTTCAATGGTAGGCCCGTCTATTCTTTTATATTGTCTTCCCATAGCTTTCTCTGTCCGTCTATTCTTCTTTTTTTTTTCCTGGTGCTGTTCCCTGAAGGAAGGTCTTTGCGAGCCTTGAAGACCTTGTAGATTTTTAGCTTACGTTTTAATTACTATAGTTCGAAGGTCACGGTGGGGTCCCATCGATGCAGTAACCCTGTCTCTAATCTCTTCGTTTGTGATGCGGTCTTTAAGTGTGATACCTTTGATCCTTCTGTAGTATCTCAATTCCAATGTGTCGATCCTCTTCTCTATCAAAGACTGGGATTTTTTATTTCGGGATCTTTAGAGCGCCTCTGAGTATACCCAGATCTAATGGTTACCTGACATTATTTGGGGGGAAAGTAAAATCAGTTGGTCGTTGTGCTGGCCACATGACACATAGTTAAACGCGGACACAGAAACAGATGACCTTTACATCATCTGCTGTAAAGATCGCAAGATCGGAACGGGGAACTTTATTTATTACTTGATTGAAATTTATCAGAAGATAATACCGTGATGCCAATGATAATACCGTGATGCCAACGATAATACCGTGATGTCAATGATAATATCGTGATGTCAATGGTAATACCGTGATATTAATGATAATCCCGTGATGCCATTGATAATACTGTGATGTCAATGATAATACCGTGATTACAATACTGGATTCTCCTGTTAGTCAATAACGAGTAGGTCTGGTAGGTTAGAATACACTTTCATGTCAAATTCGTTAGCTCCATCTCAGTCAAGTAGGTAGCGTGTAACTGGCTCATTATTAATCTCCCATACAAATGATCAAATCAACTGAGAGGAATTCTGGCTTTTTGCCGTTAGCTTATCCATGCTCTGACCTCTAGCACCAGGAGCTTACGTTCAGCGTCCAGAAGGTAGAAAACCCTTGATATGTTAGCTCAAAAGTGTCCTTAAGTCTTTCCCAACATTTCTTGGTAAAGAACGGAGAGTTAAAATCTAGAAGAAATTACATTTTGAATTACTAGTACCAATAAATGGCAATAGATGGATCTGTTTTTTTTTTAAAGAGAATTGTAAATCATAATCAAAAGATAAGATAATCTACCTGGACGTTAGCGTTAAAAGTCATGCGTTGCTTCAAGAAAATAAGTCCAATGTCGTTAGGGAAAGCTCCTTGCTCAGTGTTAGCGGCTCTATAGTCTTCATGAGGCTTGACAGAATCAACTTCTATAAACTGGGTGTATGCTGAAGCATTAGATGTCAGGCTGATAGATCCGACCTCAATTCTAAGCCACTCAGCAGGGAAGACAACCAGGCAATGGGCAGCACACAACAACTAGAGATTAGATACGTAAAGAATTTATAGAATATTTTTAAGCCGTGAAACTTGATATTACAGGCTAGTGAAATGTACATCAACATACAGCAATAATGTACTAGTGTTATACCACAAAAAAATAGGTTAAAATCATTTGCAAATCTCTTAAATTTCACGTGTTATGTTAATCAGAATCATTTGTGCTGTATTTATATTTAGATTTTTAACAATCAAGATTGCATTCTCCAAGCCCCACAGCACGACAAGGCAAAATTCAGGAAAAAAAATGGTTGAAGACCATTGGTCTAGTACGTGCCGAACGGCTGTCTTGTCGGCTCCGTTGAAACTGTTAGTGAACACGGGTGTGGCGTGGAGGCGCGGGGGAGGGGGAGGGGGGCTAGCTGGGGGCACGCAACCATCTGACCCTTCAATCAAGCACCTTTATTCAAAAATGATTTGTTCCAGGTCCCGCGTATAATGAAAGGAGATGAAGGTTGTTGCCCTTTATCCCAAGTATACACGCTGATCTTGGTGAAAAAAAAGCCCAACCATTTTCATAAATAAGCTAAATGCTCAGTATTTGTCATCTTATAGTTATAATGTTTTTTGTTTGGTGTAATGCACAAATTGGAAGACTAATTTCCATACGGACAATAAAGATTATTATTATTATTATTATTATTATTATTATTATTATTATTATGTATGTCTAGCATTTTTCATAAATTACAGTTCCTCTTATTAGCTTGAAAACTCTTCATGTGTGGACAATGCGTGGACAATTGTGTGGACAATGCGTGGACTATTGTGTGGACAATGCGTGGACTATTGTTTGGACAATGCGTGGACTATTGTGTGGACAATGCGTGGAAAATATGTGATTGTCACGTACACTGTATCTATATTTAGCTTGTCGGCAGAATTTTAGCTACCTCGGAGAAATTTTCTATCACGCAGCAGGATCATGTTTGGAAATAAATATGATTGGTTTAAAGTATTAATTATTGTACATTGAGCTGCATTTATTGGTTGGCATTGCAACGAGGGGATGTTAGACACGTGACAACGCTATACCCGGGAAAAGGATTCTAGATTTTTAGTTAGTGTCGTACGGAACGTGTTAGGATTCAAATGTATATTTTACATCATTGTGTAGATCATTTATTTAGCAGAATTATATTTATTCTGTTCTATTCAAGTACATTTAACCATTGTAATTATTTGTGAATAGCTTTTCCAAGTTTTGAATTAAAGCATTTGTTTTAGACGAAGAGAAGTTTCTTCATTGAATATAGTAACATACTTAGATCGACTTAGCGATTAACAACTTCTAGATGACCCTCTTATCAACTGGCAACATTCTGAATGATCGTATTATCAACTAGATCTAGCTACTTCTATACGATCATCTTATTAAAGACGATTTCAAGATCCTCGGCAATTACGATCATTGATTGTGCTTCAAGGTGACATCTTAACATCAAGTTTGATTGTAACATCTAGCACTATTGATGATCGTAACAGTGATTAATGCTAGGACAATGTGCGAACAATTAGTGACAATCCGTGGACAATGTGTGAACACGGATTTTGACAAGTAGCTTATACATATTTTCCTTGAAATTTGACAGCTTTTGTATATCATTTTGAAAAAAAAAAAAAAAATTTACTACATAATAACTTTTCAATCTCTAGTCATCAGAAAAATATTTTTGTGTCTTCTTTAGTGATGCTTAATGGGAATTCCCATAATCTGCTTAAATGTTTCTTCTGTGCATACATAGAACAGCTGGTCTGTAATGGAAGACGTTGATTATGGAAGCTCACTGGAACGATTCAATTGCAATATTATAGCAATATAAAGAAAGAGAAATTATAGATCACTGTCAGCTTCATAACGTAGAAACAGATTTGAAATTCATAACATCCTGAACCATAATTTACAAATTAAAAACCTAATGAAATACTCAGAAAGACACAAAGGTTGAGGCACATTTCTCACTCAAATATTGTGCCAATAGAGAATAGAGTGGGTGTCCTGAATCAGCCAGGAAAACCAACTAAGTAGCAGAGTTTAAGTCACTGATTAGCATGCATGATTAGATTGAGCCATTACATGAAAAGGACGTAAAGCCTGTAATCTATAAGATAAGATGATAAGATAAGATAAATGTGTACATAACTTACAACATCCGGTGCTATGACGACAGCTCCACAAATATGGTACCAATGGTTTAAGTAGAACACTTGAAGAGAGGCTTGGTAGGGTCGAGTGTACATCTCTGAGATTTCTCCGTTGATGATTCGAGAGTTGGAATATCCGTCGAACGTTCTTGGAATCATGTGACTCTTGATGTCTTGGGGGTGGATGCGATTGGGAATAACATTTGCAAGGGCCGCCGCTGTAAGGAAATTAAAAGGATGAATTAGAGAAACAAATAAAGTAGTATCACTTTGCAGGAAATCTTTCCTTAACCCTTAAAGTGCTGAGCTGTTTTATAGTGAGTGCAAATAAAATAAATTACAATGCTGATGTTTAGAGGCTAAACTACCACACGCGTTTGAAGGGTTAAACACTGGTTTCTTTCGTCATTGAGCATTGGTTCATAATGTCAGGGCCGCTCCTAACAATTGCGGGGCCCTATGCGAAACTGATTGCGCGGGGCCTAGTCTGGGTGGGAATAAGGGTAATAAGTTAAAATTAAGATTTTGTATTAGAAAAAAAAATCGACTTTGAATTGTATTTAATTCTTTACTCAGAACAAAATTGCGATCAAATTAACTTTAATTAACGAACCTTGCAAACTAAGGCAAATTTATATGCCAGTGTCTATAAGAGTAAATAAAGAATTGTATCTTCCGATTAAGGTGAAAATTCGCTCGATAATTACATTTTATTACATGAAAGCTGACAATGCCTTTTTTCTTTTATCGCGGTAGGATTGGCGTTTTCCGCAATAAATAACACCCACAAATTACAATTTTGACTATTTTTCATGAGATTTTTATGAGTTTTCAGGAGATTTCAATAATTTCATGAGATATCCATGACTTTTTCGTATGTATTCTGCAATTTAATAATTACACCTAGAAATAGCGCGGGGCCTATGAAAGCGCGGGGCCCACTGCGACCGCATAGGCTGCAGTGGCCTAAGACCGGCCCTGCATAAAGTCATTGGATATTGGTTTATAAAGTCATTGAATATTGGTTTATAAAGTCATTGAACACTGGTTCATAAAGTCATTGAATATTGGCTTATAAAGTCATTGAGCATTGGTTTATAAAGTCATTAAATATTGGTATATAAAGTCATTGAATATTGGTTTATAAAGTCATAAAACATTGGTTCATAAATGTAAACAATTAATGTATCTAGTGTGTAAAACACATAAAAGGTCAAAGTCCTTAATTCTTTTCTTATCTTATCCTATATAATACAGACGTTAATTTAAAAAAGAAGATGATTACGTCCTACGCCTTGTGCATTTAGTCATGTATATTAACCAATGAGAACGAGAAGAAGCAGGTTAATATGCATGACTAAATGCATAAGGTGTAGGACGTAATCATCTTCTTTGACCTGTTGTTTATATGTGTTCCTATGACTAGACCAATACATGAGATGAACTGCGCAGTGCTTTCCAAATCAGGGAGCTCTCCATATAGTTTTCTTTTCATTGGGGTGTTTTGGGGACAGTATCTTATACGGGCCTCTTGGTAAAGAGAGCAGTTTTGGAGGATGTGGTCGGCATTCTCTGGTGACCTTCCACATGGGCAGATTTCACTGGTTCCAATTTTAAGCTTCCGGTACATGTGTTGTCGCATTCTGTTGTGTCTGGTCATGAGTCGAAAGATTAGACGTTGAGCTTGTCGGGATAGCTTATAGTAAGCGTCATCTTTCTTGTGGTTTGGATGAGAGCTTGTCAATTTCTACTTTATTTTATTTACAATTAATTTCTTCTGGATAGAGTGCAGAGTTTATGTGTGAGTTTGTTCTCCCACTCTTGGCGAGTGTGTCAGCCTTCTCATTTCCTTCTAGTTGTATATGAGCTGGTAGCATATTAACCAATGATCTAAATTCTGCCAAGTCACTAATTTTCCTGGCTAGCTCAGGCAACCCATTCCTTGCTCTAATAGCGCTAGAGAAGAAGAAGTATTTGTACACATTTGTCCTGGCATATTTGTTTTGTTTTGTATAGTTCAGACGATTTTTCAAAAAGTAACAATATTACGTCACAGCGCAAAAACTCCCACAGGGTTTATTAACGTTTAGGGTTCAAACTCAAACCCAGCAAGACGACAGCCTGAAGCGCATACCTCTTGGCTATGCAGCAAAGAAATGGTATTCTTGGAAAAAAATTCGTATGTGAAAGTCCATTATACAAAAGGTGTTATGTTGTAATTAAATGAATAAATAAACATATTTAGAATATAGTCTAGCGTGAATCAAAATCTTATTTTCTACAGAAGCGTTCTGGGTATCACATATTTAAAGAATACCTTACAAAAGCAACTATTTAATCATTGCATAACATAACATTACACAAAATATGTCAAGATAGATAGATAGATAGATAGATAGATAGATAGATAGATAGATAGTTAAATATATTGATAGATAGATAGATAAACAGACAGACAGAAAGACAGATTGACAGACCGATTGACAGACAGACAGATAGACAGACAGATTGATAGATAGATAGATAGATAGAAAGATAGATAGATAGATAGATAGATAGATAGATAGATAGATAGATAGATAGATAGATAGATAGATAGATAGATAGAAAAAGAAAGCTTACATATTAGCAGGCTCACTTTAGCGACTGAAATCATTTTGTTAACATACACTATGAATTCATACAGGATTATCTCCTCTCAGCTGTTAATTTGTTTAGTTTATATAAGCTTTAGAATTAGTGGCGCAATAATCTTAGATAAAGACCACATGTACTATTCTCTCGTCATAAGCATCTATAAGATTCAGGTTACGAAACAAATCGTGTCGAAACTAAATTTATGTAAGCAATATTGACAAGGACTTTTGTCAATTGTACCTCAGTGTAAGAATGACATATGCAACTCATATCTACCAGCAGAGTCGTTGTTGTGTTTTGGTCCAATAAAGAAACGGTCAAAGTGTAATAATAAAAAGGACAACAATAGATACAAAGGTGGTGAAATGAATGATGACCGTATTACTGGACGTTACTTTCGGTAATCCAATAAAGCAAATGAGTATTTTAGAGATTTTGTTATACTTGAAAGTCGAGTTTGACTTAATGGGGAATCCCCTTTTCTCAATGTCAGCTTACTTATAGCGATTTCGCGCTCTTGTTTTGTCCAGATTTACAAAGTGAATGTCGGGTTAATGACAATAGATAACTTAGTTGGCTATAATTGACAAACAGGCTGACAATAATCTAGAGACTCAATTTTCCCTTGTCACTATATCCTTGTCACTATTCCCTTGTCACTATATCCTTGGCTAATTCAATTGTCACTATATCCTTGCCACTATATCCTTGTTACTATATCATTGTCGCTATATCCTTGTCACTATATCATTACCACTATATCTTTATTCAATATCATTGTCACTATATCATTGTCACTATATCCTTGTCACTATATCATTGTCAATATACCCTTGTCATTATATCATTGTCACTATATCCTTGTCACTATATCATTTCCACTATAACATTGTCACTATATCATTGTCACTATAACATTGTCACTATATCATTGTCACTATATCATTGTCACTATATCAATGTCACTATATCATTTCCACTATATCCTTTTCACTATATCATTGTCACTATACCATTTCCTCTATATCTTTGTCACTATATCATTTCCACTATATTATTGTCACTATATTATTGTCACTATATCCTTGTCACTATATCCTTGTCACTATATCATTCTCACTATATCATTTCCACTATATCCTTGTCGCTATATCATTTCCACTATAACATTGTCACTATATCATTGTCACTATATCATTGTCACTATATCATTGTCACTATATCCTTGTCACTATATCCTTGTCACTATATCATTGTCACTATACCATTTCCTCTATATCATTGTCACTATATCATTTCCACTATATCCTTGTCACTATATCATTGTCACTATATCATTGTCACTATATCATTGTCACTATATCATTGTCACTATATCATTTCCACTATATCATTGTCACTATATCATTGTCACTATATCATTGTCACTATATCATTTCCACTATATCATTGTCACTATATCATTGTCACTATATCATTGTCACTATATCATTTCCACTATATCCTTGTCACTATATCATTGTCACTATATCATTGTCACTATATCATTGTCACTATATCATTGCCACTATATCATTTCCACTATATCATTGTCACTATATCATTGCCACTATATCATTTCCACTATATCCTTGTCACTATATCATTTCCACTATAACATTTCCACTATATTATTGTCACTATATTATTGTCACTATATCCTTGTCACTATATCCTTGTCACTATATCATTCTCACTATATTATTTCCACTATATCCTTGTCGCTATATCATTTCAACTATAACATTGTCACTATATCATTGTCACTATATCATTGTCACTATATCCTTGTCACTATATCCTTGTCACTATATCATTGTCACTATACCATTTCCTCTATATCATTGTCACTATATCATTTCCACTATATCCTTGTCACTATATCATTGTCACTATATCATTGTCACTATATCATTGTCCCTATATCATTGTCACTATATCATTTCCACTATATCATTGTCACTATATCATTGTCACTATATCATTTCCACTATATCATTGTCACTATATCATTGTCACTATATCATTTCCACTATATCCTTGTCACTATATCATTGTCACTATATCATTGTCACTATATCATTGTCACTATATCATTGCCACTATATCATTTCCACTATATCATTGTCACTATATCATTGCCACTATATCATTTCCACTATATCCTTGTCACTATATCATTGTCACTATATCATTGTCACTATATCATTGTCACTATATCATTGTCACTATATCATTGTCACTATATCCTTGTCACTTTATCATATTTACCATTAACCATATTGTCACTGTATCATTGTTATAATACTCTTATCTTAGGCTTTTTCTTATTTCCTCTCCACTATATCATTGTCTCATTATCCGCGTCAGTATTTCCGTATCACTTTATTATTTCCACTATTTCCTTGTCACAATATTATTGTCATTTATATCCTTGTGACTATTTCCTCTCCACTAAATCCTTGTCACTATATCCTAGTCATTCAAGAAACATACCCAGAGATATAAATCATATCGTTGTTTTAGAAAAAAAAGTTCATATTGAAATTTTCAGTGGCATGTAAACTGACTTGTTTTTTCTTGTAAGTTTCGGACTAGATTGTGCATTTGATATACAGTTGTATCAAACAGTGCAGCATAACAATTCGTTCTAGTACATCGTACAGACTAAATTAATCTGAATATCCTTTACTTTTGTATTTATTTATGACATTAATAATAATAATAGGGCTAGTCTTTGAGTCCGAAGATTAGTGAGGAATGCAAGATTTCCTGTGGCTGCGCAGTCCCAGCTGTGACCTACATATTTTGCCACTACAGGGCAAGCATAACCATTGTCCGCAGGCGGTCGATTTAGGTTTTCTTTTCGCCGTCTACGTTTGTCCTCGGCAGCAGATTCACTTTTGTGTCTGTCCTGTAGTGTGCGGACATTCCAGCAGGCGACTTTGAGACATATCTTTTTATCGACTCGTGTGGGACTAGTCATTTGTGGGCTAATTATTGCATTGCCTCCAGCCTGCGCAAAGTATTTTTAAAGTGATAATTGGTCCGCGCAGACCAATACCACTCTTTAAGCTAAATGCAGTTCACAGTAGCACAGAAGTCTGGGACGGCTCTGAACCACAGAAAGCCCTGACATTAAGAGAGAGAGAGAGAGTAAACGCTAAAGAAATATGCAGGATGTCAGGTACCAGGAAAAGAAGACAAATGAGTGGTTTATGTTGCAAGTCAATATTGACTATTAATGATACAGCACGCAGGGCAGATTGTTCATATTGTAAGACTTGACTCACTTTACAAAGCCCTCTTTCAAGGTACAGCGGAGGGAGAACTAGGAAAGGGTCGTCCGAAGAAAACCTGGATGGACAATGTCTCATCTTATAAAATGCAGACGTTACTTCAAAAAAAAAAAGAAGATGATTACGTCCTACGCGTGTTCCTATATCAATGACTTAGATTCTGACACGTCATTGGTTTTCCTGGCTGGCTCAGACAACCCATTCCATGCTCTAATAGCACTATAGAAGAAGGAGTATTTGTACTAATTTGTCCTAGCATATGGAACGAGGAATGTGTTTTTACCTTGGTGTCTTTCTGAATATTTTATTAGATTTTGTTTTTGTATTTTTGTATAATGTAAAAGAATGGACCGGTCCTTCTCTTGATATCCTACAAAGAACAGCTGCTGGCCTGGAAAAAATGGAAGGACTTGTTTACAGGAACAGTCACAGCACCCATACGACGAATGTCAAGGGACAGATGAGTGATCTATGTTTCTTCTTCAATGAAAATAATGCTTTACTATAGGGAGTACTGGGAGGCAAGGTGGCTGAGCGGTAAAGCGCTTGGCTTCAGAACCGGGGTCCAGGGATCGAATCCTGGTGAAGACTGGGATTTTTAATATCGGGATCTTCGGGCGCCTCTGAGTCCACCCAGCTCTAATAGGTACCTGACATTAGTTGGGGAAAAGTATAGGCGGTTGGTCTTTAGGCTGCCAACATGACACCCTCTTTAATTGTAGGCCACAGAAACAGATGACCTTTACGTCTGAAAGGGGAACTTTACCTTTTCTTTAACAGGGAGTACTAAAAAAATTACATAACATCTTACATGGGAAAATGCTTGTGATTTATTACCACTTTACAACCAGGGCACTCCATTTTCTTAGTGAAAAATCATCGAAATAAACCTCATGAATGATGTAAACAATGTCATATATCACGTGTTAGTTTGATGACATTTATTAGTGCAAGAAACATATCTAGTCAGTGATGTATTTTGAAAACCCTAAACAGGTTTTATTCAACCTTGTACCTGGGTGAAAACTCGATGTTATCAATACTGTAAGGTTGTTCTCCCTTTTTCTATAAACCAAAAATATTAATTTCCAACTAATGGATTTTTTTTTTAATGGTAATTTTTTTTAATTTATTCGGGTATTGTCTTCGTCAATGAATAAGTGTACAAAGTTTTAACTTGATCCGAGATGTGAAAAATGGTAGAAATAACTTTTTTACATAAGACAGAGATGATCAAAAAGCATTTGATACACTAAGTTCTTTGCTGAAAGACAACAACCACTTTTGTCTTTTTGTGGCGTGTAGCTAGGGTGAGGGGAGGGACATCTAAAGCTGGCCGGGCCCACCACTTGAGGGGGGGGGCACCTAATGAATGTCCTCATTTATTTATTTTTTTACATTGAATATTCATTTATTACGCCAATGCCATGCAATCATGCCTTTTACGTGATGGAGTCAAGAATACATGGCGGTATTGATCTCGATAATACAAGGCAGTATTGATCTCGGTAATACAAGGCAGTATTGATCTCGATAATACAAGGCAGTATTGATCTCGATATTACAAGGCAGTATTGATCTCGAGAATACAAGGCAGTATTGATCTCGGTAATACAAGGCAGTATTGATCTCGATAATACAAGGCAGTATTGATCTCGAGAATACAAGGCAGTATTGATCTCGATAATACAAGACAGTATTGATCTCGATATTACAAGGCAGTATTGATCTCGAGAATACAAGGCAGTATTGATCTCGATATTACAAGGCAGTATTGATCTCGATATTACAAGGCAGTATTGATCTCGAGAATACAAGGCAGTATTGATCTCGATAATACAAGGCAGTATTGATCTCGAGAATACAAGGCAGTATTGATCTCGGTAATACAAGGCAGTATTGATCTCGAGAATACAAGGCAGTATTGATCTCGATAATACAAGGCAGTATTGATCTCGAGAATACAAGGCAGTATTGATCTCGATAATACAAGACAGTATTAATCTCGATATTACAAGGCAGTATTGATCTCGAGAATACAAGACAGTATTGATCTCGATAATACAAGGCAGTATTGATCTCGAGAATACAAGGCAGTATTGATCTCGATAATACAAGGCAGCATTGATCTCGATAATACAAGGCAGTATTGATCTCGATAATACAAGGCAGCATTGATCTCGATAATAAAAGGCAGTATTGATCTCGATAATACAAGGCAGCATTGATCTCGATAATACAAGGCAGTATTGATCTCGATTATACAAGGCAGTATTGATCTCGATAATACAAGGCAGTATTGATCTAGATAATTCAAGGCAGTATTGATCTAGATAATTCAAGGCAGTATTGATCTCGATAATACAAGGCAGTATTGATCTAGATAATACAAGGCAGTATTGATCTCGATAATACAAGGCAGTAATGATCTCGATAATACAAGGCAGTATTGATCTCGATAATACAAGGCAGTATTGATGTTATACTTCCCTTCCAGCACAGGAAGTACGACGCGATATGGATTGAGATGTATCACTTGTGAATTACCTCGCCAATAAAAAAAACGGTATTTGTTTTATTAAAAGAGTCTCAATGATTTTTTTTGTTAATTGTACTTATATACTGTATCAATTGGCGTTTAGATTTGTTAATCTACTAAGTTCATTATTTCATTTCATGATGTTGAAATTTCGGACACTCAATTTGGATTTTCGGGGGGATTGCCAAATTTCCCCACCCTAGCTACGCCACCGATTGCACCGTATCTAAAATCCCTTATTTAAAGTGCATTGTGTTGAGACTATTTCCTTAGAGCACAGGAAAGAAATCATGCAGTATGTTTTTAAGGTCTCTCTGTCCTTGTACAAGCAATAAACCGAGCCTGAACATGTGCCACTCTCTCTCTCTCCTGTGTCATCCCATATCGTGCAAGACAGGACATGCATCCAAAGTACACGCCTATTGGGCAGTGTCCGACACGGAGCTCGACTGATAGATTAACTCCGATTAGGACCAGAGCAGCAAGGACAAATCTTCAAGATTCCTGTCAAGATTTTAACTACGTCTCATGAATAAGTAGGGGCGTGTTGGCAGAGTGGTTAAGTGCTTGGCTTCCGAACCTTGGGTCCTGAGTTCGAATCTCGGCGAAGACTGGGATTTTAAATTTCAATATTTTTAGGGCGCCCCTGAGTCCCCCAACTCTAATAGGGAGCTGACTTTTTAGTTGGGGAAAGTAAAGGCGGTTGGTCGTTGTGCTGGCCACGTGACACCCTGCTCGTTAACCGTTAGGGCGTAGAAACAGATGACCTTAGCATCATTAGCCCCATAGATCGTAAGGTCTGAAAGGGGAAAGTTTACTTTTACTTTACTGATAAATGAGTGACTTCTATTTCTGCCGTTGCATGTCATGAAACGTGCTTGTTCGATATTCGTTAACAGCCCCCGCCCAGCGTCATCAAGGAGGAATTGAATTATTAAAAAACTTTTTTTTAAAATGTTTATTGTTTACTTTTTTTTAGTGTGTATGTGTTTCTCTCATTCTCCTTCTCTCTCATTTATATCTTAACTTTTATTTCTCTTTCTTTCTTGTTTAGTTTTCTGTAAATATGTTTTTATTGTAAGTTTTTGTTGTTCTTCAACTTTGAATCTATTTTGTGTCTGAAATTGAAGAGAGCTTTCATTACGAGCTAAGTTTTTTTTGTTGTTTCAAATTAGTTTCTAAAGAACGTGTCGAACGTGATTCATCTGACATTAGAAACTGTCAACAAACAAAATGTTTTTTTTAAGTTGATCTAGTGTAAAAAAAACATATATATGTATATACATAAGCTCTGAGCTGTACATTCTATCCTTACTCTATATCCTTACCATGAAAAAAAAATTCCAAGGAGACTCTATTTGATTGATTATTGGTTTACAAAAATGAGAGTGAATTGGGGAGAAACTTTTTATATTTGATTTAAACATTGATTTAAATAATAATAGTAATTATAATAATGTTGAATTTTTAAGTTGAATTACAGATTTTGTTTTTCCTCTCTCTCTCTCTCTCCCTCCGATTGCCTGTCTCTTCGTCTTTGTTTCTCTTTGTCTGTCTCTCCATCTCTCTCTATGTCTCTCTCTCTCTCCAACTCTCTCTCTCGACAATACTCACTCTCCATATCTATTCCTCTCTCTCTCCCCTTTTTATGTCTCTCTCTATTTCTCTCTCGTTTTCTCTCTCCCTCCGTCTTCCCCTGTCTCTTCCTCCCTCTTCCCCTGTCTCTCCCTCCGTCTTCCCCTGTCTCTCCATCCCTCTTCCCCTGTCTCTTCCTCCCTCTTCCCCCTGTCTCTCCCTCCCTCTTCCCTTGTCTCTCCATCCCTCTTCCCCTGTATCTTCCTCCCTCTTCCACTGTCTCTCCCTCCCTCTTCCCCTGTCTCTCCATCCCTCTTCCCCTGTCTCTCCCTCCCTCTCTCCCTCCCTCTTCCCCTGTCTCTCCCTCCCTCTTTCCCTCCCTCTTCCCCTGTCTCTCCCTCCCTCTTCCCCTGTCTCTCCCCCCTCTTCCCCTGTCTCTCCCCCCTCTTCCCCTGTCTCTCCCTCCCTCTTCCCCTGTCTCTCCCTCCCTCTTCCCCTGTCTCTCCCCCCTCTTCCCCTGTCTCTCCCCCCTCTCTCTCCCTCTTCCCCTGTCTCTTCCTCCCTCTTCCCCCTGTCTCTCCCTCCCTCTTCCCTTGTCTCTCCATCCCTCTTCCCCTGTATCTTCCTCCCTCTTCCACTGTCTCTCCCTCCCTCTTCCCCTGTCTCTCCATCCCTCTTCCCCTGTCTCTCCCTCCCTCTCTCCCTCCCTCTTCCCCTGTCTCTCCCTCCCTCTTTCCCTCCCTCTTCCCCTGTCTCTCCCTCCCTCTTCCCCTGTCTCTCCCCCCTCTTCCCCTGTCTCTCCCCCCTCTTCCCCTGTCTCTCCCTCCCTCTTCCCCTGTCTCTCCCTCCCTCTTCCCCTGTCTCTCCCCCCTCTTCCCCTGTCTCTCCCCCCTCCCCTGTCTCTCCCTCCCTCTTCCCCTGTCTCTCCCTCCCTCTTCCCCCTGTCTCTCCCTCACTCTTCCCCTGTCTCTCTCTCCCTCTTCCCCTGTCTCTCCCTCCCTCTTTCCCTCCCTCTTCCCCTCGCTGTCTTTCCCTCTCTCTTCCTATTTTGTCTCTGTCTTTCTCCCTGCGTGTGCTGCGTAAATGTTTACAGTAGAGTACAATTTAAGGTTTCGTTCTTTGCGTATGCTTGTAAAGGACCAAAAAAAGAAAAGATAAAAGAGAGATGAAAGAGAGATAAAAGAGAGATACAGAATGTATGCGAGATATGAGGGGACATCAAAACTTTCTACCGTAACAATCAGTTGACACCACTGTAGGGGTTTATGTAAAATACATAAAAGTGTTTATTTACAGGTAAAATAAAGGAATTAAGGTATAACCGCCCCTATAACACTGATGAAAATCAATAACAAATTATAGTAAGTATAAAATAACATAGTAGTTTACTTGAACAAGATTTGATAATTTGACTTACTGCTCTTCAAAAACTTCATATTAGCTTTATTACATAATCAAATGATGTAGTAAGGTACCACAACTCCATCAGTTTATTATCGATAAACGAGGTATTAGATTATTTCCCTTTCAATCGCATAGATCTTCTAATCTGTGGAGGCAAAAATTGTGTTCAAACCATTCAATCAATATTTAAATAGATAGATACAGATAGATACATAGAAAGATAGATTCATAGATAGTACAGTGCATTTTTTGTAAAAGAAAAAATAGGTGCCGGTACTCAGTGATTAGTTTGCCGATACTCAGTAGTTGGTTGCCAAACTTTTAACTACTAAAAATAAATAATATACTTTAAAATACAAGGAAAGTTTGTTTTTTTCAAAAAGGTGCCGGTACACCGTACCGGTGCGTACCGTCACAAAAAAGATAGATAGATAGATAGATAGACAGACAGACAGACGACAGACAGACAGACAGACAGACAGATAGATAGATAGATAGATAGATAGATAGATAGATAGATAGATAGATAGATAGATAGATAGATGGATAGGTAGATATTATAATTACTATATATTCAATTAAGATCATCATGCTGAAGAGTTAAATGTAAGTTTTAATTTAAACAATGAAGATCCTTCATCACTAAGTACAAAGCTTTAATTCTGGAACTAGGAATCACTTGAATAAAATATACACACTGTACAATACAATTAAACAAGTTAACTCTCTTCGTTCAAGCGCATATCTACCACTAGATCTAACAATGGTTCAGGTTCTACAACTCGCGAGCAAAGCTACTCTGCCTCATCGTGGCGCTCGTGTGGAAACGACCATTAGAGGAAGTGGTTAGGCTAAATGGGTAGCAACACAAAACTCCCGTGAGGATGCCCAGGGGTAGACGAGAGTCCACCCATTGCACGGCGCGGAGTTGTACAAGAGTCCCCACAAACCTGTCACACATCCATGCGCTGTTCCTCAAGGGACCGTTACATAAATGGCGAGTCCCCCACGGTTAGCTTGGCATAACGAAGAAAAATGGCGGAGGCTCCCGGTGTCCTCGGCCTTCGGCCACGTTCAGCCAAGCATGAGTCCGGGGCCATAGGCATTTGGAAACAGCAATGCTTTACATAGGCATTGACTCGGGTCTCTCTCAAACACAACTGTGTTCAAACAGGTTGGTTTTTTTTTTAACGCCTAACAGGTTTTTTTCAAACTTAGAGCTCGAAGAGCCTTCGGTTCAGCTCTTGGACGATCAACAAGGCTCTACAACTCTAACTACAGCTTAACTCAACCAGATTTTTTTCTACAACTGACTCTCCCCGTCCTATACAAAAACTTTTCATTCCTTAAAATGTCTCTGTATTTGCAAAATCTTCGTTTCTCTTTTTATGGTCATTGAATTCCATTATTTCCAAGAAAGCCTGCTTGCTGCAAGAGCGCCTTGCTATTTAGATGAATGCAGATAACTAAAAATAAAACTAGCTTCATTATGCTTCGTGACATCAAACAATACCAATTGTTTCACTCACTACTAAATATGAAGAGCAAGGCAAAGTTAAGAAAATGACATCATACATTTGGACCAATAGAATACACGAGCCGACCGCGGCGTAGCATACGCCTCCCACCTTTTTTATTTTCTGAGCCCCCGCTCTCTGTCACCGCGAAAGTTACGTGGGATAACTCTAGTCCGACTTGCATAAATAAAAGAGTTATTTTTCTATGACTTTTTTCCTCGTTGTGTCCCGCATGGTTGGACCACGAAGACAAATATATATATATATATATAGATAGATAGATAGATAGATAACCCAACATCATGGGCTCCTGTTAACATGGCTACTTGATCTCTATATTCAAACTACACACTGGCCATTTTCAAAATCTCAAAACATTGAAGGGTCATCCATAAAAAAGGTCAAATTTACAAAAAAAAAACACGTCATAGTCAATAAAACAGAAAATAAATATTTCGCAGATACTGACAGTGGTAAATGGCAAAATATATAAATGTGCACGCTTTGACGCTGGATATTTGCTTGTGAATATGGTTAAAAAAGTATTTATAATGTACTATAAATAAAACACAAAGTAATCAATTATTATTTAGCAAAGTACTATGTTTTTTAGTCTCGACCACATGTAGGTCTGCCAGTTCTTTACTCCACGTGTGGACCTTGAGACTTGTAAGATTTATGTATTTACTATCATATAGCTATTACAATGGTTATTGACTTAAGATCTGGGGAATATATCTTGTCCAAACGTAGTACAATTGGACGGAACATATTGCATAAAGATCTGAAGACAACTTAATCAAAAGCATCATGATAGGACCACAAATTTCACAATTTTAAAATGCTTCTTTTTTTTTAAGCTTATATCAACTCACTCTGTCTGTTTGTCTGTCAGGTAAAAAGTTTGTTCACATTATTTCTCCCACACCTAATCTCGGATCAATCAGAAATTTTGAACAATTATTTAAAAATCCTTTCCCTTTTCAGTAAATTGGAAGCCTTGGAGAGGCACCCACTCAAAACAAAAATCCACAAAACTGGCACTAAAAACCGACTCAAAAGGACCAATTTCGTGCAGAAATCTCTAAACCCAAAAAAGAAACACCAACTTGAAAAAAATAACTCTGAAATCCACGATACATCGTAATGAATCTCCACCCTGGGACGAAAGCTCTCTTCCTACTATAAGAGACCATATTGAAAATATAATTTAAAAATCTGACTACATTTCAACAGAGCTCAAGGAAATAGTGAACTGTTTCCTACAAACTCATTATACTAGCAATCAGTGGTCCGTAGTTGACACAGATGGCTCATCCCATAAAGCCACTACAAATGGAGGAGCTAGAATACTCATCGAGTAAAACTAATTAAAGAAAAGAAATAAGGAACATTTTTAGCTTTCAAAAAGTAGTAGTCGTCACTTCAGACGTGCTCTTAATTTTCCCCAAATCGTGTAGCTGTTTCCACCCAGAAACAACCCAGATATATATTAACCCATTACTGCAGACGAGTTCTTAGCATTTCTGTAATCTCATAGTTCAGTTTCCACCCAGAAACAACCAAGATGTTTTCCTCGTTGACAACACTCAAAAGTTCAGTTGGCAACAAGTGGAGGCAACTCTCGTGCACTACGATCACAACTCTGGAGGGATTGGCTGGACTCTGGGCATACATCGCTGCCCTCATGGTGAACAGAGACCAGTCATCGTCCTTCAAGAATGACGCACTGCACACTAGCAAGATTCTATAGCTCGAGTTTATAGCGTCCACTATACCACATGCTTTGCTCAGTGATGCTAATAGATCACGGTCGTTCAGAAACGTTTTCAGCTTTAAAACGTCTTCTAAGTAAAGTCGCAGATCTCTGCAAGGGAAGTGATAGTCTTCATCTGAGTAGCCCACAAAAACATCGATGGGATAGTCTCCTCTCTTGAGCAGTTTAAAATTTCCAAGAAGTTGTAAGAAAAACGAAACTAAAAAGGTTTTATTCATCTGGACCAACACCACTAAAAATACTCCAATTACGTAGAAGCACAAGATAATTATAGCCAAGTAGAGAAAGTATTGACCCCAGCATTCTCTCCACAGGGTGTCAATGTGTGAATAACGCATTGTATAACTCCTTTCTCCGTTTCTGTCCATACATGTGAAATTACCTTCCTGGTCTAATGTAACCATGGTGGAACTTAGCCAGTGCAGGAAGTTTAAGTCCTGGCAGCCACAGGAAAGAATATTTCCACTTAGCCAAAAGTTCAACTTCCCATGTCTTAACGTCAACTGATCAAGCTCAGTGGTTATACTTTTACTAACTGTAGAGATCGCATTGTTCCTAACGTCAAGTTCTAGAAGGTTTGGAGTGTCTTTCAAATCAAAAGGGATACGATTAAATTGGTTATCTGACAAATTTAGCCAGACTAATTTTGGGTTGTAATAAAATGTACCTTGGCTTAAATCATTTAAATAGTTGTACGAAAGGTCAAGGCTCTGAAGGTTTGAAAGGTTTTGAAAAACTCGGCTACTGTGCAAAGCCATAAAATCTCTTTGTAATTCACATTTAGAAAGAAACAACTTCTCTAAGCCAAAAAATCCGTCGAAAAACGATTCTTTCAGCTCTCTCAGGTCGTTCAAAGACACGACAGCCGTTTTTAAAGAGGCTAGTCCTTGAATGTTTCCAACAAATGTTTTGAAGCCGTTGTCAGAGACGTCCAGATAGTCAACATTCGCAGCACCAAGAAATAGAAGATTGACGTCCAGAGCTGCAGAGCTAATCAGACGACTCATTTGAAGGCTTCTCAAACTTACAGGTAGTTTAATAATTAAAAAGTTTGGAGCACCGGCGTCGCTCGTAAACGTATCGTTAACCGTAACATTCAGTAAAAATTTGTCTTCCAAACCTGTAACTTCTCTGCGTTTTCTCAATATATCCAAAGCTGCTTCTTTTTTTGAGTACTGGAAGTCTTGAAATCTATCACACGACCTCAAAGCCTTTTCTATTGTGATCGTTTCTAAATGTGTATATTTAATCAGAGGAAACATTGCGGAGCTGCTGCCTTGAAGAGGGTTATCTGAAACAAACAGACTATACAAACAGTCGCTCCATACACTCGAGTAGCCAAATGCGTTCATTGAAATATACGATATGTAACTGTTGATGAGCGTAAAACTACGCACACAGATCTGAAGCAAATACTTTGTGTCTTTGCGCGTCAGGAGGCCGTTTTTATTAGGCGTGGCCTTTTCTCGGGTTGTGCTGACAATATTCAAATAAATCTCTGTCATATTTTTTCCGACGAACGGTTCTAGAAGTGACAGTACGTACTGCACGTCAACCAAGACATTTTCCATTTTGAGACTGAGTAAGTGAGTCAGAGGGACGAATACAGAGCTACTTATGTTAAACAGATTGTTCATATTCTTCAAGTATAGCTCTTGTATAGCTCCGAGGTTCTCAAATGTTTTGTCGTGGATGACTTGAGCCGAGCCTGTTACTTCTAAAGCTTCGAGATTTGTAAGGCTGCGAAACTCTGAACCAAAATACAAAACTTCTTCATTCGCGCCAATGGATAAACGCTGCAGATTTCTCAGCGGTTCTAAATATGTGTGGGAGACGTTACAGTCTCTGAGGTCAGTGTCCTGTATAACATTCAACACTTTTAAATTTGGTAAATCTGAAAACGTTTGCTCTGAGATATGTTTGGTATTCAGGCACAATCTGTTGTCATTTAAATTGAGAGTGGCTAAGTTTGTAAGACCGCGGAATGTTCCTATCTCCAGGTGAGATATTTCATTGCTGGACAGATCCAAGTCTGTTAGATTAGAAACGTGTGCAAAACTAAACTCAACCAGACTTGTTAAGTGGTTGTTGTTTAGCAAGATGACGTGAGCGCGCTAGGGAACCAAGAAGGATGGATAGTCTCGAGAGATAGACTGGAACAGTCGACGACCTTATTTAGAAAAGAACACGGTGATTGGCTCAAGGCAGCTCCCGCCTGCTTATTACTTTGAGATTGTTGGATCTCGTATCCATTTGGGCTCAAAATAAAATGTTTAAAGGATGCGTTTAGTCTGCGTCCATACTCGATGAAGTTATCTGCAATATAAAACACATAACACATTTATTTCTAAGATATACGTTACAATTGTTGCAATCTTTTATAGGAAATAAATGTATTTAGTTTGTTTAAAAATCAACTATCTAATAAATACCACTTAGGTGTGGGTAATCTTTCACTAGAAAGTTTTGTTTTTCTTTTCATATTTATTGTCCTGAGGTCTGTAAAACTGTTGCTGCAAAATAAGAAATGTGATGGGCAGGTTTTCTTGATCTGTAAATCCATTTAGTGCCAACTGGCACATTGAGATGACAACGCTGCCACTGCCAATGGGGCAAGAGAATAAGAAACTTTGACATCAAGAAAGTGTCGTCTGAAATAAACTTCAATCTAGTTTGAAAACTTGCAGACACATTCACAGCCCAACCGAAGGTCTCACCTCTTATTCTCTTTGGTCTCTCTAAGTAGCACTATGCTTCACGTGCCTTAAATTAAAACTGATTGCAATGGAGCATGCGTTTGTGTGTGTGTGTGTTTCTATAGTGACGGTGGGATGAGCTTAGCTAAGCAGTGTGAATGATGCAAGATAAGCGGCATTGTCGTCAGCGGTCTTTGGTAGAACAGACGGCTTTAGATCGCCAGAGTGAAAAGAAGTGTTTTTGTAGTGAGTTAAATGTTGTTCAAAACACTATTTTGTATTACTACTAAATTCTACTATTTTGTATTACTACTAAATTCTACTATTTTGTATTACTACTAAATTCTACTACATAAATTTAGTTTCATCTCAAGTTGAATGTTTGTTTGTTTGTTTCTTTTACATGTTTCGGATGTTCCTTCAGAGTTGAAGATAGTTTACTTCCTAGTCCAAACCTCCCGCAGGACGACGGGGGATGGGAGCGGGCAGGGTTTGAACCCTGGACCATCGATAAATTCAAACGGCAGTCCAGCGCGCAAACCGCACGACCAGGCAGCCATTTGAATTTGTTTATATTGTAATAAAAGTTAAATATTATATTATATATAACATTGTTCACAAAGAAGTTATTTAAGTTATTTCTTTATAAGTTAAGGTATAATACGCCCACAGCGGTTTAGTTGTCTACCAGCAGTTTGGTGCTACAAGTCAACAACCATCTACAACACTGATTTTAAAAGCTCGCTGCAATGAGAATCTTACAACATAAGCAGTAACCTACTTACCAGTGCTGGCCCCCATCTGATGCTCAGTGTGTACTAGTGACGCCAGCCATACAGAGTTTAAGAAACATAGGATCACTGCCACTGTTAGCATGATACTTGGCATTCAAACTTCATGCACAGCTGTCCAATTCTTTGTAATACTTTTAAACATTGCTTGTGCAAGTTGGTCTCTCTTGTATGTCAAGAGAAAACATCCTTACTGAAACTGCCAATCTCCTTAAACAAATAAAGTATCGCTATTTAATCCAGTCGTTGGTTTCTCATAGTAATAGTCTGTTCACCTCTACGTGTGTGTTATGATATCCCTGGGTCTCAGCCTTTCTCAAGGACAATTTGTGCAGGTATTTCCCAACGATAGCAGACGTGGTTACGTCATGACGAATAAATGTGATATCAAAGCAAACCTATTTAATAAGCTTGGTGAACCGTGAATGACAACAACCTTAACATCAGCGGACTTCCAACTATGTCACGTGGGCCATCGCTGGTACGCCATGTTATCATAATAGCAGACGACATAAATAAAAAAACGAGTAGCTGTATTTTATTAATGAGTACAGCAATGTCACAAAATTCAAGGGTGGAACGCGAGAAGAACTTAGGAATTGGTGGCTATCGAGCTGAAAATGTTTAGAACCGCTGAAAGACACAGAGACCGCGAGACTGTTGTGGCCGGATGTTAACCTAATGTAGCACGAAGGTTGCTCATTTAGTTGTTTTTTTTTCTTTCTTTCGTTTGATACCTTCCATCGAAAGTTAAAATTTTTACATTTAAGTTCAAACCTTCTGTAGTATTGGGGAAGGTTGGGGGGGGGGGGGAGAATGGAAGTGTATAGGTTTCGATCTCGAAACCCTAGCGATGATAATCCGATTCGCATACCTCTCGACCAAGTATAGGATGGAAATGGGCAGGCTTCGGACATGGGACCTTTCTAATGTCAATACGAAGCGCATATCTCACGACTAGGAAATGGATGGGGATGGAACCAGGCAGGATTTGAACTCGGGACCATCATGGTGATAGTTAAAAGCGGACACAACACGACCAGGCTGGAGATGGCAGTGAGCAGGGCTCAAGCTGAGGACTAACACGATTACAGTACGAGTCAAGTACCACACGACCAGGCATCCTCAGCTGCGCATCCTCTAACACTGACTCTAACAAATAGACTGCAGTATACTTTATAAATAAATAAATATATATATATAGAGAGAGAGAGAGGGGCAGAGAGAGAGAAGGGGGAGAGAGAGAGGGCGGAGAGAGAGAGAAAGACAGACATAGAGAGGGGGGAGAGAGAGAGGGCGGAGAGAGAGAGAAAGAACGACAGAGAGAGAGAGAGTGAGAGAGAGAGAGGGAGAGAGAGAGGGAGAGAGGGGGAGAGAGACAGAGAGAAAGAGAGAGAGAGAGGGGGAGAGCGAGAGAGAGAGATAGAGAGGGAGAGAGAGGGGGAGAGTGAAAGGGAGAGAGAGGGAGAGAGGGGCAGAGAGAGAGTGAGAGAGAGGGGCAGAGAGAGAGGGGCAGAGAGAGGGGGGAGAGAGATGGAGAGAAAGAGGGATAGAGAGAGGGGGGAGAGAGAAAGGGAGAGAGAGGGGGAGAGTAAGGGGGAAGAGAGAAAGGGAGAGAGAGGGGGGAGAGAGAGGGGGGAAAGAGAGGGGGAGAGAGAGGGGAAGAGAGAGAAAGGGAGAGAGAGGGGGAGAGAGTGTGGAGAGAGAAAGATAAGGAGAGAGAGGGAGAGAGAGGGGGAGAGAGAGGGGCAGAGAGAGGGGCAGAGAGAGGGGATAAGAAAGGGAGAGAGAGATAGAGGGAGAGAAAGGGAGAGTGAGATAGAGGGAGAGAGAGGGGAGAGAGAGGGGGAGAGATAGAGGGAGAGAAAGGGAGAGAGAGACAGAGAGAAAGGGAGAGAGAGGGGAAGAGGGAGAAAGAGGGGGAGAGATAGAGGGGGAGAGAGAGACAGAGAGAAGGGATAGAGAGGGGAGAGAGAGACAGAGAGAAGGGAGAGAGAGGGGAGAGAGAGGGTGGGCAGAGAGAGAGGGAGAGAGAGAGAAATGGAGAGAGAGGGGGAGAGATAGAGGGGGAGAGAGAGGGGGAGTGAGAGGTTGAGAGAGAGGGGGTAAGAGAGACAGAGAGAAAGGGAGAGAGTGGGGGAGAGAGGGGGAGAGAAACAGAGAGAAAGGGAGAGAGTTGGGGAGAGAGAGGGGGGAGAGAAACAGAGAGAAAGGGAGAGAGTGGGGGAGAGATAGAGAGGGAGAAAGAGGGGGAGTGAGAGGGGGAGAGAGAGGGGGAGAGATACAGAGAGAAAGGGAGAGAGGGGGGGCAGAGAGAGCGGGAGAGAGACAGATAGAGGGGGAGAGAGACAGATAGAGGGGGAGAGAGAGAGAGGGGCAGAGAGAGGGGGGAGAGACAGAGGGGCAGAGAGAGGGGGAGAGAGAGAGGGGGCATAGAGAGGGAGAGCGAGAGAGACCGAGAGAGAGAAGGAGAGAGAGCGAGAGAGAGATCGAGAGAGAGCGAGAGAGAGAGGGAGAGAGAAAGAGATGTCTGTTCAGCAGAAAATATCTATCTTTGAATCTGTTCCGTAAACAGGATCTCGACCTGATTCAAACACCATTCTCTTCTTGTACTGTCATCACGTTTGAACGTCCAGTTTCAATATGGTCTATGTTTGAAACAAGATGGAAGTTACTAGATGAATACAATTCAAAAGGTTTGACTTCGACGTTTATTTATTCCTTCGTTGCGGTTTTTCCATACCTCTTTCCCCCCCCCCTTTCCCCACCCCTTTATTTAGGATAAATATAGAGCGCTGCGGGAGATAAACAGATCTACCTACTTCTTAAGAAGATGTGCTTAGAAACAGGCAAATTGTAATACTAATACATTGTAATTGTTGTCATTACTCTGGAAAAATGTGTTTTACAACACTGTGTGACATAACAAAATATTATAACATTAGCAAACGAAATGTAAACAGCACGCAGTCTCAAAATAAAGGACTATCCCACATAATAATAATATAATAATAATAATTATCTTTGTTATGTTTAAGGGAATAAGGATCTAATTATATTCTTTCTTAAATTTATAAGATATAACTTAACGTGTGGTGTTTCCATTGGAAATATGCCTTATAGTCAATAATTGAATTGGCCAAGAAACCAGAGTATAACATTAAAACCGGTTTTAAAGAGATGACTAGATTGAGAATTAGGCCGAGAGGCGGAATGAGTGCCAAAATTGGCCTGGCTAAAAAATAGAAGAAAGGGGAATCCAAAAACTGTTAGCCAACATCAAACCTAATAAAGCGTCTGTAGCTGATGGTATTCCAGCTAGATTACTCAAAGAACTAAGCAATGAGCTAGCCCCAGTGTTCAAAATACTCTTTCAGGCATCGCTTAACCAGGGCAGAGTACAAAGAACTGGAAAGAAGCTAATGTCACTCCCCTATTTAAAAAAGGAGAAGAGTCTGACGCAGGAAACTACAGACCAGTATCACTTACCAGCATCACATGTAAAATCCTAGAACACATAATATGTAGCAACATCATAAACACTTAGACAAACATAATGCCCTTACTCTATACCAACATAGCTTTAAGAAATATAGATCATGTGAAACACAACTAATAGGACTAATTGATGATTTTTCAAAAGGTTTAGTTAACAGGGAGCAAATAGATGCTATCTTACTAGATTTTTCCAAGCCTTTTGACAAAGTTCACCACCATAGTTTGCTTAAAAAAAAAAATATTTTGGCATTAATGGTCCACTGCATCAGTGGATTAAAGATTTTCTGATAGGGAGAGAACAAACTGTAATAATAAATGGCTCTAAATCAACACCAATAACAGTAAACTCAGGCGTACCTCAAGGAACAGTCTTGGGTCCACTACTATTCTTAATTTACATAAATGATTTACCAAATTGCATTAGTTCAGTAACAAAAGTCAGATTATTCGCAGATGATTGCATAATATATAGAACAATAAAAAAAACACAAGATACAGACATTTTACAAAGAGAATTAGATGAATTACAGAAATGGGAATCATATTGGATCATGTCTTTCCACCCAGAAAAATGTCAGTTGTTAAGAGTAACAAAAAAACTAAAACAAATTAATTCCACTTATCTTATTCATGGCAAACCAGTAACACAGACTTAAAACGCAAAATACCTAGGTGTTATAATAAATGAAAAACTGTCATGGAATCCACATATTGATGAAACTATCAAAAATCAAACAAAGCATTAGAGTTTATTAAAAAGAAATTTCTATAAATTAAATAAGAACATAAAACTAAAATGTTATTTAACCTTGGTTAGGCCAACAATAGAATATGAATCCTCTGTTTGGGACCCCTCAACTCAAGAAAACATTAAGAAACTGGAACAGACACAAAATAGAGCAGTGAGATTCATAACAAACGAATATTCACATTTGACTAGAGTAACACCATTAGTAAAATCACTAAATTTAGAAATCTTTCTGGAGAGAAGACACTCAAAAGTAAAGTAGCAATTATACATAAAACACTGAACCATAATCTTCAAATACAAAAACAAAATTTAATAAAATACTCTGAAAGACACAAAGATAATAGCACAATCGTAGTTTCATATGCTAGGACAAACTTGTACAAATACTCCTTCTTCCCTAGTGCTATTAGAGCATGGAATGGGTTGCCTGAGCTAGCCAGGAAAACTTGGCAGAATTTAAGTAATTTGTTAATATGCGTGACTAAATGCATGACGCGTAGGACGTAATAATCTTCTTTTTTTGAAGTAACGCCTGTATCATATAAGATAAGATCCGGCTTATAATTGGCATGCCATACAATGTGCACTAATTTGTGCCTCGCGTGATTCCCCATTTCTTTCCTTTGTTCACTTTTACGCGACTTCCAGTGGGACTAAAAAACTGTAACGTTGACGTTTACCACAAGCACGCTATAGGGGTATATGTGAATCCATTATTACGGAATATGTGGCTAGTATTAGGGCCTAAAGTCCATCTTGTTTACTTGGCTTACTATCATTCAAAGTTGCCCATTCGGCGGCCCTTAATGTACCGGCCTACCCGTAATTTATCATGAGGCCCATATAACCCCCATGATTGGGCCACAAAGAAAATACTTCTGTGTAGAAAATTAGTTATTCCATTTCTTAATCCAACTTTAGTAAAAAAAAATATTTTTTTTTTATCAAATTTATAAGAAAAAACAACGACTTATTACGGTAAAACTACCCACATTTAAAGTAAGTATAACACCAGAAGTGTGTGCACATGTTTTAATAGGACAATATGGAAAAAAAGGCACAAAAACGGACACATGTGCATTGTTTTTATACATATGGGACATTCCTAGAGAAACAAAGTTTATGTTGTGCTGCACGACAGGACATTTTCCGCGTTATCAGGACCATTCCGATGGTCTAGAGTCTAGAGGTTAAGTTCGCTTAGTGCGTTATCGCTAGGCGGTGTTGTTGTTTCCAGGGTCACTGGTTCGAGCCTTTTTCGGCGCAGTCCTTTAGTTTCGTCGCATGGATGGATGCCTGGTCTTGCGGTTTGCGCGCTGGACTGTCGTTTAGATTTATCGATGGTCCAGGGTTCAAAACCCTGCCCGCTCCCATCCCCCGTCGTCCTGCGGGAGGTTTGGACTAGGAAGTAATTATCTTCAACTCTGAAGGAACATCCGAAACATGTAAAAACAAACAAAACAATTTAATTCACTACTTTTTTTTTCTCATTTAAAAACTTGATCCCTGGTGTTGCTGTTCATTTATGTTTTTAATTTGTATGTATTATCAGGACCGTCAGAAGGGAAGTGAACACCAGAGCTAGTATCTGGTGAAACTATGGTCTCTGCATACCACGTGACCGTCGACAGCCAAAAAGAAAGTGCGTTTAAATTTCTTAATATGTTTGGGTTCCATTCTTAAAGTAAGTGTGTTTTTTTTGTTTGTTTTTTTCACTTCTTAAATTCAAAACTATGCTAATTAAAGTCCAATTTTGGGACAATGAAAGATGTATGGATGACAAAATATCACACTAAAGTAAAGATATGCTGTAACCCCCTTCCCTCACCCAATCCGTCTACGTTTTTACTTAAGCCTGATCTTTTTTTTTTTGGTTCAGGATAGAGCCAAGGGACGGTTGAATGAATATGCACTACCGTCTTTACCGAATTTATATTTATAAATGCTTATAGATTTATTTCCCTTTTCAATTCAGTTTACATTAGCCGAAACTGCAAATCCACACGTATATATTATGGGGGAAAAAGTATAAATATTTTAAATGTACCACTTAACTGCGGTCTACCAGGTCGAGGCAGCATTTTAGGCCTCTGTTTCCACGTTTAAATCAGATCTATTGGAAGTATTTTTTTTCTTTATTTGTGTTTTCATTGGAGTTTTTTATTCGAGATCTTACGGTTTTTTTTTTTTTCGTGTGAGGAGTGTTTGTTTTTTTCTCACTATGTCTATTAAGACATTCTTAATAGAGAAAAAGGATCTGGAGAGTGGTTTGGTCCACCAACCTGGTACTTTACTAATAAAACTGTCCGGACAGGGAGCAGTTCGAGCTTCGATGGCGTCCATCGTCGCCGCCTTGAGGCTCGGGCCGGAGGAGGTGGGTTCCCTGTACCGGTTTGAGAACCCTTTCCTATGGTTCCTGTGTGTTTCCTCACCGGTGGTGAGGAACAGGATCATAGGAAAGGTTTTCGGTAGTGAGGACACCTTCAGGGCGGAGGTTACCACTCTGGAGGAAGAGAGAGTAAAAGTGACTCTTCACTGGGTGTCACCCACCATCTCAAAAAAAAAAATTTAGGAGATTTTCAGCACTCTCGCCGCAGAAGGCTCAAAACCAGAACCTGTTAGACTTGGGGTCAGTGACAAGTGGGCGGCTTGGATCAAACTCCGCAAGGGTACCGAGCTACCCCATTACATACAGCTGAAGTATGAAGAAGACCCCAGGACCTACAAGGTCTTAATCACTACACCGGGGAGAAGGCAGCAATGCTGGTTCTGCCAGAAGGAAGATCATTGGACAAACCAATGTCCCAACAGGGCTCCCCCCAGGGGGTTCAAAAAAGACGGTGAAAGGCCCGTTGAAACCAAAAAAACCACTTATGCGTCGGCCTTGAGGAAAGATAGCGAAAAAGGGAACACCAAAGCTATACCTCCCGAGGCAAATGAAGACGGGTTCGAACTAGTAAAAAGTAAAAAAAAAGGTACAACACCTGAGAAACGCATGGACAGTGGGAAGGGTACCCTTTCCCCCTCCCCCCCAAAAAAAGGCGAAAGCAGCACAGGGTCTAACACACACAAAAAAATGAAAACTACCGTTCACGCTAGATCGGAGCCTAGCTCTCCAAACAAAATAAACAGGAAAAGAACTCTTTCTTTGTCCTCTACTTCGGATGACCAGGGGGAAGGCTCCGAGGTGAGAGGGGAAAGGGAGGGAACGAGAGAGGAAAGGACGGTTTTGGAAGATATCCCCAGCTCTCCTGGACCTCTAGTTATTGACGAAGGGGAGGATCCTGACACACACAGAGTCACACTCACACACACAGCTCAATAACCCACCAACACACAATCATGGCAAACATTACAATTCTCTCACTTAACATTCGAAACCTGAAAAACAAACAAAAATACTTAGTTCACTCAACTGGAACACGAAAACTGGACTTTATATTCTTACAGGGATTAAATACCATTTCAATTTTCAATCTCCATAAAAACACACATACTCCTTAGTTACAAACAAACCCATTTAAATACATAATCATGGAGGACATCACGCTTTTGACCCTCAACATTCATGGACTCACAAAGAAACAAAAATACGTAGTCCACTTATCGAGAAAGTACAAACCAGACTTTATTTTTTTACAAGAAACAAATTTAGACACAGAACACAAAGCACACAAATACACAACAGATATGGGCTTTAAGGAAGGGTGTTTTAGTTATGGTAGCAGATCCAGGGGGGTAGCCATCTTTCAAGTGTCAGACAGGTTTAAAATAGTACACAAATATAGTGACAATAAATGGAGAGTAGTCATCATAAAAGTGGAAACAAGAAATGAAACAATTACACTGGCTAACATCTATGCACCAGCAAAACAAACTGAGAAACGGGAATTTTTTTAATTTTTGAGCGGAAAATTACATGACACATATAAAGGAGATACTTTGATTCTAGGAGGGGATTTTAATTACATCACGTCCTCACTAGACAAACAGTACACAGCAACGGCGAATCTTCCTTTACAGACGAACCCTACCATAAATAACTTTCTAAAAGACATTGAGAGCGAATTCAAAATGCTGATGCGTACAGAAGTGTAAACCCCACAGGTCAGGACACCACTTCGGTGAACAAAGCTTATCCCGTAACCTCCATACTAGACAGATTTTATGTTCCAGCGGAGTACCATATAAATAAGATAGCTCATTTGGAAGAGCCTCTGGAATACTCAGACCATAAGGCAGTAATAGCTACAATAAGTAAGGAAAGTAAAAAAAAGAAAAGGAAAACTAGTCATTGGAAATTTAATAACTCTCTCCTAGAAATACCTCTTTTTATAGAACTAATATCAAACACACTCAATTCCTGCTTGCAAGATCTAAACAATCCAAACGTTAACCTAGCACAAATATGGACAATAGTTAAAAATTCAATAAAACAACAATGTCAGGTAATATCAACACTGGTACAAACACGGAGAAAACAAGAATTAGAAAAACTGAAGCACACTCTATTACACGCTGAGGATGAAATAGATAGAACACAAGCCTCTTTAAAGCTGGCAGAATTAAACAATTACATCTACAAAGGAGCTGAAGTGAGATGCAGAAACTATATTAGTCAGGAGGGTCCTAATAAACTCTTTTTGTCAATTGAACAAAATGTCCAGTCAAATAAATGCATAACAAGTGTTCTTGATATACACGGCTCCAAAGTTGAAGATGAAGACAAAATAAAAGATGTTTTCACGAGACATTTCACAAACATCTATCAGGAAGAACCCATAAATAAAGAGGCTCAAGAATGTTTTCTAAAATATTGTAAACAGTTGAAGCAGGCTGACGAAGAATTTTTGGGGACCCCATTTACTCTAGATGAACTCAAAACGGCATTAGACTCGACACAAAACAATAAATTCCCCGGACCGGACGGTCTGACATTCGAGTTCTATACGGCTTTTTTTCCCTTAATAAGTCCTCTATTACTGCGACTATATAGTGACGCTATTATAACAGGACAACTTCCAGAAAAATTCAACGAAGCATATATTACACTAATAGCTAAAAAAACAACAGATAACAGTTCTCCAAGTGACTACAGACCCATTTCACTACTCAATACAGACTATAAACTACTGACAAAAATGATCTTTAAGCGACTTAAACCCTTCATTCCCCAACTCGTAGGACAAGACCAATACTGCACCCACCCCGACAGGAATATTGATGGAATGACACATTTCATTCGGGATTTTATCATTTACAGCCATGAAAAAAAACTCTAGCGCTTCCTTGTTATCTGTAGACCAAGAGAAAGCATTTGACAGAGTCAGTCATAACTACCTCTTTAAAGTAATAGAAAAATGTAAAATCAGCCCTTTTTTAATTAAACTTTTTAAACTAATTTATACCAATGCCAACAGTAGACTAATAATCAACCATTCTCTAAGCCAACCTTTTGCAATTCAAAGATCTGTTAGACAGGGCTGTCCCTTATCCCCCTTTTTATATATCCTTTGTATAGAACCTTTTCTAGAATCTATTAGGTCAGATCCATCTATCAAAGGAACAAAAATCCCGGGACCCATCCCGGTAGCCAAAGTCAAGGCCTATGCCGACGACACAACATTTTTTCCCTCCTCTGAAAAGGATATAAATAACATAGTTAAAAAGTTTATGCTTTTTGGCCATGCCAGTGGATCAAAAATTAACATAAATAAATCCTCAATAATGGGTGTAGGGAGGTGGACATTTAAGGAAAAATATTCATTGAAACTTGTAAACAGAATTAAAATATGTGGTATAGAATACAACAGTAACCCTTTTTTGTTCTGTGAAGATCAGTGGAAAAATATTATTATTAAGGCATCCAATATAGTTAACATGTACAAGCATACAAGTTCTACCATCTTTGGTAGAGCCATTCTTATAAACAATTTAGTCATCCCAAAGATAGTCTATCTAGCCAATATTATAGAACCTCCAACAAAATACATATTTCAATTAAATAACATAATTAGAAGTTTCATCTTCAAAAATACACTTAAAAACATCAAACATACTACAATCATTCAAAACAAAGAGGATGGGGGGATCAATTTACAAGACATCAAAACTAAAATATGTGCACTCAGATTAAAATTCATAGGTCAAGTAGTTAAAAATCCAAGTGATTTCCCCTTTACAATATATTATTATGGTTTGAGATTAAGCTATTTAATTCCAATACAAAACAACGCTCCACACTATTTTGGTACAAACTTACATCCTTTTTATAGATCCATTTCAAGAACTCTTCCTGGCAATGAACCCTTAATACACAACAAATATAAAGAAATATACACAACATTAAAAAAACAGTTACAAGAAAATTTAGCTATGAGGATTAAATGGGGAAAAGATTTAAATATAACAGATTTTAAAGACACTTTTACAAACCTTCATAACAAACACATTGCAACAAAGGCTAAAGAAATATCTTACAGACTCATCTTTGGGATGACTCCATTTTCAAAAAAAAAAACCTGGTGTAAAATTTTGTAAAATTTGTCAATGGTGATAATGAAAAGCATTTATATTTAGAATGTTCTTTTTTTTGTAATGTCAGAAATACTGTAAGAGAGTTATTGGAAGGAAACTGTGAAACCCATGTGAACATTAATTTATCTATCCTCTTAAATAAGTTGCCTAAAGCTAAACACAAAATGATACAAAATTTCAATTTAATAATTATATCTGAATACAGAAACTAAGTATGGAACAGTAGACTTAAAGCTATGTATCAAAATGTCAATTTTAACCCTAATATGTTGGATACAATATATAGAAATATAGTTGATTTTAAAATTGAACACTATAAAGGCTAACCCCAAATGTAATTTTACTTTGATCCATTGTATGTACATGTGTTATATATATATATATATATATATATATATATGTATGTGTGTATATATGTATATATATATATATATATATATATATTTTTTTTTTTTTATTTTTTTTTTTGTGTAATGGAAGGTTACATTTGTATCATAAATTATCAATTTACAAAGTCTGTTTAGACAATGAAGAAAACAAGTTTGAATGTATGGGTGTGTGTGTTTTATATTTAAAATTTGCATGTGTATGTATCTAATACATCATTTATTTGCTTTAAAAATTATTACTTCTAAAAATTACCTATAAACTATTTATTTATTTTCTTTCAACAAGAGAGACAATTAGGACTGGAAGATGCAAGGTGAAACTTCTTTTGATTACATCCCTTTGACCAGATCAACAAAATTTCAAGACAACCCAAACAGGACCGGATTTCATGAAAATGAACCAAATGGACTACTAAATTGTTTAAAAAACATAGCAGAAACGGAAAAAGAGGGGGAAAAAAAAAGAACACTATTACAATAAACAATAATAAAAAAAAAAAAAAAAAAATAGAGATAACCTAAAAATGAGTTATATTCCAAAATGAAATAACTTTTAAGTTCTTCATGCACATACCTACTTTGAGCTCTGTACTTTTATAGAAACCAAATTACTTCATTATATGTACATTTTTGTAACTCTAGCAGACCCCAAAGAATCCTAGGGATATAGGATGAAGGTCCTTTGTCTTAGGTTCTTAAGGGAAAAATTGTTGCAAAAATAATATAAACAAAAATGAATTTTAATAACTCATAAGTCTTAAAAAAAAAAAAAAAAAAAAAAAATATTTTTGGCAATACTCATTTTAAGGAACACTTTCAAAATTTTTTGTGAATGCCTTCCAGACCCTTGGTGTCATCGATTTCTGGACAATTACTGCCACCATTTTATGGACCTTTGCTGTCACCTTTTTCTGGACCATTGCTGTATCATTCTATTGGACTTCTGCTGTCATCATTTTCTGGACCCCTTGCTGTCATAATTTTATGGTCTTCGCTGCAGACTACTCCGCGATCGTACTGAAAATCCTGGAATATGACTTTGATAAGATGTTTTCAATGAAATTTTCCATGTATTATTATTATTTTTTTAAATTTAGAACAATGTTTTGTGAGTCTTCTTTTGAATTAAAAAAAAAAAAAAAAAAAGCCCAATAAAGAGGCCAAGAGCCCCAAAAAGAGGCAATACCCAAAAAAGAGGCAAAGAAAAGAGGCAAAGAAAAGAGGCAAAGCCCAAGGATTCCTAGGATGTACTAAGCTCGACACCTGTAGTCAAAAGCTAAAAAGCTGAGAGGTATCCTAAAAAAAAAAAAAAAAAAAATTATGTATCTCTATATATCTTATTGTTTTCGTTGTCTGTTACAGAAAGACGAAGTCTTATAGATACATATGTTAGTTAATTTAAAGTATTATTTAATGTGTATACTAGCATTGTGTGTGTGTGGGCGTCTTGGTGGAGTGGTAAAGTGATTGGCTTTCGAACTGAGCGGTCTCGAGTTTGATGCCCGCCGAATACTAGGATTTTGAACTTTGGGAACGTCAGTGCACATATGAGTTCCCCCCCCCTAATTATAATAATTTAATGGGTACGGTGTAACTTATATACCTTGGTGGAGACAAAGCCGGTTGGTCGTTATCCTGGTCACGTGACACCTTAGTTAATCGTCAGCCATAGAATAAAAAAACGTATATTTACTTCATCTGCCCAATAGAAAACAAAGTCTGAAAGGGGGGGGGGGGGTAACTCTTACTTAATTTACTTTTTTACTTACTAAAGGGAGCGCTGTGTCTGAGGTGGGTTATGGGTCCTGGGTCCGAATCTCGGTGAAGACTAGGATTTTGAATTTCGGAGAATCTCGAGTCCACCCAAAACTGTAATGGTGAATACATAGTAGAGGACATATTGGGCACCTGACTTTAGTTAGGAAAGTAAAGGCGGTTGATCGTTGTACTGGCCACATGACACCCTCATTGGCCAAAGAAACAGATGATCTTAACATCATATGCCCTACAGAAAGGTGGACATTGCTTTATTTCACGTACTAAAATTATATAGGCCTCAAAAACCTGTTAAGTTACAGCGCGATACCTTAAGGACAGCTTGGAGTTTAGCTGAAACCCCATCAGCCAACCAGAAACGCCACTACAACAAGGTAAAATAATAAGGTTTCTTAAAATACACTTACGCAGGCACGACGAGTGATGTCATCAACACAAAATCTTCGACAAGTCACAGCTATCTGAGTAACAAGTAATCGATAAAACGTGACAAAAAAAATGAATTAAATTTTTTTGTGTTTCAAATTTCATCTCGTTTTCAACATCATCGTCAGAAAGTGTACGTGATCTGTTTATGTGAGGCTATCACTTACCCTAGAAATAGTGACAGTTATATGAAGTGTCTGAGAAATGTTACATTAAAACATAAAATTTCTATGCTTCTCTCTTTGCACTTATCTAAAATCACGGCTGATGTTTATAACTAGAGAGGCCTAGATCTAGGGGAAATGACTGTTACAGGTACATCAAACTTGTATAATCTTTTAAAACGTATAACCATCGACCCGTGTCTATGCGTATAACTAATTTAAACAAAAACTTTAAAAATGTACATAAACACACCTATAGGCCAGTGGCGTAGCTAGCAATGTGAGGTTGGTGCGGGCCGCACGGGGCATCAAGAGGTGGGGGGGGGGGCATCAAACTGAGGACAAACGTTCTTAGTAAAACTACACATTGTACTTACATAAATAAAAACATACACGTGTATTTATTTTGGCTGTTTCGAATATCCTATATTCTTTCTTAAATTAAATTAAATGTAAGCTGTAGACCAGCTTGAATCAAATTTTATCATGTTTTGTTTTTAAATTTCTAAAGGTAATTTTTACACTTTTTTTTAAAGCCTTACATGATGTCACTTCATTGTTCAATGCTCCAATTATGCACAAGTTTATAATGGTGTTTTTTTTTTAATTACTACTTTGTTATGGTCAAATCCCTTGTATGGATCAGTTGGGGGGTGGGGGGGAGGAGGTATCTGGGAGAAAGTTTTCCAACCACTCAGCAAACACAACCCAGCTAGAGTCGGGATTTGAACTCAAGCCCCCTTGTAAGGTGGCCAAACCGTAACCAAGCGGTTTTAGCCTCTCAGCCACACATCACTTGCTTGGAGGGAACTTGAAGTTTGTCTGGGCAACAGTAATGACAGCAAGGCTCAAGATTTAAATAAGCAAGAGTGAAAAAATGTGGAGAGATTATCTGTAGAGAATCTTGGACATCATATGCGTTTTCCCTTAAAGCAGAATCTGGCACCTCCATGGGCATCGCGAACAAGTGGAAGAAAAATTGTCAGTACAAAATCAAAGAAATATCCTGGAGTGAAATTACTGTTCAAGTGCGATCCATTCCTGAGTGATCTAACGCGTACTTGTACCAACAACAACAAAAAAAAAGAATTTTTTGTAAAATAAAAGCTCACGAAAACAACAAAACAAACAACAACGATAAATCATACAGAAAGTATAAAACGCAAATATTTCTCGATTATTTTCCATCTAGATCAAAACTTTATGGTGCATTGTCGTGCAGAGCCTCAAAGACGTATTGGCCACAAGAAAAAATTACCAGGCGAAAAAAAAAAGAAGATTTTCTATCAACACACAGAAAAGAGCCACTGATGGAAATACCTTCCGTATTGTTCATGAAATAATAACTCCATAAGAACAACGTCATGAAAAATATGCATTTTAGTCGCCTTTATTACATTTTCCGATGCCAATCAATCTCGATGGTTCTCCCAATGACATAGACAAAAACGAATTCTGTCTGGGGGCTTAAGGTAGGCTTATTGTCACAGTTTCTCCAGAAGTCTCCGAACTTCCAAAACAAGAATATATTGGGCTTTAGAAATTATTTTTCTTAATATGTCAGTCCCCGAATATTGCTTTTTTGATTCGCATATTTTTTGTTACTATTGTGGTAAATGTGGCTTCATGCAAGCGAAGTATTTACAATCCAAGATAACGAATTTTCGACTCACTAATTTGGCAATTTCGTCTATTGAAGAAGACCTAGTGAAAAAAAAGGTGGTTTCGATAAATTATCGATAGTTTGCCGGCAAAAAAGCCCATGAAATTCACTCTTATTATCTTTCTTTTTTTTTTTTTGTAAAATCGATTATTTGCGAAATAGCAATGCTTAAATAATGAATACACTTTATTTTAACATAAAAACTTTTCGCAGTTTTAAAACTTTTTTTGGAGGGCATCATGAGGAACTGCCACATCAAAACTCTAACTACGCCACTGCTATAGGCCTAATCAAATGTAAAGACCTTCTTTCAGGGAACATATCCAGGAAAAAGAAGAAGAGGCAAACATAGAAAACAATAGGAAAACATAAAAAAAAGATTGTAGCATTCCATTACTACATGAAATTCTTTATTGAAGCCAAAAGACAGAAGTAGAGAAAGGCAGTAAAAAGATCCAGTGTGGTGCCCCAACGGTTTAACAAACTAATGCTTAGGTGAAATTGGATACCCAAATGTGGGTTATCTTTTTTTCACCTTATAACCCAAATAAAACAACGAGCAAGGTTAGATCGCGAGACTCGTGACGAGTGCTTTAGGCGCTGACAGGCAGTGGATGAATTGGTATACACTTTCCATTCTATCGTAGGATTTGAACGAAATTAGAATAATAATAAATCCGAAGATTAATAAGCAGTGCAGTATTTCACAAAGCTACGCAGTCTCAGCTGCCCGCTACATATTTTGCCATGTCCAGCTCAGATATAACCATTGTTTTAGTGTGACCTAGTATTAGGATAGTTCATAAGACCAGTGACCTGTACTGTACTGGCAAGTTAGTCCAGTGGTACTTTGTGGTCCCAATTATATTATCAAATAACTATAGCCTCTAGATGTACAAAATTACTGAGACAGACAAGTAATAATTCTGAGATTTCAGTTGCAGCAAAAAAAAGGAGTTTATTTAAAAACAAAAGAAAAAGATCATGGAAAATATAAATGGCAATAAAGGCTCACCAAAGAAAATGACATAATGAAACAAAGCAAAGTAGCAAGACAGTTTCCAGTCAATATAATTAATAAAGAACCACCATCACAGAGGCACAATAATGTCTTATGCCGAAAAACCAAAAAGATGTTTTACAATATTATCATACATGCATAAACAATGAAATGACGTCATTCATGAGACATTTTATGTCAAAAAACAAAAAGATGGTTTACAATATTATCATACATGCATAAACAATGAAATGACGTCATTCATGAGACATTTTATGTCAAAAACCAAAAAGATGGTTTACAATATTATCATACATGCATTAACAATGAAATGACGTCATTCATGAGACACACTACTGTCTCGTATCTAAACTAAAGATGTCTTTAAAAAAACATACTGGAGAGGATAAGAGACTAAGTAGACCTATACTATTTTCATAAACCAACTTAGTACTAACAAATAAATAAAGTCTACTTAGCTCATTATCGAAATACTCTTCCCACAGTAGTGGCACACTCCCCTTGAGTAACACAGCAATAGTACAACAACACAAGTATTAGTTAAACATTATAGAGATTTAGTTCCATCTACACTGGTCAGTTGAAAGACTCAAGAGAGAGTGGCAATTGTAAACAGTTAACAGGGACTTAATCAAGTAATAAAGGGGACTAACTCTAATAAAAAAATAAAGGTAGCCAACCTTATTGTCCCTCTTGTCACATTTAGCAAGATAATAAAGGAGCTTTGGAAACACAAACTTTAGGGAGGCTTAGGGCCTTGGTTTCTAATTTTTTTTATTGCTTTTATAAAGCGCAATTTTCATGCTTATGGCATGCTCAGAGCGCTATGCTCAAATTTAAGTGGGGGAGGGTTTCTTACAAAAGGTTTTCGCCTCTGTTACGTCGACCACCTTTTAGCTCACCAAAAAAAGACTGCCTTTGGCATACGTTCGTCTCCCATACGGGATACGTGCCCTGCCCAGTGCAACTGTAGGACCATAAGAAGTCCGTCTATACTGTCCATACCAGGATTCGCAAGAACATCGCTGTGTGTAGTGCGGTCTTGCCACCGTATGTCAATGATGGAGCGCAAGCATCTTTGGTGAAAGTGCTCAAGTAGTCTTAGTTGCTTTCTGCATAGTGTCCATGTCTCAGATTCATATAGAAGGGTTAAGAGAAACACCGTCTATTACCAATTATTGATGAACTGTTCTCTAATGCAATGTTGTATTAAACATCTAATAAACATTCAAAAGAAAGAGACAGTTAAAGCAAACAATTCCAAATGTTGATGAGAAGTATGCTTGAACAGTGCTTGACGAAAGAATTTATATCGAAAAGACAAACACACACACACACACACATTTTTTTATTATCCCAGACGACCCAGATCTTGCGAATCCTATATTAGACAAAAATCGTTCATAATATACAAATACTTTTGCCCCTAAATGAAAACAGCAAAGATTGTTGTATTACAGGCAATACATACAACAGTTTGGTATTTAAATAATACAAGGCAACTCTAGGGTCGTGTACATAATTGCGACTCGTCAAAAAAGTATATTTCAGTTTCGTAAAATAATAACTTAGGTAACAATCTTTTTATGATTAACGGGGATACCTCAATCGTGCGTCAAAACTTTTTATTTTAGTTATAAGACTTAGTGAAAAACTTTTTAACAATTTAAAAGTAAGTTTCTATTGAGTCAGTTGTTTCGTTAGGTTGTTGTTTTGCCGGAAGTGGTAATGAGTATAAGCACTCCACTATTTATAAAATGCATCAAATGACATGCGTCTCAAATAGCCTCTGACAACCAGCCCAACTCCTGGTCTTCACTTGTAGATCAGATATGGAGTACCGCAACAGAAAAAGGTGCTAATATAACTGCCACATAAACAGAGAGTGCCAGACAGTAGGGGCTTTTAAATCATGGCTGGCAACCCACCTAGAATAAAGAAAACTCCGAATCCAAACTTCCTCTGCCTTGCGGCTAAAGCAAAATACGGGATAGGCTTTTAGGGTCAACCCTAACCAAAAAAAATCAATAGCCCTTTTCCCTTAGGCGGCTTCCAGCACACTCAACAACATTTTCGTGGACACTGTGACGTTGCTGCCTCCAAACTCTTTTGGCTATTCCCGTTCCCTTGGACCCGACAGCTTTGTGGGAAGGGAAAAACAGTTGTTTGGGAAACCAAAAAAAAAAAAAAATTTGATAAAATCAAATGTCCAAGCTCTCATCTGTACGAGATAAGCCATAGTTGTCTTGCAATTGTTAGGCTACGCTATTTTGCAATAAGGAATTTGGCGCGAAAAGTTGAGTTTAAACATTACATGTGAAAATTTACAAGAGTGAGTTAAATGTTGTTCAAATGATTTAATAACCGAAGGATCAAAGTAGTTCTTGTGTCTATTTTTTTTGAGATCAATGTCTTATATCTTCGTCGTGATAGTTAAGTAAAATCACAATACGGAGGAGAGTATTTTGACAAAATCAATCTAGATTTGTCTGGTAAAAAGTTTGTTCACGTTATTTCTCCCACACCCAATCTTGGATCAAGCTGAAATTTTGCACAATTATTTCTTTTACCTGACAACACAAGAATCAATAATAAAAAATTATTCACAAATTAGTAAATTAATTAGTAATTAATTATTTTGTTTGGTATTGAACATGGAAAAGAAATTGTACTTGATTGGTGTAGTAGCATAAGTTGTTATTAGTTTCCTATAAACTAAGTACAAGGAAATAGGTGGCCGCTTTAAAGTTTGAAACTAACAATAAGACCTTCTATTTTCATGAGCACAGTGGTTAGTGTGTTGGCTTGAAGAAGCTTAAATAGCTCTTGAGTTTGAATTCAGAATGTTCCATTTTTTTTTTTTTAATAAGCACATTTCAAAAGAGATAACGGTCCAATCTTTCTCTCCCCCCACCTCTTTCCCAACTGGTCCAGACAAATGATATGATCAATGCGTATTGAGAAAGCTGAAAGCATGAAAATGTGCTTAACAAGAACAATTGGCACAAACATTTCTAATCGCACAGTTTTATTATTGTTAGTTTAGATCTATGACAAATTTAATGACATGACCGATCAAAATTGATTGACGCAACTTCGCTTAACATAAGCTTTTTAAAAAATATTTTTAATGTTTTTTTATTAATATGCTTACAGTTTGTTTATATATATATATATAATATATATATAATGTGTGTGTGTGTGTGTGTGTTAGAGGTAGGCAAGTCTTGTTCAGCGAGAAGATGTTGGACTTCGTTGATTTACTGTCTATGGGTTGACTTCGTTGATTTACTGTCTATGTGTTGAACTTCGTTGATTTACTGTCTATGGGTTGACTTCGTTGATTTACTGTCTATGTGTTGAACTTCGTTGATTTACTGTCTATGGGTTGACTTCGTTGATTTACTGTCTATGTGTTGACTTCGTTGATTTACTGTCTATGGGGTGACTTCGTAGACTTACTGTCTATGTGTTGAACTTCGTTGATTTAGTGTCTATGTGTTGGCTTCGTTGATTTACAGTCTATGTGTTGAACTTCGTTAATTACTGTCTATGTGTTGACTTCGTTGATTTACTGTCTATGGGTTGACTTCGTTGATTTTCTGTCTATGGGTTGACTTCGTAGACTTACTGTCTATGTGTTGAACTTTGTTGATTTACTGTCTATGGGTTGACTTTGTTACTGTCTATGGGTTGACTTCGTAGACTTACTGTCTATGTGTTGAACTTCGTTGATTTACTGTCTATGTGTTGACTTCGTTGGTTTACTGTCTATGTGTTGAACTTCGTTGATTTACTGTCTATGTGTTGAACTTCGTTAATTACTGTCTATGTGTTGAACTTCGTTGATTTACTGTCTATGGGTTGACTTCGTTGATTTACTGTCTATGTGTTGAACTTCGTTGATTTACTGTCTATGTGTTGAACTTCGTTAATTACTGTCTATGTGTTGAACTTCGTTGATTTACTGTCTATGGGTTGACTTCGTTGATTTACTGTCTATGTGTTGACTTCGTTGATTTACTGTCTATGGGGTGACTTCGTAGACTTACTGTCTATGTGTTGAACTTCGTTGATTTACTGTCTATGTGTTGGCTTCGTTGATTTACAGTCTATGTGTTGAACTTTGTTGATTTACTGTCTATGGGTTGACTTTGTTACTGTCTATGGGTTGACTTCGTAGACTTACTGTCTATGTGTTGAACTTCGTTGATTTACTGTCTATGTGTTGACTTCGTTGGTTTACTGTCTATGTGTTGAATTTCGTTGATTTACTGTCTATGTGTTGAACTTCGTTAATTACTGTCTATGTGTTGAACTTCGTTGATTTACTGTCTATGTGTTGACATCGCTCTTGAATGTCTTATTACATTGTTGGACTTGCCTGTGTTCAAAAGTTACTTGGAAGTTTAGTTATTACCTCCTTTTGCCTATTTAAGAAACTGCTCAGAGTTGCCAACACAATTTAACATAGGCCTATGAATGAGGCTGAAAGACAAAAAAGCAGTTGTATAATAAGAAAGAAGGACATTTATGTCGAACAACGGAACTGGAAGGTTAAATACAGTAAGTTAATAACAAAAGCATTGTACAAACAAATCTTTATGTATATTACGAAACAAAGCTTTTATATAACGATAAAGCCCGGATATATGTTATAGGAAAGATTAATTAATACAAAAATACTGCTGCCATATGTGCAGGTTATGAATTCAGGCGGAGGATGGCCTGATTCTGATCAGAAAATGTCGAGTGTTTATTTAAATCTATCTATTCAGAGATGTAAGGAATGTAAACGTGTTTGAAGTCCCAGTCTATCTGACCTGCTCTCTGGTTAAACTGCAATAGATTTAAAGCTGTCGACACCAGGAGAAGGCATTTCTGCGATTCAAAAAGTGGAGGAATCGCAAAGGGGACCTTTGCGCTTTTCCAAGATCCCTAACTGGCATTAGGGGAGGGGGTGTGTGTGAATAGGAAAGTTATATCAATTTTAGAACCAGCTGTTACTTATATCTTCTATATCAAGAGTTGTCACGTGTCTTGCTAAATGCTTTGTTTTTCATATTTGTTTCTAAAATACTATACTGTGCACTAATTATAGCCAAGCATCATTGTTAATAATAATCAACCGCATCCTGGCATTCCTACGGATGTCGTAATAGCCACATTGTCGTACAGAGCACAAGTACCACAAACATGCTCTGTCACTCGCGAAGCTTGTCCCTGTGGTAGCGTTGGAGGTATCGCCGAACAAGGCGTTTTGAAATCAATATGTTTACTTTTTTTTTTCCTTGCCGCGGAAATGTTGTGTAAATGTATGGTAAAAAAAACCATTATCTTTTGGATTATATACATTAAAAGTTTGAGGTTATCAATAATCATCATCACATGAGTGGTTGGATTTTTTAAGGTAAGTCTGTGATATAGTCTTGTGTTTTAGTTCATCACTAGTGAAGTTGCAAAGGTGAAAGTTCATTTATAATTATTTATTTTATGCTAAATCTATGCTCTTTAATCAGATTCCTATGTCATATTCTGTTTGCTATATCATTTATTTTTCTATGTCCTTCTCTGGTTTATATGTCCTATTCTGTTTTCTATGTCCTTCTCTGTTCTGTATGTTCTATTCTGTTTTATATGTCCTTCTCTGTTCTCTATGTCCTTCTCAGTTTTCTATGTCCTACTCTGTTTTCTTTCTCCTACATATTTTGCCACATCCAGGGCAAGCATAACCATTGTCCGCAGGCGGTCGATTTAGATTTTCTTTTCGCCGTCTGCGTTTGTCCTCGGCAGCAGATTTTCCTTTGGACTCAAATGTGTATCCCGCGGCCTTCGTAAGTGACCTCCAGCTGCAATATACAATGTATTTGAATCCTGAAATGGGTCCCATTGAAGTACTAATATAATGTATCCTCACCTTGTTCAAATATAACAATTGTACTGCGAATATTTCTAACAGGACAAGTGTCAATTGCTTGCCATTTTCAAAATGTAACAGTTCAAAGTTACACACGTTTAAAAATGTAATAAAAGGTGAGAAGGTAAGCGCGAGAACAGAAGAAGTGTGTTTTATATCCTTTGTTTTATTTAAAAGTATTTAATACTGAGGTGGACACAAACCTTGGCCCTGTTGAGATCGTTGGGGGCAGTTAATGTAAAGGTCACCTGTTTCTATTGACCATCACAACGACAAACCGCCTTTACTTTTCTCCAACTGATGTTAGCGTTTTGTAGACTCAGAGGCGCGCTAAAGTTCCCGAAATGAGAAATCCCATCCTTCAAACCCCGGAACCCCTCGGTTCGGGAGCCAAGCGCTTTACCACTCAGCCACCGCGCCCCTTCTTAATAAGTTTAAGATAGTATATTTTTAACTTTTTAATAGTTTTGATCACTGGGAAGCGTGCAATCCATTCGCACAGTCAATATGTAACACCAGTTACCGCCCTTCTGTTTGTTTTCAACTCTCAGTTCAACCTTTACCCCCCCCCCTTTTTTTTTCCACTCTTACTAATACGCTGGTATTTAACCTGGCTGGAAATGGCATTTTCTCATTATTGTGCATTTCCTGGACATCTCCCTGAAGAAGCGCAGAAATTAACTTTTTTTTTCTTTTCGAGCTCTACTAATTAAAAACTGATGTCAACGATCGAATAGTTATGGTTTGAATTGGCCGACGTTAATGTCACGTCGGCGCTTTGTGGTAGAAGCAGGATAGGAAAATGTAATGGTTTTCTTTTGTTATTTCATTAGTACCTTACCAGCAGAGTGGTTCGTACGTTGGCCAGAGAAGGCAATTACGGCCCATCCCTATTTTCCCAACGGTCCAAAGATACGTGATAGGATCTTAGCATGAATTAGCGCTAAACAATAACAATTGGCGAAACAAGCAAAATGTAAAAAAAAAACTTTATTAAAACAAAACAAAAACAAAGCTTATCTAAAAGGGAAGAAATTCATCCTTAAAACTATAGCTACCAATATTGTACAAGTTATTTCACTTATTCAAAATATTAAAAAAAAATATTTACGAATAATTAATTTACTAACTGAGATTTTTTTTAAATTGATTTCAATTTTATTAGGTACAATAAATAATTGCTTAAAGTATCTACTTGACCGGAGAATGCGTAAGGGAGAAATAGCGCTAACAATTATTTAAGGGGACTAAACCCAACAAGTTTAGTCATATCTGTGAAAACTGAAGTATTGGTTTCCCTTGTTGCTATTTAAGAAAATAATGAAATACCAATACTTGATTGTCTAATTGGTTACTTTTTTTTTTTTGATTCATGTCTTGTCTATGTCAATGAATAATTGTGCAAAGTTTCAGTTTGATCCGAGAATGGGTAGAGTATGTAGATTTTTTACTGGACAGACAGACAGACAGACAGGGTGAGTTGATATAAGCTTTGCGAATATTATTAATCGCAGATTTATTATTGTTGGTCTAGATGTATTACAAATTATAAATTTAAATACATGAGTGACCCAAACTAATTGATACAATTACACTGTATACAGGCTTTGTTTTTATATGTTTTGATGTATTATTGCTTCAGTTGAAAGGTCTCTGTCCTACAGCAGTACATCATATGAAGAAACATTAAAAGATCCAATGCATTTCTGGGGCTAATTATAATAGGCGATGTGTTCTCGAAGCAAAGATATTTTCAGAAGTTCTAGTCAAGTAACTCTATATCTGTTAACAGTACATGTATTATGTTTTCTTGTGTGTATTACACTGAAGTAGCTTTTTGGGGTAGTGAAACTATGACTATATGATGTTTAAATTGTAACTTTCTACATATTTGCTATGTGGTGCTGTGACCTCTACTGTTGGTGTTGTTATAGTGCCATCACAACTCTAGATGTAGGTTTACTAATAATAACACTTTTATAGTTGAAAGTACTTGAAAGTTTACTACTTTTGAAAATTTACATCTCAAACATCTGATCTACTATTAGCCCGTTGCATACCTTTTTTTACTCTAACTTTTTATACCATAAGAGAAATTGCGATGTAGACACCAGGGGAATGAACTCATAGAGTATGGCACAAAAAAAAAACAGCTTCGTCTCCCCTTCACATTCGTTTTAGATCTAGATATGGAAGTAAAATAAAATAAATATCTACTGCCCTTTTGAGTGGTCTGTCACGAGACTACTTCAGTTGTATTAACGATAAGCGTTTGTTGTTATGTAGATGTGTGATAGATACCTTCATAATGGTAACAGACAATACATAAAAAAATAGTTTTGAAAAAAAAGCTTACATACACGATAGAACCGAACAATTACTGTCTTGCCTCTCAACACTACAAGATTTATCTCTCTTGTTCTATGTAAAACAAAATTCATTTATTTCCCCTAACTAATTACCTAATTGGTTACTTTTTGACTATTTCATGTTTTGTCATCGATGACAGCTTGATCCGAGAATAGGAATTCGGAGAGATAGCGTTCATAACATTTGCACCAGCTGATATACGTTCATAACCTATGCACCAGTTGATATACGTTCATAACATTTGCACCAGTTGATATACGTTCATAACCTATGCACCAGTTGATATACGTCCATAACATTTGCACCAGTTGATATACGTTCATAACATTTGCACCAGTTGATATACGTTCATAACATTTGCACCAGTTGATATACGTTCATAACATTTGCACCAGTTGATATACGTTCATAACATTTGCACCAGTTGATATACGTTCATAACATTTGCACCAGTTGAAATAAGTTCATAACATTTGCACCAGTTGATATACGTTCATAACATTTGCACCAGTTGATATACGTTCATAACATTTGGACCAGTTGATATACGTTCATAACATTTGCACCAGTTGATATACGTTCATAACCTATGCACCAGTTGATATACGTTCATAACATTTGCACCAGTTGATATACGTTCATAACATTTGCACCAGTTGATATACGTTCATAACATTTGGACCAGTTGATATACGTTCATAACATTTGCACCAGTTGATATACGTTCATAACATTTGCACCAGTTGATATACGTTCATAACATTTGCACCAGTTGATATACGTTCATAACATTTGCACCAGTTGATATACGTTCATAACATTTGCACCAGTTGATATACGTTCATAACATTTGCACCAGTTGATATACGTTCATAACCTATGCACCAGTTGATATACGTTCATAACATTTGTACCAGTTGATATACGTTCATAACCTATGCACCAGTTGATATACGTTCATAACATTTGCACCAGTTGATATACGTTCATAACATTTGCACCAGTTGATATACGTTCATAACATTTGCACCAGTTGATATACGTTCATAACATTTGCACCAGTTGATATAAGCTTTGTGGGGGCGCGCTGTGGCTGAATGTTAAAACTTGGGGTCCGTGGTTTGAGTTTCGGTGAAGACTAGAATTATGAATTTCGGGATTTTTAGGACGCCCCTGAGTTCCGCTCATCTTTAATGGGACCTGACTTTAGTTGGTGAAAGTAAAGGCGGTTGGTCGTTATGCTGGCCACATGACACCCTGTTCGTTAACCGTTGGCCAAGGAAACGGATGACCTAAACATCATTGGCCCAATAGATCGCAAGGTCTGAAAGAGGAACTTTACTTTTTCTATAAGCTTTGTAAAAACACACTGACGTGATTGCGTTACTATTACAATCCATGGAATTAGGATGCCTTATTATACAGTTATGAGCCGACCCGAGGCATAGCATACGACCCCCCCCCCCCCTTCCCCTCTTTTAATTTCTTAGCCTCGCTTTCTATCAAAGCGAAAGTTACGTGGAGTAACTCTATTCCGACTTGCAGACATAAAAGAGTTATCGTTCCATGACTTTTTTTTATTGTGGTGCCACACGTGGTTGGGCCACAAAGAGAATTATATATAGAGAGAGATTATGTAGTCAGTAGTGTTCTCCTTCTACAGCTAGATAATGACACTGCAGTTTTGAAGGACATGGTCAGCATTCGTAACTGTTTATATTTTTTAAAGTATTTACAAAATTAAAAATTTATTAAAAAAAGATATGGGACCGACCTGAAATCGAACTCGTGGCTCACACCTACTGCAGCCGACGTGCTAACCACTCTGCCAGTGAAGTTTTTATCGCTACGGAAGATTTTATAATTATATATTGTATGTTTCAATTTAGAGCGGCGACCTATAAAGGGGACTAATTTAAAATAAAAAATTTAATTACATGACTGATCCAAACTAACTGATACTGATACGCTTAATATAAGCTTTGTTTTTTTTGTTTTTTGAGAGTTTGTTTTGATATTTTCTTTACACCTTTCCATTGGGCAGATTTCACTGATTCCAATTTTGAGCTTCCTTTACATGTTCTGGTCATGAGGCAATAAATCAGACGTCGGTCATGTCGGGATAGCTTATAATTGTTTCGTTTTGTTATAAAGTTTTTAAAAAGAAGTATTTTTGCAATAGTGACACGAACTGTATTAGCTTGAGTGTGAACAGTCACGATGTCTTGATTAATGTTGGTCAGGCAGTGCGTTTTTGAGGTTTTAATTATTGATGCTTATCCTTTAATCATTATCAGAACACTCAAACAGTATCGTGATACGGAGATACTACTTTACAGTGTAAACTTATAGAGGAAATACATATTTTTCAAATTAAAAAAATAATTATTCTAGAACTTACAATCATTATGGTGATATACACATTACATAAATGTACAATACAAATTAATTTAAATACATTTACTACATTCTTGAGGTACCCCCCCCCCTTCCGAAACTCATAATACATCTCCATAAATACTCTCCAATTTTGTCCTTGACCTTTTCTTGAATATTCCATTCCATTATGGAAATTACGTCATCGATTTAAATAAACGGGCGATGCAAATATTTAATCTAATAAAAACTTAAATTAGAGAAAGAATAAACAAATGCTTTGCATTACTTGACAAATAGTTGTTTGTGACAGTATAAGTACAGTATTAGGGTACAAATCATTACGCTATACATTTTTTTTTTAAATTTAATAATGAATTTGTTTTTTACTGTTTTTTCAGGAAATGTACAATTGGTCTAGCGAACAGACGACGGCTCTCCTAGAGCAGGCCCTACAAAACTCATCAATAAAATATTCATTGCAACATCCATATAGTGTATTAATTAGAAATTTGAGCTTAGGAGTACTTGGTCTCCTTGGCAACTCCCTTGCAGTCACACTCATCGCTGTCAATAAGAAAGTGAAATTTCCGCTCAAAATGACTTTGGTCAGTCTTTCCATCAATGACCTGGCTTTTTCCGTCACCGCCATTTTATACGGGTTGCCTGATTGGATAATGAGCAGCAACGATCCTCAGTGCTGGCCAGTCGTATACATCGTTTTATCTACGATCCTTCTCTCTCATTGCATGACCTGCCTGCTGGCGATGCAGAACTTTGTAGCTGTGTTTTTACCGTTTAAAAGTAGACTTATCATCACTAACTCTACCGCGTTAGCAGCGGTTCTTGTGACATGGATTGCTGTGTACTTTCTTGTCCTCGGCTTCCTGGGACTCGAGGTCTCCTCAAATATGCAGTGCTTAGCCCTTGCGCTTCTGTCTAGAGCCGGCCTTGGTGCCTTATGCGGCGTCGCCCTTACATGCATTATAATCACCGTCATCGCCAACATGTTGATATTTATAAAACTTCGGAGTCGGAGAAAAATCTCTGACATCCTCAACGTCAACTTGAAAAAGGCGTCAATTGCTTCCGTAGACAGGACACAGGAAACTGAGATTGTTAGCCGAGCTGGCGACGAAAATGTGGCTCAGTCATCGCCCGGGCCAAGCGGTCTAAACAGCGTCAAAAAATTTAACGATCTACAATTTAACCGTTCCGCTGCTGATCAGCCGTTCAAAGCTATAAGCGACAAAAGTATTCACATCGCAACGATCGTCAATTTCAATGAAGAAGAAAATGTAGGCCATGACAATTTTATGACAGAAAATCCGAACGGAGCGAGTCGTAATACAGACATTTGTCAATCGTTTAATTATAACGCAAGATCTCATGATGAACAACAGACTAGAAATATGTTTGGCGTTAATCCTCATAAGACGCTGCCAAGTCAAAAAAGCCCTCAGTTGATGGACAGCATGTCTTCATCTATGAAGCCGGATCGTGAAATTATACGCCCAAAGCTTCAATTTACAGTTCCCTCAGACACAGTTCCTGCAGTGACTAGACATCACCGCAATAGCAGGATGAAGAGTACCAGTAACACTCTACTGATCATGACTTGCTTGTCCTGCTTCCTCGCATTCCCTTTAATAGTGGACGGCTTCTACTTAACCATTTGGAAGCGTGACCTGCAGCAGTTCGCATCCAGCTTTTTCGGTATTCTCGTGTCTAGTTTAAATATTACTCACGCCGTGGCAAACCCTGTTCTCTATGTCTGGCGATTTGTAGCGTGGAAGAATTTCTTGTTATGTCTGAGGCAGGGCCGACGAAGGGCCTGAACTTATCAACATAGGACTATGACTAAACTTCCATACGTGCCACACAACGAGTTTGTTAAGGGATGTTCAAAGTCTCTGTTTAAAATATTTGTAGCCCTAGATTAATGGTCAAGGTAAAAGCTTAATCTGGCAGACACTTGGATATTTGCTCAACATTTGACATCATTCTCGTAAAGATCTGTGCGCTTTCTTTTATAAATACCTGAAATGAACTCCAATTGGTTGCAAGGCTGGAAGGATCAGTCCTCCCGTAGAGCCTTGGCGAGAAACTCTGCTGTTGGGCGCTGTGCCTTTTTTTAAATGCCAGACTTGTAGAAAGAAGGGCTTTGGCATCTCGAGCCCCATCTCAAACTGAGTCTGATGATGCTAATTATGTTGTATTTGTAAGGCTCTGTGGATAGCTAGAAAGGAGAATCCTAGCAATGAAATTGAGATGCTATAGAAGTATAACAGAAGTCAGCTACAAGGACCGCATTACAAAAAAAGAAGAGATTCGAAACAGGATCACACAGGCCATTGGGCTTAACGCTGACTTGCTTACCACTTTAAAAGATAAAAAAACAAACTAAAACTTTCTGGCCATATCATAAAGTCCCCAGGGCTCACAAAGACAACATTAAAGAAAGAATTTAGAGGTAAAAGGCAGATAAGAATGGAGATAGACGGTTGACAGATCACGTGTGGTGTCGCAACATCCAATAAACTACTGCACAGGTAAAGGTGTGGTGAAGGTGTAGGTGAAGGTGATATCTTGGGTGGAGTGGAAGGCATTAAGTTATTGTTGAGCTTTCTAACCAATGTCTCTAGTAGAAACGACTCCCAAGTGTCAATATATAAAGAAATACTGTAGATAGATAGATAGTATAGACAGGCAAATTGATAGATAGATAGATAGATAGATAGATAGATAGATAGATAGATAGATAGATAGATAGATAGATAGATAGATAGATAGATAGATAGATTGATAGATAGATAGATAGATAGATAGTATAGACAGGCAAATTGATAGATAGATAGATAGATAGATAGTTAGATAGTTAGATAGATAGATAGATAGATAGATAGATAGATAGATAGATAGATAGATGGATGGATAGATTGATGGATGGTTGGATGGATGGATGGATAAATGGATGGATGGATGGATTGATAGATAGATAGAGAGAGAGATAGATAGATAGATAGATAGATAGATAGATAGATAGATAGATAGATAGATAGATAGATAGATAGATAGATAGATAGATGGATGAATGGTTGGATGGATGGATAAATAGATGGATGTATTGATAGATAGATAGATAGATAGATAGATAGATAGATAGAGAGATAGATAGATAGATAGATAGATAGATAGATAGATAGATAGATAGATAGATAGATAGATAGATAGATAGATAGATAGATAGATTTATGCAAATCAATTGTGACCCTGATAAATTAATCTTTTCTTACAGTAATAAAGATTTTTAAGTTGTATTTCTAGGTGAGCCTATATTATTGAACTGTTGAAGTAGTCGACTGTCTATCATTGGCTCATGGAGTTACTTTTTAAACAACAATAAAAAACTAAAAATTGGAAAAGTTGCTATTGCAATTTTGATTTACAAGAGTAATACTGATCATGTGTGGTACCCCACATTGTGTGTCGGTGCGCCTACTACTGGGCCAAAATGTTTCTGGGATGTTTTGTACCATGTCGGATAAGATGCCTACTGTTTTCTCAGGGCATAATTAATTGGTCTTGAATGGGTTAGTTCTTGATTAATAAGAGTAAAGCGTATTTCCTGTACATTTTTACTTCAAGAGCTTCACAACAAACTTAAAATATGTTTTTTATATCTATTTGCATTTATTAACTCAGGGATACAGCCTGGTTGGTACTGTCGAGTCCGAAGCCAACTCGTTGTAAAAGAGATGTATCCATGTGGGTCTCTCATTTAGCCTACCTAGTTAACAAATAAAAACTAAAACAATGTCCTTCTGTTAACTGCTGAATAGCTAGCCACTACCTCCATAGACCACTATACGTTGGACCAAAAGCAGGCATTAACTGTTATGTTTACTCTTTCATATATGAAGTTAAAAATATATAATCCAAATGTTCATTATTGCGTTTGAAAAGTTCATTTGTGAATAAAATGTTTACAGAAAAAAGAGAAGGTGTTGATGTTGTAACAGATCTTTGGGTACGCTTCGTTTTAAAACAAAACAAAAACAATATGGCTTGTTAATGTTTAACACTTGTGATTATCATTATACGTGGATATAATGATGAAATAGCGTGTGTTTTACATAACGGTAAGTTTGAAGATGTTTATTCCGTTCCTGGTGTGTCTTTTCACTTTTTATTTTATTCATTTTTCTTATTTAAACAAATACAGTCGTGACCGAATGTATTCCGATACTCAAGTTTTTTTTTCAGTGATATCTCAGTATTGAATTCCTTTCAACGCCGGGTATTAATTGCTATTAGTGATAGCGATGTGATATTTGAAAAAAATGTACGGATACGAGTAGGGCGTAATTATCTTCTGTTTGCACAGAAGGTCTGTAATTTAGAAGATAAGAAGACAATTAAGGAATTGTAAGCGTTATTAGAACTATAGTATCAAGTTAGCTAATTAGCCTGATTCCGACTTAGTAATTAGCGACATGTTTAGGTTTATATGTATGTGTATTCTCCACTATTTGTCTCTCTTCTCTTTCTCTCTCTCTCTCTTTAGACTTTCTCTTTCTCTCTATAAACGTTATCTCTCTCTCCCTCTCTCCGATTGCTGTATAAATCCTGTTTCTAATCTCTTCATTCGTGATGCGGTCTGTGTATGTGACATCTAGGATTTAACTATATCTTCGAATCGAATACACATGAATATTAACACTGTAATAATACTAACATTAATAATAATAATAATAACATTAATAAATCTCCGTATCCTGTGGTATCCAGTCGTTAGTCGAACAATACAACTGTATCGCTAACACTTTCGACACGAGCACGTCTTTTCTTTCTTTTTTTTTTGTTATTGTTGATAATTTATAATCCACTAGGCCACTGCAACCTATGCGAACGCACTTTATTGGACCCGCGCTAATTCTTGTTGTAAATTGTTAAATTAAATCATTTTATAACTTTAAAAAAAATTCCCGCGGCCTCCTCGTTTACCATATGCTCATGAAAATCTCCTGAAATTGCAAAATATACAAAAAGTCCTGGAAATCTCCGGAAATTATTAAAATCTTTTGAAAACTTATTCAAATTTCCTGAAATAAATAGACAAAAATTGTCATTTTGGGGTGTCATTCAATATGGAAAACGCCAATCCTGCGCGCTTTAAAATCGGCATTTTACAATACCCGTTATTGCGGAATCTGGAGAAAAAAGCTTCTCGTGCCTCAAACTAATGAAGAATTACTTGAGGTCAACAATTCTTGAAGATAGATTGAAACATTTGGTAATTCTTGGTATTGAGCGTGATCTATGTAGGAAATAGAATTTTATGATATACTGTATGACTTCGCTACTCACAAGGCTCGTAAAGTAGTTCTGTACGTAGTAAAGAATGAATAAAATGCAAAGACGAATTTTTTTTCTAATACAAACTCTTAATTTTCACTTATTATCCGTATCCCTACCTAAACATGGCCCCGCGAAATCCGTTTTGCATAGGGCCCCACAGCGGTTGAGTCCGGCCCTGCTATTTAGTAACGGGTGAATACAGAGTAGATTACTTGTTCTCCCCCCCCCCTTTTTTTTTTCGCTACTAAAGTTACGTGGGGTAACTCTGGTCCGACTTGCAGAAATAAAAGAGTGAATTGTCCATGACGTCTTGGTCACAATGGTTAAGTCCGGCCCTGCTATTTAGTGACGGGTGAATACTACTTGTTCTCCCCACTCCCTTTTTTTTTTAGCCGCTAAAGTTCCTTGGATTAACTCTAGTTCGACTTGCAGAAATAAACGAGTGATCTTTCTTTTACTTCTTGGTGTTAGGAATGGTTGAACCATGAAGAGAATTATATAGATAGATAACTACACCGGTTATCGAACATTCATGCATCAGTACATCGGGCATTGGCCAGGTATTTTGCAAAGTGGCCGTCATAGTAGCATATACAATTTGATTTCAAGTACATCGGATATTGGCTTCACGATATGGCCATTTCACAAAATGGCCCACCAACATACACACACATTTATAGAGAGAGAGACCGAGATTCAGTCTTTACAAGTGATACCAAGGATCCTTCTGTAACATCTCAATTGCATCGCTGGGATCCTCCTCTCTAGTTCTGCTAAGTCCAAGATTCGTAAGCATAAAAGAATGTAGCCATGCATTTTTAATGAATAATAACTACACAAGACTTGATAAAGATGGTTCTATACAACTTGATATAAATCCGCTATATGCAGTCCTACATTCAGAACATTATATTGAGGCAGTATAAGAGATATTGATTTTTTTTTTCAAGTGACCTTTTTGTAATGCTTTTATACAGGCTTAGAATGTTACTGAATGTGCTGCAATAATTGGGTAAAAGATTTAAAAGAGGACAAAAATAATTGTTTGTTAAAAGAGCGGCTAGACATAAATAAGGAGAATACATAAGTAAAAGAGAGACAGACAGACAGAAAAGAAAAGAAAGAAAAAAGAGAATGAAAGAGCGGAAGAAGTTACTTCCGCAATCGAAGCTAGATTTAAAAATGTTGAAATTATGTTCAATTAATTTCATTCAATTAAGCAAATTATTATTGTTCAAAATCGACTGAAACCTTTTTTTTATATACAATTAGCCTATTACGTCATGGGAAAAGATTCTTTTTTTCTTTTTGGCCTTCAGGTGATTAGATCCTTATCTTGTTTAACCATTCATTCACATCTCAAGCAGACATGATGGAAATATTTGAATGGTTTGACACATTGCAAGTTCTATATTTTTTCCATAGATTCCATTTGTCATACTGTCATACCGTCTTGCTAAATAACTTGATATGAAGATCTCTATGGTGCGATTAGTTCTTTGTTTCATAGAAAGGGAAAGTTTGGACTTAGAGACAATGATGCGACTCGTAAAAACAATAAAAGGATTTGATGATAGGTAGCGAAATGTAAACAGGCAGCTTTTGACGGCTTTAGCAAAAACGCAGCTTTTGTGGAAGTAGAGATTTGGCTTGGCGACATTCGACGATTCCCTTCTTTATTATTAATTAACCTTCTCTTGTTTGACATTTGTTATCATGGTATACTATACTATGGTTGTTGGCCTTTCGCTTGTGTTGTTACATTTTGTATGTTGAATGTTAACTTGGTTTGATTTATTTGCATAAGACGCAGTAGGGAAGCGCCTAACAAGATGCACTATGTCTAACTTTGAGAACATCTTGCTGATAAACTTCATGTGAAGATGCACCATGTCATATTTTCATTCAGTATTCTATAGGCAACGTATGCTTTCACCATTTCCTATACAATATAAGAGAGAGAGAGAGAGAGAAGCGAGAGAGAGAGAGATGTCAACATTTAATTTTGCTTTTCACCAGCGTTAGAATCGGTGATCTTGTGGTTGCCAGAGGCGTTTCAATAAGTAAGATGATAACCTGAGCGTTGTGTCGGTAGACAAAAAAAAAAGAGGTGGATAATCTAATTCAGCGTTTTCCAGGCTGTGTTCCGCGTAACTTTAGTGTTCCGCGTAACATGAATAGACTTTCCACGACCTGCTGTAATTATTTTCTAATAGGCCACCAAAGTGATCCGTTAAATACTCAGAATGTGTGAAGTGTTCGTTTACGAAAAAGTTTGGAAAAGGGAAACAACTGATCTAATACAAATTCAATGGGGCAGTCTTTTTTTAAACACTGTTTTTATTGTATTTGTTCCGCAACTAGATAACTGTTGCCAACTATATTCATTGTGCTACAAGCAACAAAACTTCATACTTTAGTGCTAAACCGTTGCACAAATATAAATTGTGTGTTTACTAAAATACTTCTCGTATCAAATACTTTCGTCTTTTATACACCGGATACACCAAAACAAAAAATGTTATTCAAGGGTTTGCACCTATGTAAAGAAATCTCCAAACAGACTGAAGATGATCTTGTTTTATATTTGCTAACGATTGAGGATGATTTTGTATTGATATATGAACGTATGCCAAAGGCAGTCTTTTTTTTTTTGTGAGCTGAAAGGTAGTCGACGTAACAGAGGCGCCCCACGGAAACGCTTCAAACACAAGCTTAGGCGTCAAATTTTCTTAGCTGACATAGAAGGGAGCACCTGGTTGCATGCGGCCTCAGAACGAGACAGCTGGAGATCACTAACAAATGCCGCTGGATACACATTTGAGACCAAAAGAAAATCTGCTGCCGAGGACAAACGCAGACGGCGAAAAGAAAATCTAAATCGACCTCCTACGGACAATGGTTATGCTTGCCCTGGAAGTGGCAAAATATGTAGGTCACAGCTGGGGCTGCGCAGCCACGGGAAATACTGCTTTTCTCACTAATCTTCGGACTCGAGGACAAGCCTTATTATTATATATATATGTGTGTGTATGTGTATGTGTGTGTGTGTGTTGTGTCTGTAGATGACATATGTGGGTTGGTTATAGTACGCCTACATCGGTTTAGTTGTACTATCTGTTTGGAGCTACAGTACAAACCAAAGAACTAGTACTAACATAACATACGAATGTGTATTTTTAAAAAAAGAAAATGTTCTGTGTTCGTCGACAGAACAAAGCATCAGGTTAATGTCAAACCAGAAATGTTCTATCCTTACTAATCTGAAGCCTTAGGGTCAGCAGCTTTTATTTCAAACTTGATGTCAGAAACACAATGTTAGCTAAATAGATATTACATGATAAAATTCTGTTCACTTCCAGGCTTTTAAATATTCATTTCACATTTCAAAGGGACATTGATAGCTTTTCCTTATTTTAGAATTAGCTGACGATATTTCTAAACTTCAATGTGAGAACTTGAAGACTAAAGATGATCACTAAGAAACTAATTCAAGGAAAGGATCCTAATAAAGAATAAGCAGATACGTGATTAATTTTGAGAAATTCAGTCTGATAGTGTCCATTTCCGATAGCGCTTTATAAATATTCCAACTTGTGGGCGGCTGCTGCGGGCTGTTGGTTCTCACGTGTGACGCATACGTTTATATGCATGCACTATTCATGTATATATAAAAGTGTCGGATAACATGAATTTTTAAATAGCGTTGTTTTTACATTTGTTTTTAATGTGACCTTTTCATACCAGGGCTGGCCTTAGACATAGACAAACTAGGCAGCCCCCCCAGCCCCTCTGGATGGGAGGGGCCTCACACAGGACTCTAAACAATTTTTTTCAGAGAAGAAATAACAAAACGTGTGCCCAAGGCTACTGTTGGGGTGACGTAGTTTGAAATATATTTCGTAATTTTATTTTTTTCGCTGTTTTACTTTTTTTTTTTTTTTTAATTTCATTTGGGGGGGGGGGGGGGCTAAAATTCACTTCGCCTTAGGCTGGCCCTTTAATTACAATCCATGCGGTAATGCAACTATCAAATCTAATAAAGGCATAGTCACTATAAAATAATATTTTTCAAAATGGTTTACGAGTAGAAAAAAAATCAGCATACATTATTTTATTAAACCCTTTTTTTTTTTTTGTTCAGACGAACTAATGTGACCGATGTACGTGGTAGACTCTAGTGCACTAAACAGACGAGAGTAAGATCAAATCTTTAATAGCTCTCATAGATATCCAGTTGTTTCCAGTTTTGAGATTCACACGAGACCTACGGGTGAACAGAAGAAAATAATGTTAAAGTAATAGAGGCCTTTCCCTCTGGGCAGTACGGAATTCGATATGTGGAGGCCTCTGTGCTGGATTTTTTTAGAAGGCCCCTATCCTGTATATCCTTTAATATTGATGTGCTGAATAATATTATTAAATATAAAAGCATGTCAAATTAAAAAAAAAAGAAATGGAGTAATTTGTACATTTGATCTTAGAGCCATTACTTTTAATATTTGTTATGCAAAATTTGTTTTAAAAAAGATTTTGAAGGCCCCCAGGCGGTCGCACAGTCTTGAAATGTCGCAAATTCTTCCCTGCTACTCTGAATGCTTGAAAAAAAAAAAACCATAGAAATGGAAAACTCAAATAATTCTAAGATTCCCAAATTACTTTTAAAAATATGAGCAGACGCCACAAAAAAATGAATTCAATTATACAACAGAAGAAAGTCTACGAATTGCACGTGACGTGGCAGACGTCCAAGTGTACAGAGATGACATGAGCACTCAGACTGAGTAAATCATTTCTGTACCAGATCAGCTTCTGATAAATCTTCCGGCTGATTAAGCTGGTAAGTAATACTTGATATTTTAGCACTTGGTTAATGTTTCTTTTCTTGCTGTTGAAAACGTAGCGTGTTTTGATATCGGAAACATGCGTAAGTAAGAATTTATGGTCACGTGATACTCAGTCAAGAAAAAACGAGTTCACTGGTCCGCCATGACGAGAATATGAGAACAAAAAAACACACTAATTTCCAGTCAGTTGTCACTAACAAATGGCGTCTCGCGGCAAAAACCATAAGGACTGGATACATTTTCCCAATGTATCAGGTCCGGATCTAGTAATGTGCAGACCTTTAGATCGTATAAGGCGTCCACCCTGAAGGACCTCGCTATTTCCTGATAATGACGCTAAAGGTGGTGATAGTGAGGATTAAGATTATAACAGCAATGAGCTATTAGAGCATGAAATGGGTTGCCTGAGCCAGCCAGGAAAACCAATGACTTGGCAGAATTTAAGTCATTGATTAACATGCACGACTAGATTGACTTAGGAACACGCTTAGGACGTAAACATCTTCTTTTTGTTTGAAGTAATCTTTGTATTTCCTATAATAAGATAAGGGATGATCAAAGAGATGAGAGTGATGAAGATAAGGATGATTATAGTGATGATATGCTGACGACGATGATGATGATAGGCCTAATAGTGATAATGATAATGGTGAAAGGTAGCTATGTTGATCATGATAGATTAACTGACTGACATAAGTAATAGCATCAGTTAATTAGCTCGATTATTTTATGCGGAAATTGATGGCTAAACTGAAAAATCTTAATGTTACTCCAGGACTGACCTTGAGATGACCTCTACAAATTATTTAATTTTAACTTAATGTCGCAACTAAGTTTACAACCAAACGATTGAAATAAATGAAGTCAATACATTTTATTGCATTTCTCCTGGAAGTCAAATTAATTTCTGGCCTGAAGCGTTTACGAAGAAAATTACTTTTTAATTTCATTTTTTTTTTTTACATAACGGAAAGTTGTTTGTACACACACACACACACACAAACACACACACACACACACAAACATCCATACACACACACACACAAACATCCATACACACACACACACACACATGAAATCTGCACGCGAAAGCTGTTAGTTAATTTTTTTAGAATATATAAGACGTTTTATAATAAATCCCGATACAACACACACGCGTACACACTATAAAAAAAAAAGGAAACAATAACATATATGCATTTATTCGCTTACACCAACAGGATTCCGAAAAACAAAAATATATATGAAAACATGGTCATCATGCAGGACTACATGTATCACGCGTAGGTCGTATTCATCATTTTGAAGTAAGGTCTGTATTGTATAAGATAAGAAAAGGAACAACCGAGATTTTTAGCATCGAGACAGGTGTGAGACAGGTGTGAGACAGGTGTGAGACAGGTGTGAGACAGGTGTGAGACAGGTGTGAGACAGGGGTGAGACAGGTGTGAGACAGGTGCGAGACAGGTGCGAGACAGGTGTGAGACAGGTGTGAGACAGGTGTGAGACAGGTGTGAGACAGGGGTGAGACAGGGGTGAGACAGGGGTGAGACAGGGGTGCGAGACAGGTGTGAGACAGGTGTGAGACAGGTGTGAGACAGGTGTGAGACAGGGGTGCATCTTATCTCCCTTCCTCTTCCACCTAGCCATCGACTACATAATGAGGAGAGCAACGAACCACACAGCCTTTGGTATTCCATGGCGTGAAGAAACAACGATTGACGGACTTAAACTACGCCTATGACGTTGCCCTCTCGGGGCTGCAAATAAATGCATTCAAGAAATGACGGAGATAGAGAGGCAATCAAAATAGGCCTCCGCATTAACCTGGATAAGACTAAAATTTTGCGAGTGGGATATAAGGCAAAGTGTGCCCCCCGGTCAGACTTGGCGAGTCAAAGCTTGAAGAGTTGGACAAGTTCACCTAACTTGGCGGCATCATAACACACGATGGGGATGCCTACCATAATGTAGCGTGCCGAATAGGAAAGGCAGGGAGCATTTTTCTAAAGGTTACAGCTTATTTTGATAAGCTAAGCCATTGGACTCCAGACAAAAATACACCTTCTCAACACAATCGTCATCCCAACAGCAACATATATGCATGTGAGACATGGAAGTCATCTGCCAAAATTGAGAAAAGACTAAATGTGGCTCAAAAAAATGGCTGAGAATGATTTTGGGAGTCAGTTACACAGATCGGGTCTCAAACAAGGAAATCATTTGCCGAACTGGGAGTCGAACACTTAGTGAGGTTGTGACTGAGCGTCGCATGAGGTTTGCGCACATGTTCTCCGACAAAATGAACTACGCATACCAAGAGTCGCAATGCCATGGAGGCCAATACGAGGAAAGCTTAGGGTAATCATTAATCTAGAATCTAGATCTGGTCTAGTTCTAGTACTTTACATTTGTATAGTTTAAAACAATCTAAAAGCGTATAGGCCTACTTATATAAGACGGTGAGCTTAATTTTCACGTACATCTATTTTTACAAAGCTTATATCAATTCACTCTGTCTGTCTGTCCGCCTGTCTGTCTTTTGGTTGGTTTTAAATGTGTATCCCACGGCCTTTTTAAGTGATCTCCACCTGTCTTTTTCGGAAGCCGCATGCTGCCAGGTGCTCTCTTCTATGTCAATAAAGCAAGTTGGCTCCTAAGCTGGGATTTATAGCATGTCACATGCGGTCTTCATCATACGGAATAGGGGCTCTGTGTAGAGTAGCGTTTGAATTATAAGCAGTTTCTCAACACTGTCTATACCGGCACTCGATCTTACAACTTTATTACTGTACACAGTAACAAAGACTAAAGACTTAAAATACCTAGGTGTTATCATAAATGAAAAATTATCATGGAATCATCATATTGATGAATTATAAAAAAGCATTAGGTTTTATTAAAAGAAATTTCTACAAATAAAATAAGAACATAAACCCAGATGTTATTTAACCTTCGTTAGGCCAATAATAGGATAAGCATCCTATATGTGGGATCTATAAGCTAAAAAAACAGTAGGAAACTGGAAGAGACACAAAATAGAGCAATGAGATTCATAACAAACGAATATTCACATTTGATTACAGTTTATCTTATATATCAGTCAAGTCATCTGAACGCTACAAGATAAAAATGAGAACGAGGCAGATGAAGACGATTACAGTAACACCTTTAGTCAAATCACTAAATTTAAAAAGCCTCAAGAAAGAAGACTCAAAAGTAACGAGGCAATTATACATAAAACACTGAACCATAATCTTCAAATACAAAAACAAAATCTAATAAAATAATCAGAAAGACACAAAGATAAAGGCACATTCCTCGTTCCATATGCTGGGACAAAATTGTACAAATGCTCCTTCTTCCTTAGTGCTATTAGAGCATGGGATGGGTTGCCTGAGCCGGCCAGTAAAACCAATGACCTGGCAGAGTTAAAGTCATTGATTTAAAAAAAAACAAACTTGCATGAATAGACTAACCAACTGACACGTAGGATGTAATCATCTTCTTTTGTGAAGTCACGTCTGTATTTTATAAGATAAGTTTGTATTGCGAAATTGAGAATATCATTGTATGCTATGGACTAGAAAAGAAATGAACAAAAAAGAATAATTCGAGATACAACTAAGACTACAAAGTAAATTACAATAGAAGCTGATGAGCAGAGAGTAGGTTCACCGCTCCAAGTGTTTATATAGAACTCATGTATTTTTCAGTACCAATCTATCTACTCCGTATTGGTAACGAAAAATGGATCACGCCCTTGTTGTCTTCCATTGTATTATCTAATTAATAATGATGACGAAACTTCTCCATTCTCCACAAAATAATTATTTTGGCAGACATAATAATTAGAAAATGATTGTCTGACAGAAAGACTGAAAAAAAGAAATAGTTTATTTTTTTATTTTTTTTTTTTGGCATTTTAAGGTGACAGACTCGCGCCTGGTTCGGAAGCTCCGAGTAGAAACAAACAATTACAGTAGAACGTCGTTTATCCGAACGTTTATTATCCGGAGCGTCAAATATCCGGACCAGTTTTTTTTTTTTTTTTTTTTTGCATTTTAAGGTGACAGACTCGCGCCTGGTTCGGAAGCTCCGAGTAGAAACAAACAATTACAGTAGAACGTCGTTTATCCGAACGTTTATTATCCGGAGCGTCAAATATCCGGACCAGTTTTTTTTTTTTTTTTTTTTTGCATTTTAAGGTGACAGACTCGCGCCTGGTTCGGAAGCTCCGAGTAGAAACAAACAATTACAGTAGAACGTCGTTTATCCGAACGTTTATTATCCGGAGCGTCAAATATCCGGACCAGTTTTTTTTATTTTTTTTTTTGCATTTTAAGGTGACAGACTTGCGCCTGGTTCGGAAGCTCCGAGTAGAAACAAACAATTACAGTAGAACGTCGTTTATCCGAACGTTTATTATCCGGAGCGTCAAATATCCGGACCAGTTTTTTTTATTTTTTTTTTTTTGGCATTTTAAGGTGACAGACTTGCGCCTGGTTCGGAAGCTCCGAGTAGAAACAAACAATTACAGTAGAACGTCGTTTATCCGAACGTTTATTATCCGGAGCGTCAAATATCCGGACCAGTTTTTTTTATTTTTTTTTTTTTGGCATTTTAAGGTGACAGACTTGCGCCTGGTTCGGAAGCTCCGAGTAGAAACAAACAATTACAGTAGAACGTCGTTTATCCGAACGTTTATTATCCGGAGCGTCAAATATCCGGACCAGTTTTTTTTTTTTTTTTTTTTTGCATTTTAAGGTGACAGACTCGCGCCTGGTTCGGAAGCTCCGAGTAGAAACAAACAATTACAGTAGAACGTCGTTTATCCGAACGTTTATTATCCGGAGCGTCAAATATCCGGACCAGTTTTTTTTTTTTTTTTTTTTTTGCATTTTAAGGTGACAGACTTGCGCCTGGTTCGGAAGCTCCGAGTAGAAACAAACAATTACAGTAGAACGTCGTTTATCCGAACGTTTATTATCCGGAGCGTCAAATATCCGGACCAGTTTTTTTTTTTTTTTTTTTTTTGCATTTTAAGGTGACAGACTCGCGCCTGGTTCGGAAGCTCCGAGTAGAAACAAACAATTACAGTAGAACGTCGTTTATCCGAACGTTTATTATCCGGAGCGTCAAATATCCGGACCAGTTTTTTTTTTTTTTTTTTTTTTTGCATTTTAAGGTGACAGACTCGCGCCTGGTTCGGAAGCTCCGAGTAGAAACAAACAATTACAGTAGAACGTCGTTTATCCGAACGTTTATTATCCGGAGCGTCAAATATCCGGACCAGTTTTTTTTTTTTTTTTTTTTGGCATTTTAAGGTGACAGACTCGCGCCTGGTTCGGAAGCTCCGAGTAGAAACAAACAATTACAGTAGAACGTCGTTTATCCGAACGTTTATTATCCGGAGCGTCAAATATCCGGACCAGTTTTTTTTTTTTTTTTTTTTTGCATTTTAAGGTGACAGACTCGCGCCTGGTTCGGAAGCTCCGAGTAGAAACAAACAATTACAGTAGAACGTCGTTTATCCGAACGTTTATTATCCGGAGCGTCAAATATCCGGACCAGTTTTTTTTTTTTTTTTTTTTTGGCATTTTAAGGTGACAGACTCGCGCCTGGTTCGGAAGCTCCGAGTAGAAACAAACAATTACAGTAGAACGTCGTTTATCCGAACGTTTATTATCCGGAGCGTCAAATATCCGGACCAGTTTTTTTTATTTTTTTTTTTGCATTTTAAGGTGACAGACTCGCGCCTGGTTCGGAAGCTCCGAGTAGAAACAAACAATTACAGTAGAACGTCGTTTATCCGAACGTTTATTATCCGGAGCGTCAAATATCCGGACCAGTTTTTTTTATTTTTTTTTTTGCATTTTAAGGTGACAGACTCGCGCCTGGTTCGGAAGCTCCGAGTAGAAACAAACAATTACAGTAGAACGTCGTTTATCCGAACGTTTATTATCCGGAGCGTCAAATATCCGGACCAGTTTTTTTTATTTTTTTTTTTGCATTTTAAGGTGACAGACTCGCGCCTGGTTCGGAAGCTCCGAGTAGAAACAAACAATTACAGTAGAACGTCGTTTATCCGAACGTTTATTATCCGGAGCGTCAAATATCCGGACCAGTTTTTTTTATTTTTTTTTTTTGCATTTTAAGGTGACAGACTCGCGCCTGGTTCGGAAGCTCCGAGTAGAAACAAACAATTACAGTAGAACGTCGTTTATCCGAATGTTTATTATCCGGAGCGTCAAATATCCGGACCAGTTTTTTTTTGTTTTTTTTTTTATCAACCACATGTACTGTGATGCACATATACTGTATGAATACGAAAAATAAGTGATTATTTTCCACAATAAAGGTAAAATTGCGACATTTGTCACCTATTTTGCTCGTTCTTCACGCACGTGTCCCGCATGTGATGATTTTCAATATTCGTATAGTGTCCGGTTGCATATACTGCATGGATCGCTTCGGTTTTCGGTTATCCGAACAATCGCGTATCCGAACGGTGTCCGGTCCCCATTGAGTCGGATAAACGACGTTCTACTGTATTAGCTAATTGTTGCTTTGTCTTGCCCTATTTCTCAAGGGAGGTAATCGGTAAATTTGAAAATTGCAATTTTTATTATTTTCACAATCAGTTGCCGACCCTTAATAAGTAAAGCGTACTTTTTGGAACGGTCTGATAGAGATATGTTGTTGTTGTTGTTTTTTTATTAAAAGTCTCCTTGTTTTGTAACATGCATGTTTTATTGAGATGTGCGCAAAGTGTTTCACTTATTTCAATTCTAATTTAATATTTGACTTTTATAGATCTAATCTGTGATTTCCGATATCAATAACAGGCCGTCATTAAGTAACGCATCAACATTTCAGAATTAAAAGTAAGTATATAATTTACCTCTAAGCTATAGAAATACATTATTTTTCAAATTACTTAGGGCAATCCGTTAATGTGCGGTAAATTGTTTCATTTTCCCCATTACCAAAATAAGATTCCACTTTATTAAAATGTTTATATCCAGCCATTGGGCTAAGCAAAGACAACTCTGATCGAGTTTGGATTCCCACAATATCATCATAACTTAGAAAACTGAAATAATACAATGTTGGATGATACTGTAACATGATGCAGTCAAATGAAGCACAACATATTGTTATAACCCTATTCGCGACGCAAAAGGGTTAACTGTGTGTGACACAGGCCAGCAACTAGAGTTTAGCGTGCTGTATTGAAAGGCAAGGGACAGTACTGGCATGAACTTTGCACGTGAATAACGCCGGTGTTATGGTCATCTGATCATAAGCCTGCGCAGACCACAGACACAGTGTGTATAGGAGCGGCAGTTCAAGACCGGAGAGCGTTGAGACCGGGACTGTTAGTCGGCCATGAAGTCGGTCCTGGTCTAGTCCTCAAGTGTTATGTACGAGTCCAGGAAGAGATAGAGACAGTAGAGTTTTGTACGGTGATGTACAATGTAACATTTTAGTTGCTGATGTGTTGCCAATAGTCTAGTATTGGCTGTCTTCTACTTATTCACTCATTATTAAAGTACCAGATTATTTAGAGCTCTTGTTGTCAGGTTCTTGAAGTGTTAGATGTGCTGTGTTGTGTTTAGCAGTGTTTACAGAAGGCCTGATTAGGAGAGAGACCGTAACAATATTGTAATTAGATACTAGTTCATTATACTGTCACAAAATACTGACACAATATACTGTCAAAGGATACAGACAAAACGGACTGTGGCAGGATACTGACGGAAAATACTGCAATAGGTACCGACGAAGATACTGTCACCAAATATTGACAAAAGATACTGTCACAGGGTACGGATACAAGATTTTGTGACAAGAAACTGGGGCAATTTAAAATAACGATAAGCTCTCATAATGTTACAAGATATTGATACACAATATTGTTACAATACTGTCACAAACTTCCGTCAAAAGATACTGTTATAAAATATTGATCTAAAAAAAAACTGTTATAAGATACTGATGGAAACATATTGAATTATAAAACTTAAGTTTAAAGTACCAATTCCAGAAAACGGTATTCTCTTTTTAATACATAAACATGAGTAACTAAAAGTGTAGATGTTTATTTCATGAGAGAAACTTTAATTTAACTTTCTATGAAATCTGGCAATGTATTTCATTCATATATAGGTCAACATATGAAACTATAAACTTTCAAAACAAAACAAAAAAAAAATTAGAAAGACTATCTTTATGTTCTTCCATTTTTTTCTAGAGACTCACTTTCGCTTTATAGCTAAAATAAGATACTAAAAAGAATAACACAATTATCGTCTTCAAAAAAAAAAGTCATGTACTTATATTCTAAAGTTTCATTGATAGTTTTATAATGATATTTTGTAGATTTCCTGGGGGGGGGGAAGACGTTTAAGATTTAGTAGACTCGTGATTAACATATAATAAAGATAAAAATATCATATACGTGATTTTTTGGATATTAATAATTGGAATTACCTAACATTGAATAAGAAATGTTGATTTGTTAATATACCTTTTAACAAAAATGACATACATAACAAATGGCAAGTGAAATAATATAAGGAATATATTATAAATGAGACCTATATATATGTCAATCTATATAATAATAATAAGGCTTGTCTTCGAGTCCGAAGATTAATGAGGAGTGCAGAATTTTTTGTGGCTACGCAGCCCCAACTGTGGCCTACATATTTTGAAACATGGTTACAAGCATAACCATTGTCCGCCGGTAAGATTTTCTTTTCGCCGTCTGCGTCTGTCCTCGGCATCGGACTTTCATTTAGTCTCAAATGTGTATCCCGCGGCCTTTGTGAGTGACCTCAGCTGTCTCGTTCTGAGGCCGCATGCAACCAGGTGCTCTCTTCTACGTCAGCTAAGGCCAGTGGCGTAGCTAGGCACACGTGGGCCCGGGTTCCCATTATGACTCTCTACAAATCTTAAAGGTCTATGTTTGTACAACTGGTTAACAGAATAAAACCTTTTTTTATGACATCGGTTTTAACAAAAGTACAATTTTATTTTTACTTTGGTATCATCCCAAGTGCTCATGTGGCCCCAACTGGTCATGAGTTCAAGCGCAATGAACCCCTTCGCGCCATGGTTGTTACGCCACAGGCTGTGGGCCCCAAAAGGGTCGTTGGCCCGTGTTCATTGAACCCATTCGCGCCATGGATGCTACGCCACTGGCTAAGGCAAGTTCGGCCTAAGATGGTCTTTAAAAGCATGGGGAACCTCTATTACGTTGACCACCTTTTAGATCACCAAAAAAGACGCCTTTGGCATACGTTCGTGCCCCATACAAGATACGTGCCCTGCCTATCGTAACTGTCGGACCTTAAGAAGTCCTTCTATACTGTCCATACCGGCGTTTGCAAGAACATCGCTGTTTGTAGTGCGGTCTTGCCACCGTATTTCCATGATGGAGCGCAAGCATCTTTGGTGAAAGTAGTCTTAGTTGCTTTCTGTATAATACCCATGACTCAATATAGAAGGGTTGAGAGAACCACCGCCAGGTAGACATTGATTTTTGAAGGCAGGCGAAGTGATTTATTCCGCCAAACTCTCGCCTGAAGGCGCCCAAAAGCACTACTGGCCCTGGACAGAGGCGGCAGCGTATGCAAATTCGTTAACCGTTAATTATATCTATATAATTATACTCTTATTACCTCTGACTGAACATCAAGAGATCTCCGGAACGGCCGAAAAAGAGAGAGATGGGGTGATAGGAAAGGTACACAGAAAGGTGACAGACTGACAGAAAGATTAGATAGATTAGATAGATAAATAGATAGATAGATAGATAGATAGATAGATAGATAGATAGATAGATAGATAGATAGATAGATAGATAGACGGACGGACAGACAGACAGACACATATACCTAATGATAAAACATGATATAGATGTTACAGATTAAGTTATAAACATAATTACGGATGTATATATAGTGAACAGTGAAGGGGCAAAAAAGATGTGCGAGATGAGCTACAGTTTCACAGGAGTTCCGTTATTTTATTTTAAACTGAAGAGTTCCGTTATTTTATTTTAAACTGAGGATATTGAATTACATTTTTAATGTAATAATCACCTTTTTTTAACGCCATTTAAAAAAAGGCAAACTTGATTCTTTATCTCCTGTGAGCTCGGTATGGTTTTAACTAGTTCTTTAACGATCCAGTCTCTAAATGAATAGGAATTTTTGCGTGTTCTTCCGTTGGCCAGATTGTTCTTTTGTCAAGGTTTAAAGTAAGTCTAGAATTATTTTTTTGTTACTAGATCTGTGTTTTAGCTTGTACTCTATCTAGAGAATATTTTTAATGTAGATATTATCTTATCATATAAATTACAGACGTATGCAAGTTTTTTAGAGATTTTGAAAACTTTGCTTAATCATTGGTTTTTTCTGGATGGCTCAGGCAAACCCGTTTCACTTGGAAGAAAGAGAACTTTTACAAATTTGTCCTAGCCTATGGAATAAGAAATGTTGTTTAAATTGAAAAGTAGCCCGTTTCATCATAACACATTTACAATAAAGCACTGTTAGTCTTTTACTGAATTAAATAATACGTCATCAAAGGCTTTTTCTACTTTTTTTTTGGTTAACATTGTTTCGTCATTTTGGAGAATTTACACTAAAAAGTTAATCACAGTTGTCTGCTCTTTGTCCACAATTTCAATTTAAAGTTTCCCGTTTTCTTTAAGCAATAAACTACAGTTAGAGAGAAATAGAAACTCAAGCGATATGTGTGGTGGCGATATAATGGAACCTAAAGAAATAAGCTAGAAAATGAAATGTGAAAGATCTTGTAAATCAAAAAGACCAAAACTAAATCAAGGATTCAAGAGCGCCATATCTGTAGGATGTAGTTCTCTTTGAAGCTACGTCTGTAATTAATCATCTTCACCTTCGGCTAGCCCTTAGTTCAGGGGTTCTCAACCTGTGGGTCGCGACACCCCTTGGGGGGTCGATGGACGATTTGCCAGGGGTCGCCTAAGACCATCGAAAATATGGATTGCTATTGTCTATTCTTCTATTGCTGTGTGGGGTGGGGGTGGCGGCAGAGTGGGGGATTATAATAAGGGGTCGCCGAGCAAAAAAGGTTGAGAACCGCTGCTTAGTCTGTTTGACTGTTGCAGCACCACACAGGATTAGTTAAACCTCTTTCTCCATTCCTCTCTGTCTTTTGCCTTGGATAGAGCCTCCTTCAATGGCAGGCCCGTCCATTCTTTTATGTTGTCCTCCCACCGCTTTCTCTGTCTGCCTCTTCTTCCTTTTTCCTGATACTGTTCCCTGAAGGAAGGTCTTTGCAAGCCCCAAAGACCTTGTAATATGGCCATTTATACGCTATTACAAGATTAAAAACAATATGAAAAGAACCAGAAATTCTCGACCTCCATGGTGACATATACGCACTTTGCATAACAGCAGGGTTTTGTGTCTAGGGCTTTTGCAAAAGAGGATTTGAACCGCTCAAGCCCTCAGGTCAAGGTCAGCTTTGATGATGATGATGATTTTCAAGATGAATGCTGCCAACTACAAAATAACTATAACTTTGCGCTACGAGCTTAATAATTTGATTCTACAGTGCTGAAAAGTGTACAAAAATTCTTAAATTATTTATTAAAATACTTTATTTATCAACACTTCCGTATTCTATACACCGGATACACCAATAAGCTTGCCTTTTATCGATTTGTCTCCATGTATGAAGTATGTATGCGAAATAATTTGTATTAAGAGTCAAAGCAGTAAACTTTCAATGTGTGTATCTTATATCTAGACTGGAAATCGGAAACAAATTCTTATCCGCGATTAATCAATTCACAGGCCTTTATATATAGATTTTTATGTACGTAACTCTTTTTCAAGCTGTAAGGGAAGTCGTCCCAATAAATCTTTTCTGTCTTACAAAAGTAATGATCTTTAGTTTTCAAAGTTAGAAATAATGCGAAATCATTTCTCGGATTTTCTTTAAAATGGGCTATTAATCACAGAACCATATATTGACGCTAATATATAAAACGAAGCCATTTTCCTGTTAGTTTGCATTGAGATAATGTTTCAAATATCCTAGATCGAAGTAATTCATGTCTGTTGATTTTAATCATCTTATGTACATTTAAATAGATTGATTACCTAGATCTTTCTAGATTACGTATCTAAAAAATTTTTTTTAAATAATTAAGAGACGAGAGTACTCAAATTTTTGATGTTCAATTACTAGATCTAGATCTAAAAAATTAAATTATATGTTACATAGGTTAGGGTTGAAAAAAACAACTTCTTATGACTACTTTACAAAACAAAGCCTTGTTTCAACTTTAAAAAACAATTTCAAGACATTTTTTGTAGTTTTAAAAGATCTCAATGTCCAGTCTAGATACATATTATATAAATCTATGGTAGAAAATACTTAATTATTTATTAAAATACAATATTTGTCAACACTTCCGTATCTTTTACACCGGATACACCAATAAGCTTGCTTTTTTTATATAGTTCTCTCCATGTATGAAGATCTATTCTGAATTATTGTTAATAGAAATTTAAAATAATTTTAATAGGAGTCGAAGCAGTAAAGTGTCAATGTTTGCATCGTCAACAAAATAATTGTTTTATTATTTAGATCTAAATCTAATTGTTGAACTTTATTATTTCAGAATGACTAGTAGAGAGGATGTCACGGCAGCTGTTAATTTCACTGTCTTTGAATTTGAAGACACAAAAAAGGCTCGATCACGTTACATCTGGATCGGGGTGTTTGGAATAGTACTAAACGGAACAGCTGTCCTGTATTTATCTTTAGATCGTAGAGCTCGACTCTCGCTCCGAGTGACCATGATTGGTCTCGCTCTGAACGACCTTGGCTTCAACGCCAGTCTCGTGCTGCTGGGTAACCCGAGGTGGACGCTTGTCAGCGAGACCATCAACTGTTGGGTGACCACGTACGTAATGGTCACATCGGTCATCATCTCGTACTTCATCGCAATCCAGCTCTCGTTACACAACTATCTGGCTGTGTTTTATCCATTTCACTGTAACGTGATCCTGACTGTGTTCAGGTGTACATCCGCTCTTATAGCTAGCTGCTTTACTGGGTACCTTCTGTCTTTAGCTTGCCTAGGGTTAACTTTCGAGCCCGGCTTGCCTTGCTATGTTCTCGTCATTGTTCCTCGGAGCGGCATGGCCACGGCTTGTGGAATTTGCTTAACCAGCAGTCTGGTAATTATAACGCTGAACGTCAAGTGTGCATGAGAATACGGCGTCGCAACAGGGAAATTAATTGCCAGGGGAGCGCAAGGCTTCTTCACGTTTTCAGCGTGGACTCTGCGATCCGCCCGCAAATCGTTACGGGCAACTCTCGATGTCAAGACATAAGCAAAGAACGCGTGACAGGAACGACGCGCGAATACATGGATATAAAATACAATGATCCCATTCCATCAACATCGAATATTAAGACAGACACAATAGCGTTAAACCATGTCTCGTAATCGTGATCTGAGAGCAGATAGCTCTGCTGTTTCAACGAGTTTTCTCAAACAAATAGACCCAAAATTAATAGCAAGTAAAATTAAACACCATAATGTTCTACTGGAACAAAGTAATCAGACTAATGTAAGTGTAGAACGATGTGTCGATTCCAAAGCTGAAATAGATACCGTTAAATGTAAAGCGCAGACTGAATCACATTTTAGCGAAAATCCAGCAAAGAGCATGCACAATAAACCTGGGATGGTTGCCCAAACTATAAGTAACTGTCCATTAAGTGGCAGACGAAGTAGATCAGGCACCAGCAAAACTTTGGCCATTATGACCTGGTGCTCGTGTTTCTTGGCCTTTCCTCTCCTCATTGAGATGATTTACGGAACCATTTGGGTGAATGACAGAGTCCAGTTTGTTAAGAACTGGTTTGGTATTCTAGTGTCCAGCCTCTTGACCGCTCATGGAGTCAGCAATCCTTTACTTTACGGATGGCGATTGATCGCCTGGAGAGAACTGTACGAAAAAGTTCAGAAGTGCTCCTGTCGTTGTATACAACAGAGACGCTTATGAGGTCAAGGTCTTTAGTTTGATATTTGTATTGGACAATTTACTTTTCAGAAAATCTGTCCAATACTTGTTTTTAATAATAAATTTACTGAACAGTATTAACAAATAATAATTGTTCTTCTTTGCGTAGTGACGCAACGTGTATGTGTCTATGTGTGTGTATGTGTGTGTGTATGTGTGAGCATGTGTGTGTGTGAGCATATGTATGTGTGTGTGTGTGTATGTGTGAGCATGTGTATGTGTGTGTATGTGTGAGCATGTGTGTGTGTGTGTCTGTGTGTGTATATGTGAGCATGTGTGTGTGTGTGTGTGTGTGAGAGAGAGCATGTGTGTGTGTCTGTGTGTGTATGTGTGAGCATGTGTATGTATGTGTGTATGTGTGAGTATGTGTGTGTGTGTCTGTGTGTGTATTTGTGAGCATTTGTGTGTGGTAGTTTGAGTTTGCCCGAGCCTCACAGTAGCCAATTAGAGGTCTGAAATCAGAGTAGCCTGCATCTTCCAAGATTAATTGCTTTTCTATTCTGACGAACCAAGACCATTCATTATAAGAAGGCCTGAACACTGACCTGCAACGTCATAACCTGTGGGCAATTTAGACCAATAGCGCGTTGCTACTTCACAGGTCTGTACGACGTGGCAACGATTTTTTTTTTCTTAAATGCTCACAGGTTGTTAAGTGGGGGGGGGGGGGAAGACGTTTAAGATTTAGTAGACTCGTGATTAACAAATAATAAAGATAAAAATATCATATACGTGATTTTTCGGACATTAATAATTGGAAATACCTAACATTGAATAAGAAAATGTTGATTTGTTAATATACCTTTTAACAGAAATGACATACATGACAAATGGCAAGGGAAATAATATAAGGAATATATTATAAATTAGACCTATATATGTCAATCTATATAATAATAATAAGGCTTGTCTTCGAGTCCGAAGATTAATGAGGAGTGCAGAATTTTTTGTGGCTACGCAGCCCCAACTGTGGCCTACATATTTTGAAACATGGTTACAAGCATAACCATTGTCCGCCGGTAAGATTTTCTTTTCGCCGTCTGCGTCTGTCCTCGGCATCGGACTTTCATTTAGTCTCAAATGTGTATCCCGCGGCCTTTGTGAGTGACCTCCAGCTGTCTCGTTCTGAGGCCGCATGCAACCAGGTGCTCTCTTCTACGTCAGCTAAGGCCAGTGGCGTAGCTAGGCACACGTGGGCCCGGGTTCCATTATGACTCTCTACAAATCTTAAAGGTCTATGTTTGTACAACTGGTTAACAGAATAAAACCTTTTTTTTATGACATCGGTTTTAACAAAAGTACAATTTTATTTTTACTTTGGTATCATCCCAAGTGCTCATGTGGCCCCAACTGGTCATGAGTTCAAGCGCAATGAACCCCTTCGCGCCATGGTTTGTTACGCCACAGGCTGTGGGCCCCAAAAGGGTCGTTGGCCCGTGTTCATTGAACCCATTCGCGCCATGGATGCTACGCCACTGGCTAAGGCAAGTTCGGCCTAAGATGGTCTTTAAAGCATGGGGAACCTCTATTACGTTGACCACCTTTTAGATCACCAAAAAAGACGCCTTTGGCATACGTTCGTGCCCCATACAAGATACGTGCCCTGCCTATCGTAACTGTCGGACCTTAAGAAGTCCTTCTATACTGTCCATACCGGCGTTTGCAAGAACATCGCTGTTTGTAGTGCGGTCTTGCCACCGTATTTCCATGATGGAGCGCAAGCATCTTTGGTGAAAGTAGTCTTAGTTGCTTTCTGTATAATACCCATGACTCAATATAGAAGGGTTGAGAGAACCACCGCCAGGTAGACATTGATTTTTGAAGGCAGGCGAAGTGATTTATTCCGCCAAACTCTCGCCTGAAGGCGCCCAAAAGCACTACTGGCCCTGGACAGAGGCGGCAGCGTATGCAAATTCGTTAACCGTTAATTATATCTATATAAATTATACTCTTATTACCTCTGACTGAACATCAAGAGATCTCCGGAACGGCCGAAAAAGAGAGAGATGGGGTGATAGGAAAGGTACACAGAAAGGTGACAGACTGACAGAAAGATTAGATAGATTAGATAGATAAATAGATAGATAGATAGATAGATAGATAGATAGATAGATAGATAGATAGATAGATAGATAGATAGATAGACGGACGGACAGACAGACAGACACATATACCTAATGATAAAACATGATATAGATGTTACAGATTAAGTTATAAACATAATTACGGATGTATATATAGTGAACAGTGAAGGGGCAAAAAAGATGTGCGAGATGAGCTACAGTTTCACAGGAGTTCCGTTATTTTATTTTAAACTGAAGAGTTCCGTTATTTTATTTTAAACTGAGGATATTGAATTACATTTTTAATGTAATAATCACCTTTTTTTAACGCCATTTAAAAAAAGGCAAACTTGATTCTTTATCTCCTGTGAGCTCGGTATGGTTTTAACTAGTTCTTTAACGATCCAGTCTCTAAATGAATAGGAATTTTTGCGTGTTCTTCCGTTGGCCAGATTGTTCTTTTGTCAAGGTTTAAAGTAAGTCTAGAATTATTTTTTTGTTACTAGATCTGTGTTTTAGCTTGTACTCTATCTAGAGAATATTTTTAATGTAGATATTATCTTATCATATAAATTACAGACGTATGCAAGTTTTTTAGAGATTTTGAAAACTTTGCTTAATCATTGGTTTTTCTGGATGGCTCAGGCAAACCCGTTTCACTTGGAAGAAAGAGAACTTTTACAAATTTGTCCTAGCCTATGGAATAAGAAATGTTGTTTAAATTGAAAAGTAGCCCGTTTCATCATAACACATTTACAATAAAGCACTGTTAGTCTTTTACTGAATTAAATAATACGTCATCAAAGGCTTTTTCTACTTTTTTTTTGGTTAACATTGTTTCGTCATTTTGGAGAATTTACACTAAAAAGTTAATCACAGTTGTCTGCTCTTTGTCCACAATTTCAATTAAAGTTTCCCGTTTTCTTTAAGCAATAAACTACAGTTAGAGAGAAATAGAAACTCAAGCGATATGTGTGGTGGCGATATAATGGAACCTAAAGAAATAAGCTAGAAAATGAAATGTGAAAGATCTTGTAAATCAAAAAGACCAAAACTAAATCAAGGATTCAAGAGCGCCATATCTGTAGGATGTAGTTCTCTTTGAAGCTACGTCTGTAATTAATCATCTTCACCTTCGGCTAGCCCTTAGTTCAGGGGTTCTCAACCTGTGGGTCGCGACACCCCTTGGGGGGTCGATGGACGATTTGCCAGGGGTCGCCTAAGACCATCGAAAATATGGATTGCTATTGTCTATTCTTCTATTGCTGTGTGGGTGGGGGTGGCAGCAGAGTGGGGGATTATAATAAGGGGTCGCCGAGCAAAAAAGGTTGAGAACCGCTGCTTAGTCTGTTTGACTGTTGCAGCACCACACAGGATTAGTTAAACCTCTTTCTCCATTCCTCTCTGTCTTTTGCCTTGGATAGAGCCTCCTTCAATGGCAGGCCCGTCCATTCTTTTATGTTGTCCTCCCACCGCTTTCTCTGTCTGCCTCTTCTTCCTTTTTCCTGATACTGTTCCCTGAAGGAAGGTCTTTGCAAGCCCCAAAGACCTTGTAATATGGCCATTTATACGCTATTACAAGATTAAAAACAATATGAAAAGAACCAGAAATTCTCGACCTCCATGGTGACATATACGCACTTTGCATAACAGCAGGGTTTTGTGTCTAGGGCTTTTGCAAAAGAGGATTTGAACCGCTCAAGCCCTCAGGTCAAGGTCAGCTTTGATGATGATGATGATTTTCAAAGATGAATGCTGCCAACTACAAAATAACTATAACTTTGCGCTACGAGCTTAATAATTTGATTCTACAGTGCTGAAAAGTGTACAAAAATTCTTAAATTATTTATTAAAATACTTTATTTATCAACACTTCCGTATTCTATACACCGGATACACCAATAAGCTTGCCTTTTATCGATTTGTCTCCATGTATGAAGTATGTATGCGAAATAATTTGTATTAAGAGTCAAAGCAGTAAACTTTCAATGTGTGTATCTTATATCTAGACTGGAAATCGGAAACAAATTCTTATCCGCGATTAATCAATTCACAGGCCTTTATATATAGATTTTTATGTACGTAACTCTTTTTCAAGCTGTAAGGGAAGTCGTCCCAATAAATCTTTTCTGTCTTACAAAAGTAATGATCTTTAGTTTTCAAAGTTTAGAAATAATGCGAAATCATTTCTCGGATTTCTTTAAAATGGGCTATTAATCACAGAACCATATATTGACGCTAATATATAAAACGAAGCCATTTTCCTGTTAGTTTGCATTGAGATATGTTTCAAATATCCTAGATCGAAGTAATTCATGTCTGTTGATTTTAATCATCTTATGTACATTTAAATAGATTGATTACCTAGATCTTTCTAGATTACGTATCTAAAAAATTTTTTTAAATAATTAAGAGACGAGAGTACTCAAATTTTTGATGTTCAATTACTAGATCTAGATCTAAAAAATTAAATTATATGTTACATAGGTTAGGGTGAAAAAAAACAACTTCTTATGACTACTTTACAAAACAAAGCCTTGTTTCAAACTTTAAAAAACAATTTCAAGACATTTTTTGTAGTTTTAAAAGATCTCAATGTCCAGTCTAGATACATATTATATAAATCTATGGTAGAAAATACTTAATTATTTATTAAAATACAATATTTGTCAACACTTCCGTATCCTTTACACCGGATACACCAATAAGCTTGCTTTTTTTATATAGTTCTCTCCATGTATGAAGATCTATTCTGAATTATTGTTAATAGAAATTTAAAATAATTTTAATAGGAGTCGAAGCAGTAAAGTGTCAATGTTTGCATCGTCAACAAAATAATTGTTTTATTATTTAGATCTAAATCTAATTGTTGAACTTTATTATTTCAGAATGACTAGTAGAGAGGATGTCACGGCAGCTGTTAATTTCACTGTCTTTGAATTTGAAGACACAAAAAAGGCTCGATCACGTTACATCTGGATCGGGGTGTTTGGAATAGTACTAAACCGAACAGCTGTCCTGTATTTATCTTTAGATCGTAGAGCTCGACTCTCGCTCCGAGTGACCATGATTGGTCTCGCTCTGAACGACCTTGGCTTCAACGCCAGTCTCGTGCTGCTGGGTAACCCGAGGTGGACGCTTGTCAGCGAGACCATCAACTGTTGGGTGACCACGTACGTAATGGTCACATCGGTCATCATCTCGTACTTCATCGCAATCCAGCTCTCGTTACACAACTATCTGGCTGTGTTTTATCCATTTCACTGTAAACGTGATCCTGACTGTGTTCCGGTGTACATCCGCTCTTATAGCTAGCTGCTTTACTGGGTACCTTCTGTCTTTAGCTTGCCTAGGGTTAACTTTCGAGCCCGGCTTGCCTTGCTATGTTCTCGTCATTGTTCCTCGGAGCGGCATGGCCACGGCTTGTGGAATTTGCTTAACCAGCAGTCTGGTAATTATAACGCTGAACGTCAAAGTGTGCATGAGAATACGGCGTCGCAACAGGGAAATTAATTGCCAGGGGAGCGCAAGGCTTCTTCACGTTTTCAGCGTGGACTCTGCGATCCGCCCGCAAATCGTTACGGGCAACTCTCGATGTCAAGACATAAGCAAAGAACGCGTGACAGGAACGACGCGCGAATACATGGATATAAAATACAATGATCCCATTCCATCAACATCGAATATTAAGACAGACACAATAGCGTTAACCATGTCTCGTAATCGTGATCTGAGAGCAGATAGCTCTGCTGTTTCAACGAGTTTTCTCAAACAAATAGACCCAAAATTAATAGCAAGTAAAATTAAACACCATAATGTTCTACTGGAACAAAGTAATCAGACTAATGTAAGTGTAGAACGATGTGTCGATTCCAAAGCTGAAATAGATACCGTTAAATGTAAAGCGCAGACTGAATCACATTTTAGCGAAAATCCAGCAAAGAGCATGCACAATAAACCTGGGATGGTTGCCCAAACTATAAGTAACTGTCCATTAAGTGGCAGACGAAGTAGATCAGGCACCAGCAAAACTTTGGCCATTATGACCTGGTGCTCGTGTTTCTTGGCCTTTCCTCTCCTCATTGAGATGATTTACGGAACCATTTGGGTGAATGACAGAGTCCAGTTTGTTAAGAACTGGTTTGGTATTCTAGTGTCCAGCCTCTTGACCGCTCATGGAGTCAGCAATCCTTTACTTTACGGATGGCGATTGATCGCCTGGAGAGAACTGTACGAAAAAGTTCAGAAGTGCTCCTGTCGTTGTATACAACAGAGACGCTTATGAGGTCAAGGTCTTTAGTTTGATATTTGTATTGGACAATTTACTTTTCAGAAAATCTGTCCAATACTTGTTTTTAATAATAAATTTACTGAACAGTATTAACAAATAATAATTGTTCTTCTTTGCGTAGTGACGCAACGTGTATGTGTCTATGTGTGTGTGTATGTGTGTGTGTATGTGTGAGCATGTGTGTGTGTGAGCATATGTATGTGTGTGTGTGTGTATGTGTGAGCATGTGTATGTGTGTGTATGTGTGAGCATGTGTGTGTGTGTGTCTGTGTGTGTATATGTGAGCATGTGTGTGTGTGTGTGTGTGAGAGAGAGAGCATGTGTGTGTGTCTGTGTGTGTATGTGTGAGCATGTGTATGTATGTGTGTATGTGTGAGTATGTGTGTGTGTGTCTGTGTGTGTATTTGTGAGCATTTGTGTGTGGTAGTTTGAGTTTGCCCGAGCCTCACAGTAGCCAATTAGAGGTCTGAAATCAGAGTAGCCTGCATCTTCCCAAGATTAATTGCTTTTCTATTCTGACGAACCAAGACCATTCATTATAGAAGGCCTGAACACTGACCTGCAACGTCATAACCTGTGGGCAATTTAGACCAATAGCGCGTTGCTACTTCACAGGTCTCTACGACGTGGCAACGAATTTTTTTTTCTTAAATGCTCACAGGTTGTTAAGTCTAAGGTCAGTGTTCAGGCCTTCTATAATGAATGGTCTTGGTTCGTCAGAATAGAAAAGCAATTAATCTTGGGAAGATGCAGGCTACTCTGATTTCAGACCTCTAATTGGCTACTGTGAGGCTTCAGGAGTCCTGCTGAAGGAAAAATCAGCAGTGGAGTTCCTTAGCCAATGGGACTATCAGCTTTGACAGCTCTTGTAACTAATTTGGTACCGAACATAAAGTACCGCACAAGCGATGTCTATAGACGCACGAGCAACCCAGGATTGGTTTATGCTACGCCCATGAATGTTTCCTAGGGATGAAACTCTGGTGCGGGCCGCAAGTGGTGGGGGGCATCAAACTGAGGACAATCTTTCTTATAAAACTACACATTGTACTTACATACAAAAAAACACAAAAAAACACAAAAAAAACAATCAAATTTGTTAAGTTTGGTAAATTTGTTATGTCCTATATTCTTTCTTAAATTAAATGTAATCTGTAGACAAGCTTGAATCAAATTTTACCATCATTTTAAAATGATTTAGTTTAATAATATGTGAGGTTTTTTTTTCAGAATTAATTGATTTATAGATAGTAGATCTAAATTTAGAGCTCTAAAAGCAAGCCTAGATCTAGATCCCGGGCTGGCCCTTACGATTGAAGGGCTCTGTGTAAAACAGATTGCGCGGGGCTCAGTCTGGGTAGGGATTAGCATAATGTCAAAAGTAGGATTTTGTATTAGAAAATACATTTTTCCATTTAATGAAAGCTGACAATGCCGTTTTTATTTTTATTGCGCGTAGGATTGGCACCCAAAAATGATAATTCTGTCTATTTTTCAGTAGATTTTTATGAGATTTTAATAATTTCAAGCGATTTCCAGGACGTTTTCGTATATTTTGCAATTTTAAAAGATTTCAAGAAGGCCCAGGGAAATATGTAGGCCTTGGAAATCCTTTCATAATGTATAAGTTATAATTGCCTATGAGATTGCGGGGCTCACTGCAGCCGCATAGTTTGACCCTGTCAAGATCTACAACACTTTGAGAAAGACAAATTTTATCAAATTAAAAAGCACAACGACTAACCGCCTTTACCTTTCCAGCTAAAATTATAAACCCATTAGAGTTGAGCGGACTCAGAGGCACCCTAAAAGTCCCGAAATTAAAATCCCAGTCATATAATAAACATAAGTTCTAACAAGAAAAACATTTAAGAAGGCTTATATTACGTGTAATTTTTTCAGTTAGTTTGTATCAGTAATGGGCGCAAGTAATGGCTAAAAATTGTCGAGTCCAATGGAAACTAGCGTGTGCGTAAAAAAAAATTGGGGCCGTATTGCCCGTGTTACAGGCCGAATTCGGCCCTCGGAACTTAAATTGAGCCTCACTGAACTAGAAAATTTATATATGTAAATAGTCTGTGGCATTTTACGTCTCGAGAGACGATCTTTTCCCTTTGCAACTTCTTGTGTGACTAAAGAGGCCAATCCTTGATACACAGCTGCGATCGCAGGTTGGGCATATATAATCACCAGGCGCCGTTGCATTTTCACCCTTCTTTCTGCTTCTGTTGTGTATGGCATCTGCTGCTGATAACAGAGCGGATGTCCTGGCACCCTGCTCTTTGTAGCACTTCCTCATTGGTTATCTTATCTTGCCACCTTATTTTAAAGATCCGCCTTAGGCATCGGAGGTGGAAAACATTCAGCTTTTTTTCCTGCCATGAGTAAGTTGACCATGTTTCACTTCCGTACAGCAAGGTGCTCAACACACAGGTCCGGTAGACTAGGGCTTTAGTACTGTTAGTCAGCAATATGTTGTCCCAGACTCTTTTCTGCAGCCGTGACATGGTGGCCATTGCCTTGGCTATCCTGTTGTTTATGTCTTTATCCAGTAGAGTGTTGTTGGATATGATGGAGCCAAGGTTTGTTATGTAAATATGTATATATGTAAATTCTAGAAAAATTCCGGGGAAGTAACTCGAAAAGAAAATTATTAAATATGTATGTGAATGTGAAAAGTGTTATCTCCCTTACAAAAAGAAAATGGAGTCTCTTTACACTTTGTTTAAGGTACAACTTCCCAAATATTTAAGATCTCTGCCGCTTCCCAAAAATTTTGCAGGATTTGCAAATACCAAAAGTAAGTTTTTTAGAAGCAAAAGTTTTCTGTAAAATTTTTGTTACAAATGGTCTAGAATAATCTAGATCTAATTCTAAGTGTGTACACTACAGTACTCTACACTCAACACTGACTACAGAACAGTCACTAACAGTTAACAGTGACTACAGTCTCAGTGAGTGAGAACTGTCTCTACTTACCTGTTACTGAGACTGACTGAGTGTCTACACTGACACTCTACTCGACTAGTGACGTGAGTACTAATACTACTAGACTCTAGTTTAGAATAGTTTTTACACCTACTGCCACTGCTACTCAGACTCAACTCTACTGACTGTACTGTGTAAAGTTAAAGTGTACTAGAAATACTAACTAACTAATTAAGGCTAAAGAGTAAGTCTGTCAAAGTCACTAAGTCTAAGTGAAAAGTAGATCTAGTCTTTACGTTTAAGAGGTAATAAGTACTCTAGTCTAAGGTCTACTAGATAACTAAACTAAATCTTTTAACTAGATCTAATCTAGATCTAGACTCTAATAGATCATTAATCATCGCAGTTAATGAGTTATCAATCATCTCTGACTCTAGATTCTAGATCTACTACTCTAGACAAGAGTTAAGAGTCTAGCTAGAGACATATAGACAATAATTTTATTTTAAAGTAGTATATAAATCTAATAGACTAGAGATATAGAATAGATCTACTAGATTACTACTACTAGATCTAGATCTACTACTAGACTAGAGCCAGATCCTACTACTAGCTAGATCTAGATTTAGTCTAGATTACTCTAGATCTACTACAGAAATACTCTACTACTAGATCTAGTACTAGAGTTAGAGTTACTAGTACTCTACTAGATCATCATCTAGACTAGTCTCTAGAGAGGACTTGATAAATGATTAGATCTAGACTCTAGAGTAGAATTGAGTAGATATCTAGAGTCTAGAGGACTTGATAATTGATTAGATCTAGACTCTAGAGTAGAATTGAGTAGATGTCTAGAGGACTTGATAATTGATTAGATCTAGACTCTAGAGTAGAATTGAGTAGATATCTAGAGTCTAGAGGACTTGATAATTGATTGGATCTAGACACTAGAGTTTAATTGAGTAGATATCTAGAGTCTAGAGGTTAAATCTAAATGTGTTTTTTACGCATAATGCAGCTTGGCCCACAAAGTAAGGACTCAAGCCCCCTGAGCCCCCACCAAACTATAAATTTCCTGTCTACGCCCATGCATCATTATATCATCATACTTGTCCAAGTCTAAATATTAGATCATTTACTATTAAAATACTAAGACTAAAGTGTCTAAACACAAAGTGTTTTTTTTTTTTTTTGATTCTGTCACCTTGTGTTGTCAGGTAAACTCCAGAGATCTAGACCTAGTCCAAGTCTAAATATTAGATCAATTACTATTAAAATACTAAGACTAAAGTGTCTAAAGACAAAGTGTTTATTTTCTAATTTCTAGTTTATTATCTAGACTAGACATACTATTTAGATCTACAGATCATAATTATATTAATGTATTTAATTATAAAATGCTTTTATTTCTCTCAATTTAAGGTGAGGAATGGTTTGCCTTGGTGCCTTTCTTTTTGACCGTGACATTTATTCTGTATGCAATGATTCATACAATATGCAGTCGCCGTCGCCGCAGAGCAGTTCCAAAGCCTAAGGTAGTATTACTTTTTTTTTTGTTTTAGGGGAGGGCAAATGCTCATCTTTTAATGATATGTTGATTCAAATACATAGTTTCATGAAATAATTAAGACAGATGTGCTCAAGTTAATTTGGACTAACCTTCCTAGGTCTAATTTTAATTGCACAAATTATGTAATTTTGTTAAAAACTAACATTTGTATAGTTGACGTATAGGTCCTGCAAGGGTCTGTTTCAGAATTTGTGTGCTACGTTTCATATAGATCTCTATCTTTACACCTATGAGAATGATGATGCCCAATATTGTCAGAGAACTCAGGTTTTTAGAGGCTATGAAAATAACAGCAAATAAAATAAAAAGACAATAACATTTTATAGAACTGTATAAAATTCGTCTTAACCTTATTGCACAGAAGAGCAAATATAAATTTCTTTTTTCATGTCTCAGAAAAGGAATTAAAGAAAAATATTACAGTATTATGCTCCAAAATGAAATTTCAATGCTAATTCAAATATATTATGTGGTATTTGACTTGATAGTGTTCTTGGTTTTTTTTTGTATTGAATTTTAGGATTTTTAATTCAGGCCTTGAAGAAGTTCCTGACCATCCTTCTAGTTGTAATAGGTACTTGACATTTAAAAGGAAATGTGTTGATGTGTTTGGCCATAGTCCTGCTTTAGAAATAGATTTATTTTATTTATCAGCCACGTTGAATTTAAGGTCTCATAGAGCAAATAACCTAAAACATGAATGAAGTTCAATAGCGCAGTGGCATAGCTAGGGATTCGGGGACCCGTGGGACTTGACCTTTTTAGGGGACACCGCATTTTAACATCATGACATGAGTTAATGTAGATAATGTTATGGGCTAATATCATCTGTTTTCAGTTCTTACTAATTATTACTTCTCCATAGCCACACAACATTACAAAATAGAAATATACTTAATAACTAGTTTCACTTGTATACAATGGCACTTTATTTATTACTGGGAAATCTGTCCAGTCTTCCTAAAACGTCGCTATCTCTAACAACTACTTCTAGATGAATGCCATGTTGGTTCTTTATTCGCCAAAGTATACTACTCATTAGTCTGTCTTTCTACGTTATTACTTTTTACTGTCGCTAAACACTATACACAATATATTTGTTTAACAAAACTAACCTACTCTCTATGAAAATAAATATATATATCTAAATTCCAATTGGTACAGTATATAAGTAAAATTTAACTAAAAATAATCATTAAGACTTTTAGTAAATAATTCCATTGTTTATTGCACAAGTGACAAATCTCGATTCATATCGCCTCAAGTCATGCCTCTATAACATCATCTAGATCAATGACTCCACGTGAATAGCAAGATAACCTCGGCAATGGCATAATATTTAATGTAAAAGAAATTAGGACATTCATTTGAGGGCTCCCTCAAGTGGGGGTCTGGGGGGACTTTCAAATTTCGACCTCCCCCACCCTAGCTACGCCACTGCAATAACGTTTAAGCTATTGCATATACATTTTCTTAATTGAATAGGGTAAGAAATTGTTTAAAAATACACGTTTCCAATATATAAAATGTTTTTAAAAGATTTACTTTGTTGCAAAACTTGTTTTACTTTGGTAGGAAACTTTGATGATAAACATTTCATGCTTTTCGCTAGGGTTTTTATTCTAGTGACTGACTTAGAAATCTTCTACCATTATTTGTTTGTTGGATTCAGGTCAATCTTTCTCTGATGAAAGAAGACCCTAAAGTGGTTACTCAGATGGACATTGAAGATCTTGGAGACAAAATTGCACTCTGTAGGTGCTGGAGATCAAAGAAGGTCAGCTTAGACATTGCACTTAGTATCCAGGCTTAGAGCCTTCAATAGTTTGTTGTAATGTTTGTAATGCTAAAAAAAAAAAAAACCAGTAACATTGTAAAAAAACAAAAAAAACTTAAATTTTAAGAAACTAGTTAAAATAGAATTAGAAATTATAAGTTGAGTAATACCATCTACATTTCTATCAATCTAGGGCCACATAAAAAAAATAATTGTAGCTTGAAAAAAATTATACAATTTTATTCAAAAATACAGTGGTTTCAACACTTTCACCCCTGATGATACCAACGTTGATTTGACCCCATTAAATTAAATTAATTTTTGGTTTTATAGACTTAAATTTTTTGTTCTATAAAAAGAGCCATGCATTTTTCTTTCATTATATACCTTTTATAACCTTTCCTGATGACATACAAAAAAGTTATTGAAGTTCAATCATAATGAATCATAAATGGTAATGAAACAAAAATGAGCAAAATGACTAATTTCATTGAAATGTGGAAAATAATTACAGAGGGAACGAGATAAAACTTTTTGGCCTATTTAGAAGTAATCCTTGAGTAATTATGGGCACAACATGGCCTAGAATGTTTCGATGTGCCAAATATCCAAAATTTCATTTATCTAGTCAAAACTGGCCCACGGACCCCTAAGTGAAAAGGCGACATCTATTCATACTTTTTAAATTACAAATGTAAAAAAAAAGATTTTGTTGTATATGATTGTTATTTTTAAATTAAAATTTTACTTTAAAATAACATTTTAAAAAATTTAATGACTTGGATAAGGTTGATGGAAATTTATGTGTGTAAAAATAAAGCAAAACTAGCGCAATTTTTACCATGTACAAGATAATTAATAAATTATTATAACTTTAAAAAAAAGATATGATTATGGTTGCAACCGTGCTGAAACAGTTCATTCAATCTGTTGGAAATGAAGAGTTGAGTTAGGGTCCTCTATTCAGAACTTAGTAGTTTGTCTCCCTTTTTCGTGTATGAATGAAATCTTTGAAATATTTTTTTTTTTTGCTTTCTAAAAATAGATGTAAATCTTTGTTTAACACATACAAACACACAAAATTATTTTGATAATTTAAAAAAAAAATAGAGGTTTGAGACATTGCCAGTGACATCTTTGTAGAGACAGCTTGCTCCCCAATGAGCTGTCCTAGGACCTAACTCTAAGTTAGTAAGTCACCCTCATGTTTCAAATTTATTTCCTAGTTTCCACTGTGCGATGGTTCTCACAACCAACACAATGAAGAGACCAAGGACAATGTTGGCCCACTTCTGCTGCGTAGAGGAGAGGAAAAATAAACCCAGACAGCCTGCACTGAGTCTGCTGTTTGTCTCATCTGGAAATGTCTGTGCTTCAAGGTAATGGATTGTTTGGTTCTTGATGAGCCTAGAGGAAAAAATTCCATAAACCAATTTGTAAACAAAGTTGAAATGTACCAAGTGTACTCTACACATTTTGTGTCGGTGATGTCTACACTGTAGTTTTGTGTTAAGAAAAGAAGTAATTAAACCCAGCAGCACTTATCAAACAACTTATGACTTACACATGATGTGACTATATCTATATACATGCTCTAATGTTCATGCTCTAATTGATTCAATGTTTAAATTTGGGTTCATCTCTGAAAGTTTACATGAGAATATGTTTCTGTGTTTGAGATTGTTTACAAGCTATGCTCCTAATAGTTATACAGCTCAATACTCAACGTTGTTGAAACCCATTCATTACATGCTTTCTGTTCTTTTATGTTGATCAAATGTTGTTGCTATTTTCATTTTCCTTGCCTTCTAGTGCTTTTTGAATTATTTCCCTTTTTTATATCCATATTTTTATTGCAAAGGAATGGTGAGTGTAACTTTGAGTTACTTCTGTACAAATTGTTATAGACCAGGCTGATTGTACACTTGAATAAACTGCCATGTAGAGTATATTAACAGTACATTATTATCATAATTGTAGGTCAGTATAACTATTAGTTTGTTGTAATAGATGATTAGAATTATGAATTGATTACTTTAAATACAATTTAATTCATTTTGTTCGCTGTCGTATTAGTTAGTTTCATTGTTGTACTAGTATACTAGAAGTATCTTTCGTAAACATTGTTTTCGTTAATTGAATTTGTGAAATATTTTTTTTGTAATTTGATTGCAATCATTCAAAACGAAATGTAATGGCAATAACATTGTGTTTTTGTTTTCTATCTTTATGAATCTTGAAGTTGTTGTTTTTAAAGTGATTTTTTTTTTTACATTCCTAACAAATTATTGTTTGAATTCCTCATAAGACATAATGATGAAAAAATTTTGTACTTTGTTGGAAATTTTGCTTGAATGCATTCTTGGAATAAATATATTTATCAAAACCAAATAGATATACCTTCAGCACTTCTTTTTAAATATTTGTTTGTGTTTGTTTCACTTCTTTCTGATGTTCCTTCAGAATTGAATTTCTATAGCCCAAAAAAGCTCACAGCTCAGGAGCAAAAAGCTGGCTAGAAGAAGAGGAAGATAGCCCAAAAAAGCTCACAGCTCAGGAGCAAAAAGCTGGCTAGAAGAAGAAGAAGATAGCCCAAAAGAGCTCACAGCTCAGGAGCAAAAAGCTGGCTAGAAGAAGAAGATAGCACAAAAGAGCTCACAGCTCAGGAGCAAAAAGCTGGCTAGAAGAAGAAGAAGATAGCCCAAAAGAGCTCACAGCTCAGGAGCAAAAAGCTGGCTAGAAGAAGAAGAAGATAGCCCAAAAGAGCTCACAGCTCAGAAGTAAAAAGATGGCTAGAAGAAGAAGAAGATAGCCCAAAAAAGCTCACAGCTCAGGAGCAAAAAGCTGGCTAGAAGAAGAAGAAGATAGCCCAAAAGAGCTCACAGCTCAGGAGCAAAAAGCTGGCTAGAAGAAGAAGAAGATAGCCCAAAAGAGCTCACAGCTCAGGAGTAAAAAGCTGGCTAGAAGAAGAAGAAGATAGCCCAAAAGAGCTCACAGCTCAGGAGTAAAAAGCTGGCTAGAAGAAGAAGAAGATAGCCCAAAAGAGCTCACAGCTCAGGAGTAAAAAGCTGGCTAGAAGAAGAGAAAGATAGCCCAAAAAAGCTCACAGCTCAGGAGCAAAAAGCTGGCTAGAAGAAGAAGATAGCCCAAAAGAGCTCACAGCTCAGGAGCAAAAAGCTGGCTAGAAGAAGAAGAAGATAGCCCAAAAGAGCTCACAGCTCAGGAGCAAAAAGCTGGCTAGAAGAAGAAGAAGATAGCCTAAACCTCCCACATTCTTTGAATTAATATACTGATTAAAAAAAAAAACAATATTTATAATACTTTTAGCACTTCTTTTCTGATTGTTAATGTTGTATGTATATTTTCAACAATTAGGGTTAGGGCTATAAATCCGTCAATGCCCAGGGTTAGGGTTATAAATCTGTCAATGCTCAGGGTATTAATTTATTATTTCATTTTTTTTTTGTTTTACATGTTTTGAAAATGGAATCCTTTTGAATTGAAGTTTGTTACATATTAACCCAAACCTCCCTCAGGATGGAGGATGGCAGGTTTGAACTTGAGACCAATTAGACAACATTCCAGAGCGCATACCAGGTGACCAGTCAGCCATCCTTTTAAGTTGAAATAAAGAAATTGGCTTTGGTATATTACCTCCATCCGTATTAGCAAATAGCAATGTTCAAAACATATTAAAATAGGTGCATAACTCATATTGTTCACTACAGTAGGCTACTAGGTTCCTTGTAAATGCTTTTTAGTTTGTTAGCTGCTGTTTTTTTTTAAGTGCTTATAGAAGGCATGAATAATTTAATTCATCAGAAAAACTATCACCTCTGACCTTTCTGTCATTAGAACAGGCTAATTACTACCTCTTTCCAGTAGAGAGGTTTTCTTCAGCATATCTAGTCATAGTTTCAAGTAATACCTATTTTCAAGTGTGGGTATCTGTGTGTGTTGCCTATGTAGGCGTGGTTAATGCTTCTAGAAGGTGAATCTAATATTAAAAGATTATTTTATTAAATAGTCGATGTTTTGAAGTGGTTTGTTAGATGATAGGTATCTAGATCTATTTATTATTTTTTTTAGTTTTAGTAAGAATTTTAAAAAAATATGAGGGATGTAAATAAGCTGTTAAGGTACACCCCCCTGGTAATTTCCCGACACACTGTCGCTACTATTATATGAACTAGCCTGCTTTTTTTTTTTTTTTTGCTTACAAACGTTCCCTAGAAAAGATTTCTTATGTTCTTCTAACTAGATCTAGATCTTTTTAGAATGTCTATGAATCTCATCAGACGAACTGAAAATAAAAATGCGATTTAATTATAAACAATTAGTTTTATTAATAAGAAAAAGTTAAGACAAATCAAGCTTGGCATTATATTATCAGCTTTGTGTAACTAAGGGCGGTAAGCCATACAGGGACGTCTCCTTTTCTATAGTGTCTAGTCTGTTTCATATATTAACATGTTTCAAGTACAATACAGAAAGATCGACTGCTGCAGGGGTTGAAAAATACAATAGACAAAAAACAATGGATGTTTTGGGTTTGTTAATAATTAAAGTAGGAACTATTTTTTATAAATCTAAATGGCATATCCTTTTTATTGCAAAGCAAACTCAGTCTGAATGGTAAAAAGTTTGTACACGTCATATCTTAAACACCCATTCTGTGATCAAGTTTAAACTTTGCAAAATTATTTATTGGCATAGATAAGTCATGAATCAATTTTTAAAAAATATTAACAAAGTAGTCAATTAATTACTCGTAAAAAATTATTCTGTTTGATACCAATGGGGAAAATTAATCCTTCAGTATTCACAGATAGGCCTACGACTTAATATGTTGGGTTTAGTCCCCTTAGATAATTGAACACGTTATTTCTCCCACACCCATTTTCAGATCAAGTTGAATCTTTTCAAAAAAAAAAATATTGTACATAACAAAGCATGAATCAATTTGAAAAAGTATTGGTAATTATTTTCTTTGATATCAAATAAAGGGAATAACTTCATTATTGGGAGTGATATTTCTAAATATGCAGTTGTTTCCCTTATATAAGCTTTGTTGTGTGTTTGTTTGGTTTGTTGTTGCTGTTTTTACAGACTTTTTGTTTAATATTTTGCTTGTTTAAATTTCTACCGTGAAACAGTACAGATTGAGGGACAGAAATATGGCATTGACCTTCTACAATCCGCCTTAAACGTGCTTGTTCACGTCGTGATTTACGACAGCCGCAGAGCTAGCGGTCGGAAACACGGCCATTTATTACACACTCAGATTTATCTGACAAGATAACTTGACTGAGCTTTGACACATCGATAGTTTATGACGTTAATGCAATAAAATAAACGCAGCATGGGTTGTAATGCAGTGTAATGGAAGTGTCATGGGTTGGCACAGTAAGAAATGAACAATGCGTGTAGGCAGTAGCGGCGTGGCTAGTGGGGCAGCCGACCCCAGGCCCCGCGCAAGAGAGGTGCCCCGCGAAAGGAGATTTCCTTTCACCTTCAGTTTCGAAAACCAGACCAGTTCTAAAAAAAACTAAGACCTGATTCTCCATATTTTGGAAGCCTTTTCCTGCACATATAATTCTATATGATACCAATTACCATGTAAGATCTTAGCATGACATTTTTGGTTTTGAAAATACCGTTCAGTTTCTGTAAAGACGGCATCTTATGACCTGGCGATTTTAAGAGGCTATCATAGTTTAACAGTTCAACTTGGCTTTTAAAAAAACCCCACCAGTTTACACATCGAAAAGCCAGAAAAATTCCTAAACTAGTTCCGTCTGTGACCGGCTAAGCTACTATTTAGCAGTAGCGTAGCTAGAGTAAATGATGCCTGGTGCGGTACCTCTTCTTGATGCCCCCCCCCCAAAAAAAAAAAAACAACTAACTAATTAATAACATTGCAAAACCTTACTTTTTTTGTTCAAAATAATATGTATTTATTAATCTAATATTGTTAATTCAAAAAATCACTTTTTACATAAACTTACTACAAATGAATTTTACGCGCTTTCTTGCTGACAAAAGTATCCTTAATTTTATCGAAATCAATTTTTTCCACCAGCTCTTGTTCAATGGAAAAAAATGGCCAAATTAGTGATTCGTAAATTTGTCATCGTTGATCGCAAGTAATTCTTAATCAGTTTAAGTTTGGAAAAACTTCTCTCGCATGTAGCAACGGTTACCGCAATAGTCAAAAATATGCGAATCATGATGACGATATTCGGGACTGAATCATCTAGCTGATATTTTTTATAAAATTCAAGAGCTCATAGATCCTTGTTTTGGAAGTTTGGAGGCTTCTGATGAAACTGTGACAAACCGTTGAAGCCTCTTTCGCTTCAGCGGAAATTCGTTTTTATCAATGTCGCTAGGAGCGCTATCGCGATTGATTTCGACCTGATGATTTAATAGCAGGGAAGACAGCTAAAATGCATATCTATCTGCTACATCATGAAGTTGCTCGAATTGGGTGATTATTTCTTGAACTATCCTGTCCAAGGTAGAATAAATTTCCCTTCGTAGCTCTTCTTTGTGTGTAAGTACAGAGTAGTCACTTTTCTCACCAGGCATCTTTTTCTTATGGCAAATACGTTTTTGAGGTTCTCTACTGATTCTCAGATCTGAGCAAACGCTTTCGGCAAAGGTAATGCTGGCTTCAGCGATGTCCTCTCGATTACTACTTAAAAATGTCTCTAATGTTTTTAGTTTGAGTGAGCAGTCTCGAATAGACAATCCTTGTTTTTGAAGGTAGAATTGCGCATCATTAATTTCAGTTAATACAGGAGCCCAAAATCCAAGATAGGTGAGAAAATTAAAAGACTGAGTAGCAACTAATAATCCACCTGATTAAGATCTAGTCATCTCTGCTAGTTAATGTCACCAGAGTTTCTATAATTTTAGAAAATTTACCCCTAACCATCTTGACGGCTTCTCCTCTGGCGCTCCAGCGGGTCTCAACTAAACGTTTAAGGCTAGTTCCGGTCATTTTGATGAGGGTATCCCAGCGGTGTGTTGAAGTTGAGAAAAAGGCGTGTAAACGGTCCAGTGTACCAAAAAATGTTACCGAATTGACTTCAGCTTCAGCAGCTCGAATTCCTGCTAGATTAAGAGAATGGTGTGAGCAGGCAATGAATAGTGCTTTGGGATTTACTTCTAGAATACGTTTTTGGACACCGTAGTTTTGAGCGTTCATGACCGCAGCATTACCATAGCCTTGACCCCTGCAGTCCATTATGTCTAAGCCATCTAGAATCATCTCAGCGATTCCAGCAGCATGCTTGTCCTTCGTGTCGATTAAGTCAATAAAAGACTCACGAACCTCCAACCCGTCGTTATCCATGACAACATACCGTAAAATTTGGGAAGTTTGATCCAGCTTTGAGATGTCAGGTGTACTGTCAAAAATAATAGAGAAATATTTGGCTTGTTTTACTTGCTGTATGATTTGTTTTTTTTTAGCGTGATCCCCCAATATTGTAATAAATTCATTTTGTATTTGTGGAGACATGTATGTATTCGGTCTGGAACAAAACTTAGTTCGAAGCACATGCTCCCTCAAGAGTGGATCGTACGTTGATAGTAATTTTACTAACTCTCGAGGTTTTTGTCTCTTGTATAATCAAATCTTGGGCCTTGTTGTCAATATTGTTCCCTACTCTCAGGCGAACTTCAAGTTCCCTCCAAGCAAGCGATGACTGAATGTGAGCTCTGCTAATCTCATGTTTTTCTATTTTCGTGGATAACCTCCACCACTCATTGAATCCATTTTTGGATTTAAATGAAGATTTGGTACTTGATCTTGTTGAGAAGAGTATGCAGGGGAAGCAAAATAAGGATTCTTTTTTTTGGCGATTAACACATCCACTTTCTAAGAACTTTCTCGCCGTTTGACATTTGCCGGAAAAACCAAGCCTTTGAAAGCTTTCTAGCCTTTCCTTTTGCTGATTCTTGATGCCTATACGCCTCTGAATTGACTGTCCACATGCTGAACTGTTTCAGATCCCTGAGTGACAAGGTGTATGCGAATATTATCTGTGATGGCATCAGGGCAATCTCCAATGTCGTTCAGTCTAGAGTTTATTATCCTGCTTTCTGTATTGTTTACACTGTCTAATGGTTCTGCTTCTTCTGTATGAATTTTTGAGGAGTGTACTAAAGACTTGCTTGTGTGCTGTCCTTTAGTCTCTAGAACCTGCGGTATTGAAGTATTTTCTTCTTTTTCATCATTCAGGATGTCGGCCTCATCATTTTTTTCTGGATTCAATGATAACCGTCTCATCTTGCTTTGTTGCTTTTAATTGTTCAGTTAATTCATACTCAATAACAGCTCGCCTTTAGTCGGTGGACTCTGTCAATGATGTGACTTGAAATTGTCTCGATGCTTCTTTAGACTTAAGAAATTTAAGAAAAGCACCTCACTGCGGTCAAAGAAACTGCTTATGCAGATGACATTGTCCTCTGGTCAATCGGCAAGAAAGCCGACCTAATACAGGCGGCATTACAAGCAGACCTCCAAACCATCTCCTCGTATTGCGACAAATGACAGATTCAGATAAACGTTGCCAAAATGACCTGGTCCCTGTTCAGCCTAGGCATCGACATTCTTAAGGCTCCATTTGAGCTTCAACTCGGTGGGCTGCGACTCCAACGTGAAAACACGCCAAAATATCTAGGGGTAACCCTGGATAGAAAGTTGTCAATGCTCCAGCACGTCCAGGAAGTTGAAAGAAAAGCCTCGGAGAATCTAGCGTTACTAAGAAAGCTGGCCAGCACAAAGTGGGGTGCCAAAGCTTACATGCTACGCACATTGTACTTAGGGGCAGTCAGATCACAAATTGAGTACAGCTATACAGTTCAAGTATATGCTATTAAAACTGCCCTCGAATCACTCGACCGAGTACAATTACAGGCACCTTTCGGACAAGCCCAACAAACGCTGCTGAAATCTTAACAAACGTGGCCCCTTACGACCTACGAGCGCTACAAAAGGGGCGACTCTATTCTACCCATCACAATCTTAGTGCGACAGTGGATCGTTCCTCCACATTGCGGTCAATTTAACTAAATCAGCCTGGCTCTCCACTTATAGAATTCCTATTAGAAGAATTAGTACTTGCCCTCCGTGGAGGAGAATGCCGGCCCCACAAATAAACATGTCCCTTATAGGGCAAGAGGGGGCCACCAAGAGGCGATTAACACCTGCCATACTCCAAAACTTGGCATCAGCTACACTAAAGTCCTACCCATCAGATGCTATTTTCTGTTATACCGATGGGTCGGTAATGAGGGACCCCGGTAGATCTGAGTATGGGGCCCTTATAGTCTACCCAGACTGGACAGAACCAGAGATGCCGATTTCTCCGTCTGAGCTTAAAAGGGTTTTGAGGCGCCAGCCAGACTAGTCAGTCTTGAGCATTGTTCATCATTTTATTTACGTTACAGTATTACAATTAATTAGATAAAAAAAAACTCGTAGAAAACAAAGATTAGCTTATTTAAAAATATTGACATTACAATAGAATTATTTCCAAAATTAAACTATAAAGAATCATAAAGAAATGATAAACTAAGACAATTGTTTAGAGCTAGAGTTTAGAAATATATTTGTAAACTCAATATCTAGATTAAACCAATGGACTAAACAATGAAGTAAAACAAAGGTTGGCCTATCTTCTTCTTTATAGTACAGAGCATTGGTCAGTGTAGTAACAACATGTACCATGTGTCCGAAATAAATCTAGTAAATTAGATTGAAACTGTTCTATAGCTTACATTGTATAGAGGAAATAGTCAAGGAGATGAAACAAAATAGCGACATGACTAGTTTATAAATCGTTAGTTCATGTTTAAAATACAGTAGTTTATGTTTTTACTGAAAAGCTCACGGAAATAGGAAATTAATGCACACTGGGGGAATTTTGGTGCCCCTCTCCACTTGGTGCCCTGTGCGGCCCGCACCACCCGCACATTGGTAGCTACGCCACTGCTATTTAGTGTTAGTTTTATTGTAACTGTTCCGGTTTTCCTCGTATAATAGTTACTTTCCGACTCTCTAACTAATTTGTTGATTTTTTTTTCATCTTAAATGTTTCTGGATCATTAGTTACGTTGATTAGTAATGGGTAAATCTTACCAGCAGAACAGTTACAATACAGGAGGCTTACGTAATGCAGTCAAACGGCCACTAGTAAGGTACTATGTTTTGGAACAAAAATAAGGTCTACAGCGTTAGAGGCGGACGAGCCCTCTAGCTGTGGTATGGTATATATAGTCTACCCTTTCGGCTTAGGGCCTTGCCACTGACACTCGCCCGGGGCTCCGCGCTCTGCTAAGGCTGCCTCTGCGTGTCGGCTGATCTTAATCTTTTGTTATGAACTAAGAGGCTCCACACGAACTTTAATACGAAACTACCTATCCCTTAGTCTGTAGGACCGTTGGGCCACCAACAAAGACTTGTCGACCGTCTTTCTCCATTCCTCCATGTCGTTTGCCTTTTTTAAACCTCTTTCAATGGCAGGCCCGTCCATTCTTTTGTGTTGTTGTTTTTTATCCTCCCATCGCTTTCTCTGTCTGCCTCTTCTTCTTTTTCCTGGTACTGCTCCCTGAAGGAAGATCAGTGACAAAAATTTTATTTTCTAGCTTGCACTAGCGAGAGGTGTCTGGACAGTGACCACACTTTGTCTGCCCTTTTATGTGAGGGCTATCGCCACCAATACGGGACAAAGGATAAATGGCGATCTGCTGGCCAGGAGAGCTCTCGAGATGTAGGCGAAGAATCCTTATTACAGAAGGACCTCATTTTTTAACATTATTGATGGCCTTGTTAAAATTATAATAGTTCTGTATACTACTTTTGGTTTATCCTGAAGTCTTCGAAGTATGGATGTCCAAGAGGAGGAGGCCCAAGGCTGAGAAGTATTGTGGTTTAAGCTTTTAAAAAGAGCCTAATATTTGGTATGTTTACCTATAATACGTTAGCCCTATTGAAGTTTGTGCCGCCAACAAAAGATCTCTATTGTCCTCTGTTCTAGGCCTTTATTTTCGATTTTGTTTCAGGTGTAATCAAACTTAAAGGGGTCTGCCTCTAAGTTAGCTTAGTGGCTTTTATATAGCACAACTATCATGCTTACAGAATACTCTGTGCGCTATGATCCTATCTCTTTTGTGGACCAATGGGGGGAGGACTGAATATCTCGATGGTTTTCCCGTGCTGGCTTTAGGTACTTAAAAACAAAACTCTGCTCATGTCGGGATTCGAACTCAAGCCTCTTGGTAGGTAGCTTAGCCGCCCCTCTGATAGGTAGTCAAGCGCTCAAAACTGCAACCTACGATGCTTAATGACGTATGGTTCCACCGGATTATGGGACTGGATGTTGTTGTTTTTTGACGATGTGACACGGGTGCTGGAAATGTATTTGGTTGAATAAAGTTGACTATTGTCGATGTAGCATATGGGAATCTTAGGCAACAGTATTGAAAATCATAAAACTTAAATTTATCTTTAGTAAAAATCTACAAAACTGCAGAAATGATTAAAGACACTATGTGTTAAATTCACTCGATGTCTTGTACAAAAATAAATCTTTTTGTTCTAATGTGCTTGATCATGTTATTTCATTTCATTGGCATCGTTAGATTTTAATCGTTTTGTTGCTTTGAAAAAACTTCACCTCTGACCTTTTTTGTCATTAGGCAGGTTAATTACCTCCTTAATCCTAATGGAATATTTACATTGATTATTCCTTTTTGGTAAATAGACCTAACCATAAGTATAGCTGGTCTCTTAAAAGGAATAGCTCTACATCATAAACTATTAGGGACATATGGAGACAGCAACATTCAAATCATAATCATCAAATTAAACATTTAAGTAAAAGATGTCACCAAACTGAAAATAAATAATAGGATAAGGGTAAAGTCTTAATTTATCTCTTTCAGACATTTAGAAGCTATGGGGACACATATTTCTGATTCTATGGCTGACGGTTAACGCGAGGGTATCATGTAGCCAGGACAACGACCAACCTCCTCCCCTGTGTTCCATGGATTCATTAGACTTAGATGAACTAAGAGGCATCCTTAAATCCCAAAACTGATATTTCTAGGATTCGAACTAAGACCCTTCGGTTTGGAAACCAATGGATTCACCACCACGCCCCTCTACATAGTAATAGGCACAACAGATAATTTCTCTGTATGTTCGCTGTTTATTACGGCTAAAGCTTGCCTGCAAAAGAGGGAATAGGAAAGTCAAGTCAAAGTTGAGAAATGGTTGGAGGTGGGTTTCAAAAAGTCGGTTGTGTTGCTGGCGCTATAAACACTGGCGAACGCCCCCCCCCCAATCGGCAGACCCCCCCCCCCGAGAATTTTAGTAACAAAATTACACAATTTGTGTACGAATTTATTAGTTATGTTAATAATATATACTATTTTTTTTATATTTCAACCTATTTTAGATTATTTCGCCCCCCCCCCCCTAGTATGTTGGCCGATTTGGTGGGATGGGTAGGTGGCGATGGCATCAATCCACCTCCCCACCCCCCACCCCACCATAAACTTTTGAGTGTGTGGGGGGGGGGGGCGGTCCAATTTTTTTTGTAGAAATCACAGCTTGTTAACATAACCAATAAAATATCTATACTATTAAAACTTGTTATTGTTTTTTTAAACCGATAGTTATATTATGTTATGTACGCGCGATTATGCTCAGGGTTAGGGTTTACTGAGCGTTAGGGTTAGGATTTGGAAAAAAAAATCGGCCCCACTCCCCCACTCCAAAGTTCTGGATCCGCTAGTGGCTATAAATAGATACTTTTTCTAGACTGCCTCTACCGAATATGTATAGAGTCAGTCATTTGTCGTCTTTCAATATTCTATATACTACCATGAGCTCATAACGTAATAGTCTTAACAAAAATTGTATAGCTCCACGAGTGCACCACCAGCTACTTCAATAAGCAGTATAGTAGAAACCCGAGCATCGTAAATGAATCATAGCTACTGTACAGTAGAACGTCGTTTATCCGAACGTTTATTATCCGGAGCGTCAAATATCCGGACCAGTTTTTTTTTTTTTTATTTTTTTTTTATCAACCACATGTACTGTAATGCACATATACTGTATGAATACGTTTTCGAACAGGCAATGCTCAACAGTTGATTATTTTCCACAATAAAGGTAAAATTGCGACATTTGTCACCTATTTTGCTCGTTCTTCACGCACGTGTCCCGCATGTGATGATTTTCAATATTCGTATAGTGTCCGGTTGCATATACTGCATGGATCGCTTCGGTTTTCGGTTATCCGAACAATCGCGTATCCGAACGGTGTCCGGTCCCAATTGAGTCGGATAAACGACGTTCTACTGTATCTGTTATATACACGTGTCTTTTTTCCCCCCTGTCTAGCCTAGTAGTCAGCACACTGGTGTTGTATCTTGAGATGCTACAGAAGGATTCCTAGGTATCACATTTAAAGACAGCACTACAATTGAAGAGATTAGAGACAGGGTTACTGCAACGATTTGACCCCACGATGACCTGCTAAAAATAGAAAAACACGGAAACTCTATGGCTATATTAGAATGTCTTCTGGGCTTCCTTCATCGCACAGACCTGTGACGTGGCAACGGGCTGTAAACTACCCACCGGTTGTGACGTTGCAGGTCAGTGTTCAGGCTGTCTATAACGATGGTCTCGGTGGAAGTCGCCTTGACCTATCTCTGTGGAGAGAGAGCTCGTGCTGAATGTCGCGGGAAGGACTAAATCTAACTTGAAATAGTAGATAACTTCTTACCGAAAAAATGTTTTTTTTCTCTAAATAGCAATAATAGTATTAATAAATATAATAATAATAATAATGATAATCTTTATTTACCATTAACTCTTTCTCTCCTAACTGACGATACCAGCGTTGATTCCACCAAATGTTGTAAAATAATTAATGTTAACGTTTTTTCCTTATATGATATCAAACAAAATAATTAATTACCAATAATAAATTGACTAATTGAGTATTTTGTTTACTGATTTATGTTTTGTTAGGTACAAAAAAAATAATTATTTAAGTATTAACTTGATCGTAGAATGCTTGAGGGAGAAAGAGCGTTAACAATTATTTAAGGGGACTAAACCCAACAAATTAAGCCATATCTTGGAATACTGACGTATTAGTTTCCTTTGTTGCTATTAAGAAAATAATGAATTAACAGTAATTAATTATGTAATTGATTTTTTTAAATTATTTATTCGTGTCTGTCTGTGTCAATGAATAATCGTGCAAAGTTTCAGCTTGATCCGAGAATGGGTGTTGGAGAAATAACATGTTCAAATTATCTACCAGACAGACAGACAGACGGAGTTGATATAGCTTTGTAAAAAGTGTTAGGTTTAATGCTATGTTGCTATTTCTACGTATGTTTTACACGAGGCCAATCGTTATAGTAGGCCTGAACACTCACCTGTGACGTGGCAACAAGCTGTAGGTCTCCACTGACCACAGATCGCCACGTCACATGTCAGTGTTCGTGTCTACTATAGCGACTGGTCTCGTATTACATTACAAGTGTCGTATTCATTACCGTCCGTACCTTTTTTAGTTCTTCATTTAGATTAACTTTCTTATTTTCAATGCACAGCTTTCTATTGGTATAGCGGTTATATGATAAGAACATATGACGAAGACAAATTGAGCAGGATGTCAAGTTTAAAACTGTCTTATCATAAAACCGAATCCTGTTAAATCAATCAGTGACAAGAGACGTTCTGACTTATTGATGTTCCTCGCTGGAGTGGTGGAACTACAATAAAATCTCATAAAGATATTTAGGTGCTCATCAAAAAAAAAAGCTAATTAGTTCTTTACATAAATAGAAACCTAGTCTATTTATATTCATTCTTTCCAACGCCCCAGACTTGCGGATCTCCGTCTCGACAGGTCTGGGAAACCAAAAATTCTCGACCTGTATGGTGACATGCATGCACTACGCTAAACAGCAGGGTTCTGTCCAGGGCTTTTAGAAGAGATTATTTGAACCTCTTAGGCACTCACTTAAATAGAGTTTGAAGGTGATAATGTTGAATTATTATAATATATAAATATTTAAGCGTAAATATAAAAAAAGGCTTAAAATTATTAATTTCTAAACTGTTCCAACAATGAATGGAGAAAAAGTTGGCAGTACTTCGATAGCAAATAGAAATATAACGATTAAGAAAGTGAATCTTCCATTTACAACTTTATAGCAACAGGCCATTGTTGACATGTGTTGCCCGGATTCAAACTATTTCATATCTTTCGATTGCTTTGTACTCTCTTTCCTGTAAAATTAATTAAATTATGTCTATTGTGGGCTTGCCTGTACTCAAGAAGGAACGCCGGTAAATTGACAATGGTGTTAGTAAAAAGTCTTGTCAATGTTTTACCATGCTGACATCTGCGATATTGTTAGTTTCATCACTCCCTGGCTGATAATGTGAGCATTACCAAAAATAATCTTCATAAAATCTTAAATGCTGCTAGTAGGGTTGTCGGTAACAAAAAAATCTCCCTTACACAAATATTTGAAAAAAAAATGTTTTAAGAAAGCCATGTAGAATTTTAACTAAGAAAGAGACACTCTCTGGATGACGACGTTAATTTTTTGTTACCATAAAAAGGTTACAAGAAACCGTTCACAAAAACAGACATTAAATATTATCTAGAAGGAACTAGGATGCACCATGCATGATTATAATTAGCCTTTATCAATGATAATTAAGATTAATATTAATAAGAGTTTCTTTCTTATGAAATAGAGGGCCCAGTTACCTGGCAGGTCTGCCGAAGATATTTTGGATGACTTGATTCAAGTGTTTCATTAGCTCTGTCGTTTCACGCTTGTCTTGCGTTCACTCCGGTCCCAAAATCATGACGATCATTCGATTGATTTGTACTTTTTAGCATTAAGAGTTTTCCAGGTCACTGGATATAAGCAATAGATTAAATATAAAAGTGAATTCCATTATTCCTTTCAACTGTGACTTTACCTTTTTTTAACGGATTTTATAAGGCTATTGAATCGAGCACAAATGCTGAGCCAAACGGCAAATCACGGTCGCTATATTTCCCAACACTGCATTAGGTTTCTTTAAGTCCTTTCAAAACAGCCATTATATCATAAACTGCCAGTTTCAGTAAAATTCTAGACTAAGATATTTTTTTTCCTCAAAAATTAAACGTTACAATAGCGTTAAATCAGCATTTCTTGACTGAGGTCTGCCGACGGTACCGTCATAGAAGGCCTGAACACTGACCTGCAACGTCGCATTCTGTGGGCAGTGGAGACCAATAGTTTGTTGCCACGTCACAGGTCTCTACGTGCAGAATTTGAACTCATTCAGAGAATGGGAAGTGGGAACAATAACGTGTTCAGAATACGCACCAGACTGACGGCAGAGTTGATAGAGACTTTGTAACTTTGTTAGCAAATAGTGACGTGGGCACATAATGTATGCCAGTTATTCGGACGATCTGATTACCTGTTAGAATAGTGACAGAAAAAAAAATCTTTGATTACACTTTTTTACATATGATACTAGCAGTACGCACCGGTTACGCCCGTTGATTTGTTCCTGAGCTTTTTATTGTTTATTAAGGCCGGAACACAGCCTTTTTTTTTTAATAAACGGGCCACATACATTTTTAGCCCGTGAGTTATTGTATCTCTTATAGTGAAATTTCTCTCTCCCTCTCTCTCTCTCTCTCTCTCTCTCTCTCTCTCTCTCTTTCTCTCTCTCTTTCGCCCTCTGGAACCACCATGTTGTTGTTGTTTTTACATGCGCATCATAATTTCTCCCACAGAGACTTAATTTGGAAAGACTTGCTTCATAATACGCCCTCGACACCTACAGGATCTCATAGTTTGGGCCCGTTGATATTAGTAGCACTTTTACTTACCCCCCTCCCCCGATAACAACTAAAGTTACTTCTTTAAAAACATTCCCGTTCCTCTGTCTTGGTATTTTGTACTCGAAATCAAAAGGAATATCAATTTGGTTTTATTAATTGTAACTCTGTTTTATTTTTACATCATTTGAATGGAGCGAAATGACAGTAGATCTAGAATCTAGATTATCAATGCTATCAGGAATTAGATTGTTTTTTTTTGACAGTGCTACCAAGTGCCATTCCCTGCTGTCTCTCTCTCTCTCTCTCTCTCTCTCTCTGTCTTTCTCTCTCTCTCTCTCTCTTTCACTCTCTCTCTCTCTCTTTGAAAAAAAAAACACTCTAGATCTATCAAACTCTTGAGGCAATTTTTGTTAAAGATCAAAACATAAAAAGTGAAATGAATTTCCTCAGTTATAGAGGTCTATGAGAAACTAACGAAACAATTTCTCAGTAAGCAATTACTAAGAGGTAAAACAAACTTATCTGCAAAATTTACAATTTAACATTTCACTTTGTTACAGCCAATGGCATCAAAGAGTAATTGACCAAAAAAAACTTTATAACTTTATTTATTTGCATTAGAGGTAGTTTTTGTTTTGGTAAGATTTGTAAAATAATGTTTTCGAGTCTATTTAGAAAAGGAAGTGAAAATAGCATATTAAAAATAAGTAGACTTACGCAAAAAAGAAAAAAAAAGATTTAAATATGGTTTTTATACTTTATAGATCTATGTAGACTTCGGCCGTTTTTGGGAAATACCGAAAATAAAATACAAAGGTTTGATAGAAAGCTTGCGTTCTATGTGTCCGGTGGTCCCAGGGTTGCGATTCTATCAAAACCATTTCTTAGTGAGCACCTACTAGAGGGTCAAAGAAACCTGTGTACGAAATTTCATACGGGCAGGTAAGATAGTTTAAGAGTTCTTGTGCTCAATGAATCAGTGAGTGGTCATTCTCAAATATATTGTAGATTACAAATTTGTTATATTTTATTTCTTAATGCCTAAATATAGAACACAAATATGTAACGTAAATATTGAATAATAAAATGAACTGTTTCCCTTGAACAACGAAAAGCAAGAGGACGATGTGACTTATCTTATCTTCTTATCTTATATAATACAGACGTTACTTCAAAAAAGAAGATGATTACGTCCTACGCGTGATGCATTCAGTTCATGCATATTAACCGATGACATAAATTCTGCCAAGTCACTGGTTTTCCTGGCTAGCTCAGGTTTAGGGCTAAATTAATCAAATGTCTTTGTAACGATCTCGTGTTCACGCTTTGCTGGAGACTCTTAAGTTGTTTTTTTTAAATTCTCTGGATTTTTAAAAATTTTTAATTCATGATTGTTTGTATGAGCAGAAGTACTGGATCTGAAAGGATATCTGGAAAAAGTAAAGAATACTGGTACTGGACATTGTGCTGGACACATGACAACCTCGGCAAGCGTTTGCAAAAAAAAAAAAAAAAAAAAAACCAAGTCAGCATATCGTCATCAGACTATATACTATAGTGTAGCAAATTAAATAATTCACTATTTTGGATAAGTGCTTATAAAGGTCAAGCCAGATTTTCCCAATAAGGTCAATTATATAGTATTTAATCTTTTCTCAAAGGTATACATAAACTCTCCAATTTGTAGAATAATCGTTAGAGCAATCGTTAGAGCAATTTTCGAGATTCGTGTCAAAGCCAGGTTTTCGTTTTCGGTGTTTTTTGTTGTTTGTTTGGGTTTTTTTTAACCCATGAAAAATGTATAAACCGATAAGATGAATTGTTAAAAAAAAAAAAGAACTGGGAATTAATATCAAATTATGTCATTCATTTTTTGTCCCTTAATTGTGTATGTGGAGGCGCTGGGCGTCCCGGGTTCGAATCCTGATTAAGACTGGAATTTTAACTTTCGGAATCTTTGGGCGCCTCTGAGTCCACCCAGCTCTAATGGGTACCTGACTTTAGTTGAGGAAAAATAAAGGCGGTTGGTCGTTGTGCTGGCCACATGAAACACTCATTAACCGTGGGCCACAGAAACAGATGACCTTTACATTATCTGCCCTACAGATCCAAAGGTCTGAAAGGAGGACTTTAATTTTTAAATTTTTAATTGTGTATGTATTCCTCTGAGGTAATATCTTAAATATCTTTTTCTGATCACGTATCTCCTTTCTAAATACATGTTACAAAAATAATCATGATTCGCATTTCTCGGAATCAGTCGAGTTTCTAGGAAGTCCCAAAGTTATACTGTGATCTATTTAGGCATTTGGGGCCCATTATAGAATATGCATCTTTTTTTGGTACCTTTGAACTCAAGAAAACATTAAGAAACTGGAACAGACACAGATAGAGCAGTGATATTCCTAACAAACGAATATTCACATTTGAATGAACTGCTTTAGTAAAATCTTTTCATTTAGAAACCCTTCAAGATAGATGATTCAAAAGTAAAGAAGTTTTTAGACATAAAACACTGAACCATAATCTTTAAATACAAATACACAACCTAATAAAATAAATGACACAAAGAGAAAGGCATATTCCTAGGACAAATTTGTACAAATGCTCCTTCTTCCCGAGTGCTATTAGAGCATGGAATGGGTTGCACGAGTCAGCTAGAAAAACCAACGACGTGGCAGAATAAACATGCATGGCATGACTAGATTGACCTAGGGGCACGCGTAAAACGTCATCAACTTCTATTTGAAGTGACGTCTGTATTTTATAAGATAAGATTTTCTTGTTTCAATCAAATTATAAACTTTTTTTTTTTGAGGGGGGATATTATAACAGCTTTATTTGGGAAGGTGTAGAAAACATGTGGGAAGGTCTGGAACAATATGTCCATCATAAAAGATTATATCCAAGCTTCATCTTCACTTCGTGGCACGGGTGTAGTGGAAAATTGTGTTTTAATGGAGTCTTGTGTTTCAACGTGGTTCAATAGTTTAGAAATAAAGTTAATAGCTTAGAATCGGGGGTGTGAATGTAAATTGTTTCGTCTAGTAGGCGTCACATGTAAAAGTTTGAGAAACACTGGGTTAAACACTGAGCTCAACACCTGGTTAAATGACAACGAAAGTTGAATTGAAAAAAATAAAAGCAAATACTTGGTGGTCGTATCAGCTGAGGGATTGTTGAGACTTTTCAAGGCCTTAAATATACCAACGAAATTTCTTAAACTGCTGCAAAAGTGCTTTATCTTTCCCTTGTTTTGTTGAACTGTTGGGGCACCACACAAGATCTGTTGACCGTCTTTCTCTATTGCTCTCTGTCCTTTGTCTTAGATAGAATTTCTATCAATGACACGCCTATTTTTTTTATGTTGTTTTCCCGTCCCTTTCTTTGTCTGCTTCTTCTTTTTCCTGGTACTGTTCCCTGTATGAAGGTCTTTGGGAGCCCCGAGGACCTTGTGATATTGCCTTAGAGTTTAAACTTGAAGTGTTTTTTGACAGTAGTTAGCAGGTTAACGTGGGGTCCAATTACTGTATCCAATGAACATATTTCTCGTAAAGAATCTCCATGAAGAATGTCTATCCTAGCAGACTATCAGCTCATCATTTTTTAACTAATTCATATTTAACTAACGGTTTTTTAAAATACTGCAGTATTAAACTTTTTATCTCTTTTGTACCAATGTAAAAAATAAAACAACAGAACAGATGACTCATTGGCAATAAGTCAAATCTTAGCCAGTACCCTGCACTCTAGTTTTCCTCCAACTTTAAGAACGCGTGTAAATCTATTCAAGTGGGTCGAAATCTACTTTTGATATACACCTGTAGGTATCTGATGTATGTATAGGTGTATCTGTGTCCTTATATCTATACTGTGTTATACGACACCGTGTGTATGTGCTAGCTAGATTTCTGGTACAGACTCAGCTAGAGTGGTGTGGCAGATATATTGGTGGGGGGGGGGGGGGGGGTTGAAGAGGCGAAGAATACTTCCTGGTCCAGGGTCTTGTCACACGTTGCCTGTTATTTTCAGTTGACTTTTCCTAACGATGCCCCGCCCTCTATTCGTCCTTCAGAAATGTGATCATGTGATCTCTTCACAGTTCAATGAATAATTCAGGCTAAACAAGAAACGAAATGCCAAAGTTTTGTATACAATTAATGGCGAAATGTTTGTTGTTAACAGAATTTTGTTTTGGTTTTCAAATAACGCAGGCCTACAAACAAACAAACAGGCTTCGTGAATGAATTCTACGATTTTCTATATCAAGCAAATACAATGAGTTACAAAAAATATACTTTTTAAAAACCTCGCTTATATTGAGTGAAATTGTATATCAAAGTCTTGTTTGGGCCCGAACTATAGAAAAAAAAAACTATACGGAGAACAGAACTGCCTGATCTGAAAACCACTGCGCGGCTCATCTCGACTATAGGATTACTGATCTGAACTGATCTGAACCCTCCAACGTGTAAAATGAGAACGACGAAGAAGAAGAAGCATATTTAAGTTTTAAAGAAGTAAGTTAGGCAAGTTACTCTACTGATTACCTCAAGAGTGCAATTCGTGTAAAAAAAAAGAAATTAAGGAAAGCTGCTCGAGTCTCAATTTAAACTGAAGCCTCCATGATGGAAGACCGGCGTCTTTTGCGACAGTGCTATTTAAGTACTTAAAAAATTACAAGGTTTTATTAGTCTATTGTTATACTTATTTTTTAAAGGAATGACATAATTCTCAACATTATTGTGATCATAGTCACGGGTCGCCCATCATCCTTTAAGTACATTTTCCATGTAAAGTAAAAATGTATTCATTACGACTAACTGATTAACTATTTGTTTAATATTGACATAAATTCATGTGTTGTCATCTACAATAAATACTAGTGCAAAGTTTCAACTAGATCAGCGGAATGGGTAGTGGGTGATATAGGCCTAGTGTGTAAAGACAGACCAACGGGGCCACTTGTTGTAAGCTAGGTTAAAAGATCCACGTAGACTCTACAGTAGTGCTCTTATATTCGACTTTGTAAGCCAGCAGGGCCGGCCTTAGGCATAGGCGAATTAGGCAGCTGTAAGTCTCTACTTGGATTCAAGGTGTCATACGGAAAGTTACTAGAATTACGCACTATGACTTTATTTTATTTCTTGATTTAGATCTTGATGTGAAGGTTTATGTTCCTTGCGTTATAATTTTTGTTAGGTCATTTTTCTTTCTATTTCATTTGGGGGTCACCTCATTCACTCACCCTAGGGCCTCCAATTACCTAAGGCCGGCCCTGAAACCAGAAACTACGGACCGAGGGTAATGTATAAGCCCAGGTAACATGAAGACAAGTTAGAATTACATTCATTCATGCTTTTATATTTTTCATTAGGTGTATTCTCAAGCAGGCGGGTAGTGAACATACCGTCTTAAATAATTAAATGTTTTGAGTTTCATACTAGATAACAGGCTTTTCTAACATTTATCCGGATGTTGTTAAAGCATGTGTTTTTTTTTTTTTAAATTTCGTGATCTGTGGGCGCCTCCGAGTCCGCCTAAGCTCAAAACAGACTTAAGTTTGGGAAAAGTAAAGGCGGCTTGTCGTTGTGCTGGACACATGACACCCTCGTTAATCGTGGGCCACAGAACTAGATGACCTTTACACCATCTGTCCTATGGACCGCAAGGTCTGAAAGAGGAATCTTGTTTTACTTTACTTTAAGTGCATGGTAGTGTTGTTGGCTTGTTCCAGGGACAATTTTGGACTACTATTAATGTTATCAATAAACACTGGGACTTCAAATTTCGCAACTAGGGCGCCCCCAAGTCCATCCAACTCTAATGGGTACCTGGAAATAGTTGGGTTGTTATGCTAGCCATAGAACACCCTTGTTAAATGTCGGCCACAGAAACAAAGTGTCTTTACATTATGTTCCCTACAGATCTTATCTTAAAAATCAGTGTCTTGAACTCTTCTACGTCATTGGTTTTCTTGGCTGATTCAAGCAACCCATTCCATACTCTAAGGGGGTCTAATGGCACTAGAAAAAAAGAAGCACCTGTATGAATTAGTTCTAGCATATGGAATAAGAAATGTTTCTTTATCTTTATGAGTATTTTATTTGGATTTCCTTTTCACCATACCTCTATTGAACTCGGGGTGGGTTGGTGGACGCGATTCTTGAAAACGGCTCTAATGATTTTCCTGGAAATTTAATATTGATTTATATCTCTAAGAAAAAAAATTAATTATAATTTTTCAATTAAAAAAAAAGATATAGATTTGAATTTGGCAAGTAAACTATGTCTAGATCTAGAAACAACATCGGTTTTGAAAGGACAATCGCGTTCTTGAAATGACTTTCGCGTTCGGCAATTTCCGATTGTAAGGCATTATTGATTCAACAATTCAATAAATTAATGTTCAGGAAAATACTGCGCATCATCTTTTAAGTCTAGATCTAAAGGCCTATCGTTGGAATATATTATAAACTCTAAACCTTTTGAAAAATCATCGATTACACCGATTGGTTGAGTTTCACATGAACTATATTTCCTAAAGTCATGTTGGTATGGAGTAAGGACATTATGTTTGTCTAAGTGGTTTATAATTTCGCTACACATTATATATTATAGTTTTTTACATGTGGATGCTGGTGAGTGATACTGGTCTGTAGTTGCCTGGATCAGACTTTTCTCTTTTTTTAGAGTCGTTTGCTTCTTTCCGGTCCCTCGCTACTCTCCCCTGATTAAGTGGTGCCTGAAAAAAGTATTGTTACGATCTTCTCTATCCTATCAGGCCTTCTGTAAACAACTGCTCAACAACACAACACATCTAACACAAGAGCTTGACAACACGAGCTTAAAGTAACAATGTGGCGGTTTAATGACAAATACATCAACAGCCAGTAAAGCAGTATTGGCTACATTAACTTCACATGCTTTAACACAATAGAACAGCTTACTAAACATTACAAGTCTCTCTCTGTATACTTCTAGACTCGTACAGCTACATTGTCAAGGACTCACTTTGTACCGCACCATCCTTACTGCCCTGCAGTATTGGCTACATTAACTTCACATGCTTTAACACAATAGAACAGCTTACTAAACATTACAAGTCTATCTCTGTATACTTCTAGACTCGTACAGCTACATTGTCAAGGACTCACTTTGTACCGCACCATCCTTACTGCCCTGCAGTATTGGCTACATTAACTTCACATGCTTTAACACAATAGAACAGCTTACTAAACATTACAAGTCTATCTCTGTATACTTCTAGACTCGTACAGCTACATTGTCAAGGACTCACTTTGTACCGCACCATCCTTACTGCCCTGCAGTATTGGCTACATTAACTTCACATGCTTTAACACAATAGAACAGCTTACTAAACATTACAAGTCTCTCTCTGTATACTTCTAGAATCGTACAGCTACATTGTCAAGGACTCACTTTGTACCGCACCATCCTTACTGCCCTGCAGTATTGGCTACATTAACTTCACATGCTTTAACACAATAGAACAGCTTACTAAACATTACAAGTCTCTCTCTGTATACTTCTAGACTCGTACAGCTACATTGTCAAGGACTCACTTTGTACCACACCATCCTTACTGTCCTGCTGTCCTGGACTAAACTGTCCTTTCTCACACACAGTCTCTCGTCCGTGAAGGCTTTCGATCACATGACCCTAACACGGGTCATACTTGCGTGTACTAGCAGTACTGTCCCTTGTCCATAGACAGCCGTTGACCTAAGTGAATTGCCTTAGTTCACGTGTGTCAGCCGAATCTACAGTTAACCCTATCACTCTGCCGATATGGTTATAACAGTGTTTTAAACACCTATTCTAGCTTGCTCCTTAGTTCTTTGAGCAAGCACCCATTTATTTCTTTTACCTGATTTCTTTTGGATCCCTATTTCTTACAGATCTTTATCTCCTGTTTTTTTTTTTTTTTTTTTTTATTAAGTTTAAATTAAGTATTGTGTCTTTGTCTCCTGGGGGATGAGAATACCGATGCAAAGTATATATTTAGTATTTAGTATTTATTTTTTTAGAATGTTAGTTTAATTTTCATTATAATTATATTATTATATTTTTATTATTATATATCTTTTCATTTTAATGGGTCTACTCCTGTTGTTTCCACTTTTTGTAGATTTAATGTATGACCATATATTTTTATAAAGCTTATATCAACTACTCTGTCTGTCTGTCTGTCTGTCTGTCTGTCTGGTATAAACGTTTGTTCACGTTATTTCTCCAACATCCAATCTTGGATTAATCTTGAATTTTGCACAATTATTTCTTTTACATTCGAACACAAGAATCAGTAAAAAAAAAAAAAAAAAAACAATTAGTTAATTAGCTATTGGTAATTAATTATTTTTTTTTGTATCTCGAAAAAGAGTAAGAAATGTTCTTTGACTGATATAGTGGTAAAGTTAAATTAATCTCCTTTATTGTTTCAAGGGGGAAAAAAATAACTATAACTAACTATAAAAACTACTTTCATAAGCAGTTCCCTTGCACAGTGGTTAACGTGTTGACTTGAGGAGGATGAGGAGGTCTTAAACCTCGAGTTCCAATTCAGAACGCTCACGTTTTGTTTTTTTTATAAATACATTTAAAAAGCGATCACCCAGATACCCCCTTGTTTCTCGCCTCTACCCTTTTTTTTTCCAACTGGTCCAGACAATTGATAGGCTGATAGCGTATTGAGAAAGCTAACAGCATAAGATTACCCTAAACAAAAACAACTGGTAAAAAAATATATCTCGTCGCGCAAATGTATTATTTGTTAGTGTAGATCTATGAAACATTTAATTACATGACTGATCCAAACTAGTTGACATAGATACACTTAATATAAGTTTTTATTTTGCTGGTTATTGTTATCCTTATATAACGTAGGACGTAGGACGTGCGTAGGACGTAATCATCTTCTTTTTTTTTTTGAAGTAACGTCTGTATTACATAAGATATATAAGATATTACTTTGTTTATGTATTTGCTTTGCACCTGTCTGCTAGTTGGTTTAAGCGTTTAATAGTAAGATATATTCGTGCTCTATGCCTTCGTTTCTGTACATGTTTTCAAATGTTTTTCTGTCTGTTCGCAAAGTTTCTTGAATTTGTTATTTACACCAGCATTAATTTAGTTCGTTTGATGAGTATTTAGTTGGTATTGAATTTTCTATAATATTTTTAAATTTCGCAACGTCTAAAAGGGGGGGGGGTACTCTACTTACTATTTTTTTTTAATTGGTAACTATGTCTCTTTTGACACAGCATTTTCTTTCGATTTTTGATCCCGCCGTTGCAAGTAGAAAACATCGCAAACCTCCACACACATTTCTCTGCGTGAGCTTGGTCCTGTGAGCCGCAAGCTGGACTTACATATCAAACAATTATCATCTCGCAGTTCGCGATGGGCAAAAAAATGTATTACCACCCCCCCCAACCTTCTCATTTCTTTTAAAATACAGGTGTTACTTAAAGAAAAGAGAGATAATTACGCCCTACGCGTCATGCATCTAGTGTCATTGGTTTTCCTGCCTGGCTCAGGCAACCCATTCCATTCTGTAATATCACTAGGGAAGTAGGAACATTTGTAAAAATGTGTCCTAGCATAAGGAACAAGGAATGTGCCGTTATCTTTGTGTCTTTCTGAGTATTTTAATAGATTTTGTTTTGTTTTTTTGTATTTGAAGATTATGGTTCAGTGTTTTATGTACAATTGCTTCCATAAAGAAATTGCACCTCAAAGCAGTAGACATGGATGTTGACTATTGAGAAGACATTGTCCTAGACCGCACTATGGATAGAGACGCAAAAATAAATAATAATAAAGCAACTCTAGCAGATCTTGCAATCTATAGGGCAGACGATGTAAAGGTCACGTGTTACTTCCGCCGTGGATTAACAAGGGTGTCATGCAGCCAGCACAACGACCAAACGATTTTACTTTCGCCAACTAATGTCAGGTTAAGAGTTAGGTGGAGTCAGAGCATTACTAAAAATCCCCAAGTTCAAGTGGCTAGTCTCAACCTAGATTCGAACCAGAGGCTTTCTTGTTCAGAAGTCAAGCGCTTTACCACTCAGCTACCTAGTCCCTGTGGAAAGTGGTAGTCTTTTCTTTTAAATTACAGATGTGCTTTCAAATTAGAAGATAATGATGGAGATGATTAGAAGATAATGATGAAGATGATTAGAAGATAATGATGGAGATGATTAGAAGATAATGATGTAAAACCATTGAGGATTGTTCAAATCATAAACTTTAGTGACCCTCCAGACTTAACAGTAAAGCTGTGCAATAAAACATTTAAAAAAAAAACATAAACATAAATCTTAAAATATAAACACATAAACCAATAAAATGCTTTGATAACGTGTATCTTTTCCTAAATGCCTGGATAAAATTAAATAGGAACTCTTTCTTTGCTATTGCCAAAATTAGCCAGGAAAATACAGTGAAACAAAATATCTAGATCTAGAATTTTCTATTCTGGATATACTAGAAACACTGAGATGAGTTGGACATAAACTTTCATAAGTAGCTAGCCAGGAAAACCAGTGACTTGGCAGAATTTAAGTCATTGGTTAATATGCATGACTAAATGCATGACGCGTAGGACGTAATCATCTTCTTTTTTGAAGTAACGTCTGTATTATATAAGATAAGATATATATATATATATATATATATATATATATATATATATATATATATATATATATATATATATATATATATATATATATATATGTGGTGGGTTGGTCACAGAACACAAACTAAATGACATGACAAAGGTAACTCGTAGGACGATTCCAAACTGTTTATTATATACTAAAGACCTGCCAAAGGCAAACATAAAACATAATTACAAATGAACATAAACTAAACATAATTAACAGGCCTAAATACTAGATCTAACGAAAAACAAAAAGAAAATCTTATAGTGTGAACCAATCATCTCTTTGACAAACACAAGAGAGAGATATGGACACACCAACAAACAGTGTACAAATAAATGACAACGTAGTTCTCTAAAAATAAATCAACTAGTTGTTCTACATAAAACTAGCATACATTGTTTGAAGAGTTTCGCTCTTTCCTTTCCTTACAAAAACTATAATTAAATATAACAAATCTATACACTCACAAATATACTGTTTCTTAAAAGCCAGTATCTAAACACTTGTTGTAAAAATACATTTACAAGATGGACAGTTAACATTCTATATAGAATACTACAGGTACGCATTTCAATAAATGAATTCATCTACATGCTGGCCTCTAAAAATAAGAATAGTCCAACATGAACAAAAACCGCGGTAGTGATATTCTATATAAACTACTAATTAAATATACAATCTAATATAAATAAGTAAAATGTGATTACCTGCAGCCATCCATAAACACATGGTGTAGAACCAGGCACAAACAGGGAATGGAGACGACGTAGGTCCAGTAACGCACTACAGCGACAAGAGATGCCGGTCGAATGGACAGTGCCCACGTTGGTGTGCCTTGTTATGCGCGGACACAAGGTGCCATCTAGGGGGGGAGGGTCACGTGGATATCGGGGTGGCCGGTGTTTTCTGAAAAGGTATCCACTCCACTACAGAGCCCCTAGCTTGAAACGACCCGTCCCGGGGCGTTCAACCTAGTAGGTTTCTGAAAACTGAAACAACTGTTTCTTGTCAGTGTCTTCTGGAACGACAAACATCTTTCCAGTTTGTAACGCGCTGAGTCCATTGGTCATACAGAGTGGTCTGTCTGGTGCTACCATGATACTAACGTCTTTCTCGACCCATGATGTCTGGGAAGCTGTAGAAAGTGTGGTAGGGAGTAGTAAGCGAAATCGTCTTTGTGGCTGGTTCAACTGCTTGTAGTTTCTTTTTTGTCTATGGGTCTTCCGGAGTCTGTCATGTCTGGTCTGGTTAGGCTGAGCAGCCTTAAAGCTTCTATTCCTCGATGCGGGGTATGTTTGAATTGAGTGACTTGCATCTGTAGTGGAAATTGAATCAACTTGTTGCTCACTGGTTCGTCGTTCTACTTGGTGGGTCGTCTGTGAAACAATGGGTTCACTATTGCACACAGATTGAACATCAGCAGTGAGTTGTGGCGATTGCTGACAGTGACGCCTTACATGTCCAGCTTCCCAGCACTGGGTGCAGACTGGTGATCCATCATCAGTGTATGGGAAAAATCCTCTCTTCGTCCTTGACCACACAAGACCCGGCGGTGCTGTTGGTCGAATTCTGTTTTGGTTGTTATGTTTCGTGTGTCTTTGTGTTGGTCTGCATTGACTATGTGGTTGACTAGAAAGTGGGTTAGTTGAGCTTGGCAGACTGTTATAACCAGACCTCTGGTGTTGTTGACTAGAGAGTGAGTTAGCGTTAGTTGAACTTAGCAGAATGTTATAGCCTGACTCCTTTATCTCTTCAAGTTGCTTCTCTAGCTTGGCCAATTTTGCTAAGAGAACCTCAGACCACTGCTCTTGGGCTCGAGCTGCATCTTTGTTCTGGTTCTCCAACTTGAAGGCATAGTTTCGTAGACTTTGAAAACTTATCTGGGGATGTTGCGCTATGAACCTAAACAGCTCTCTGCGAAGTTCTGGATCTCTGACTCCATAGGCATATTGGTCCCTCAATCTTTCCTCCTTGAAGCAATCTATTCCTTCTCTTTGTTCTTGTCTTATAGCCGTTGTGAACTCCTTAAATAGTCGGTGAGAGAATTCGAGCAGTGACTCACTTCTTCTTTGCTGCGACATCAGAAATGTAATCTCTGCCTCTCGCACCGGTATAATTACTTCAAAAGCAGATGTAAGTGCATCAAGCAGAGCTTCTGGATCACTTCTAATATGAGGTGGCTGAAGATATATCTCTAATCTAGCTGGACCACTTATGTTTGCAATGATGGTTGCTGTTTTCTCTTGGGGCGAGAGGTAAGGCCGAAGTTCCCATAGATCTCTTATTTCTCTGACGAAATCTTCAATTGAAACCTCAACATTTCTGCCATCCCCGCTGAACTGTCTCACTTTTCTCGCAGGTTCTATGATGCAGTGAGGGCGCTGACAGGCCAGCTTCAATGCTTGAAGTTCAGCTTTTAGTCTAGTCAACATCCCCTTAGTGACACGTTCCATTCCCTCCGGCTCTCCTCCACTGCACGTGGGACCCACGTCTCTCCCCTTCACTGAACTAGGTTCCACCATATTTCTCTCCATCTGGCTGCAGGTCTTAAGAAACTCTAACAATAATAGTAACCTAATAACTAAAACTATCTCAACTGAAACAATTTTCAAGCTAAGTAAAATCACAATTAAGAAAATATAAGCAAATATTTTAAAATATAATAAACTAAATCAAACTACCCTGAAACAAAAAGAAGAAAACAAAAAATAGAAAATATTTGAAAGTACAGAAACAGGAAAAAACTAACTGTAACTTGTAGACATCTACGTCTGGTTGTCACTTTCTTAGTTTCGGTTGTCAGGAAGCAGATTCTGAGACGTCTTCTGATCCCACAGTGTAGTCTCTCTTCCTGACCCCACTCGTGCTACCAAGTTTCTGTGGTGGGTTGGTCACAGAACACAAACTAAATGACATGACAAAGGTAACTCGTAGGACGATTCCAAACTGTTTATTATATACTAAAGACCTGCCAAAGGCAAACATAAAACATAATTACAAATGAACATAAACTAAACATAATTAACAGGCCTAAATACTAGATCTAACGAAAAACAAAAAGAAAATCTTATAGTGTGAACCAATCATCTCTTTGACAAACACAAGAGAGAGATATGGACACACCAACAAACAGTGTACAAATAAATGACAACGTAGTTCTCTAAAAATAAATCAACTAGTTGTTCTACATAAAACTAGCATACATTGTTTGAAGAGTTTCGCTCTTTCCTTTCCTTACAAAAACTATAATTAAATATAACAAATCTATACACTCACAAATATACTGTTTCTTAAAAGCCAGTATCTAAACACTTGTTGTAAAAATACATTTACAAGATGGACAGTTAACATTCTATATAGAATACTACAGGTACGCATTTCAATAAATGAATTCATCTACATGCTGGCCTCTAAAAATAAGAATAGTCCAACATGAACAAAAACCGCGGTAGTGATATTCTATATAAACTACTAATTAAATTTACAATCTAATATAAATAAGTAAAATGTGATTACCTGCAGCCATCCATAAACACATGGTGTAGAACCAGGCACAAACAGGGAATGGAGACGACGTAGGTCCAGTAACGCACTACAGCGACAAGAGATGCCGGTCGAATGGACAGTGCCCACGTTGGTGTGCCTTGTTATGCGCGGACACAAGGTGCCATCTAGGGGGGGAGGGTCACGTGGATATCGGGGTGGCCGGTGTTTTCTGAAAAGGTATCCACTCCACTACATATATAAGGAGGCAGTGTAGTTTTGTTTAATCTCTAAGAATGAAGATCATGCAATTTTTCATAATTCGAAATCCGAATACAATAGAAATACATGTTTTCAAGTTACATGAAGTAACTTCCTTCGGCCAGTCTATATTTATGTTGTCACAGTCATCATATATGGATGCTAGATGTCAAGATCTAAAATGAATGCTATGATAGATGTCACGTTGAAGATTATCTTGATCTATATCACACCATCAATGATCGTGATTGCCGAGGATCTTGAAATCGTCTTTAATAAGATGATCGTATACAGTAGCTAGATCTAGTTGTTCATACGATCATTCAGAATGTTGCCAGTTGATAAGAGGATCATCTAGAAGTTGCCAATCGCTAAGTCGATCTAAGTATGTTACTATATTCAATGGAGAAACTTCTCTTCGTCTAAAACAAATGCTTTAATTCAAAACTTGGGAAAGCTATTCACAAATAATTACAATGGTTAAATGTACTTGAATAGAACAGAATAAATATAATTCTGCTGAATAAAATGATCTACACAATAATGTAAAATATACATCTGAATCCTAACACGTTCCGTACGACACTAACTAAAAATCTAGAATCTTTTCTTGGGTATCGCGTTGTCACGTGTCTAACATCCCCTCGTTGCAATGCCAACCAATAAATGCAGCTCAATGTACAATAATTAATATTTCAAAACCAATCGAATTTATTTCCAAACATGATCCTGCTGCGTGATAGAAAATTCCCGAGGTAGCTAAAGTTCTGCCGACAAGCTAAATATAGACTGTTGCTAAATATAGATACAGTGTACGTGACATATTACCCCCCGCTTTCTTAAGTATTTGTATGTAATAGAAATGCGTCAAAAAAAATAATACATGTAAAATTTCATCATTTTGAAATATAAAAAATAATTATGACATTATAACTCATTTGGTTAGTACTAATGTGAAAATGTACACATCTAAAAACACTACATATGAAAATAAAAAAATGGTTGAGATACTACAAGATGATTATAATTGCACAGTAAGCTGCAATACGTAAGCAGTGAATAAATACATTTGTAGTCATGGTTTATAAAAAATATGTGTAATGTCCTCAAACATAACACTTGCTGTACACTTGATGTCACATTCGAAATAAAATAAGACTTTAATAAAATATGATAAAGATGAGTATCTTTTCTTCGAAGGTACTTTGGATCTGTAATAAACATATTACAAACTTAATCTGATAATAAAATATCTGTGAAGAGAAAATGTAATGACGAAACTAAGTAATTAACTATATACATTTGGACAGTGTGTCAGCAAATACATTCAAGTGACCTGGTATTGTCTTGACATCAAACTGGTAGTCCATGAGTTGTAGACTCCAACGTATTAATCGTCCGTTTGCCATCTTCTTTGAATTCAGAAAAGCTAGTGGTGCATGGTCTGTAAGTAGTGTGAAGTGTGCACCCAATAAATATTTGGTGAATTTGGAAATGGCCCAGACAATGGCCAGACATTCACGTTCAATAGTGGAGTATCTAGTTTCGGCTGGTGAGAGTTTCCTGCTGATAAAAAAATACAGGATGTAAAGTCCCTTGGTAATCCTACATTAAACATGCTCCAATAGCTGATGAAGATGCGTCGGTGGCGAGATGAAAAGGCTTTTCTCGATTCGGAAGCTTGAGTATACTGTCTCTGGAAAAAGTTGCTTTGATATTCTCAATTGTGTCATGTAATTCCGTAGACCATGGAATCTTGATAGATTGACCTTTCTTTGTGAGGTTGGTCAATGTTGATGTGAGTGCTGTGTAATTAGGAATAAATGTTCTGTAAAAATTACACAGTCCCAGATTGCTTCTAACTTGCTTCTTAGTTGTGGGAACTTTGACGTCTAAAATTCGTTTGATGATATCTTCTTGTGGTCGAAGTGAATTGTAGCTAATTCGATGACCTAGGAAAGATACTTCAGTCGTGGCTAATTCTACCTTGCTGGGTTTTATCGTGAAGCCGTATTGTTGTATTATGTTGAAGACTTCATGTAGTCCTTTCATGTGTTCATTCTATGTTTTATGGAATATGTAAATTTCATCTATGTAAGATATTGTGTCTTTTCGTTGGTTCAGTATTCTATGTATAGCTCTGTTAAAACTGCTGCTGGCGTTGACCAATCCGAATGGCATGTAGTTGAACTGGAATAGTCCGAAAGCTGTTGTAAAGGCTGTAAATGGTTTTGATTCTTCCTTCATAGGAATCTTGTAATAACCTCTAGATAAATCTAGTTTGGTGAAAAATCTTGCCTCTGAAAATTGTGTCATAAGATCTTCAGGGTTAGGCATGGGATATGAATCGAGGCGAGTTATTTTGTTTAATTGTCTGAAATCGACACACATTCTTGGAGTTGATGCTTGTTTACGTTTGACAAGTACAATTGGTGCAGCATATGGTGAATTAGAATGTTCTATGATGCCTTGTTCTAACAGTTGATTAATTTCTTGTTGAAGAAAATCTCTGTAGTGTATTGGTAAAGGATAAGGTCTTGATTTTGTAGCCTTGGAATCTGTAAGTATGATTTCATGTTCGACAATAGAAGTTTTTCCTGGAACATCTGTGAATATTTCTGAATGTTCTTTGAGAATATTTATCAATTCTTTTTGTTTTTGAGGTGATAATTTATCAACTTTGATATCTTGCCAAAATTCAGTTTGCTTCGGCGGTGTATTTGGCATTATAAAATCATAGCAATCATCCATATCATTTTCTTCTTCTTCAGGTATGACTGCTAAACATGACATAACTCTTTCTGTTTGTTCTGTACTTGTATCATCATCTGTTTCAGTATTGTACTTTTGTAGCTAATTCCTCGAATCTAATAAGGTATGAGTCCATGTTGTCTGTAAACTCATTAAATGAATGAATCTTTGACATGAGTTTATATCGATCAAAGACATTGGAACCTGCTTGAGTAGAGTGTTGGCTTCTGTTGATTTTGGATCAGACTTAAGTTTATTTTCTTCATGTTGCATTTTCAGTATTTCAAATTCCATTTGTGCTCTTTCATGTTCTCTTTGTCTTTCAGCTTCTTGTCTTTGTTTTTCTGCTTCTTGTCTTTGTCTTTCAGCTTCTTGTCTTTGTTTCTCTGCTTCTTGTCTTTGTCTTTCAGCTTCTTGTCTTTGTTTTTCTGCTTCTTGTCTTTGTCTTAAAGGTTCTTGTCTTTGTTTCTCTGCTTCTTGTCTTCGTTTCTCTGCTTCTTGTCTTTGTTTCTCTGCTTCTTGTCTTTGTTTCTCTGCTTCTTGTCTTTGTTTCTCTGCTTCTTGTCTTTGTTTCTCTGCTTCTTGTCTTTGTTTCTCTGCTTCTTGTCTTTGTTTCTCTGCTTGTTGTCTTTGTTTCTCTGCTTCTTGTCTTTGTTTCTCTGCTTCTTGTCTTTGTTCCTCTGCTTCTTGTCTTTGTTTCTCTGCTTCTTGTCTTTGTTTCTCTGCTTCTTGTCTTTGTTTCTCTGCTTCTTGTCTTCGTTTCTCTGCTTCTTGTCTTCGTTTCTCTGCTTCTTGTCTTTGTTTCTCTGCTTCTTGTCTTTGTTTCTCTGCTTCTTGTCTTTGTTTCTCTGCTTCTTGTCTTTGTTTCTCTGCTTCTTGTCTTTGTTTCTCTGCTTCTTGTCTTTGTTTCTCTGCTTCTTGTCTTTGTTTCTCTGCTTCTTGTCTTTCTTTCTCTGCTTCTTGTCTTTGTTTCTCTGCTTCTTGTCTTTGTTCCTCTGCTTCTTGTCTTTGTTTCTCTGCTTCTTGTCTTTGTTTCTCTGCTTCTTGTCTTTGTTTCTCTGCTTCTTGTCTTTGTTTCTCTGCTTCTTGTCTTTGTTTCTCTGCTTCTTGTCTTTGTTTCTCTGCTTCTTGTCTTTGTTTCTCTGCTTCTTGTCTTTGTTTCTCTGCTTCTTGTCTTTGTTTCTCTGCTTCTTGTCTTTGTTTCTCTGCTTCTTGTCTTTGTTTCTCTGCTTCTTGTCTTTGTTTCTCTGCTTCTTGTCTTTGTTTCTCTGCTTCTTGTCTTCGTTTCTCTGCTTCTTGTCTTTGTTTCTCTGCTTCTTGTCTTTGTTTCTCTGCTTCTTGTCTTTGTTTCTCTGCTTCTTGTCTTTGTTTCTCTGCTTCTTGTCTTTGTTTCTCTGCTTCTCGACTTCGTTTTTCTTCAGCTTCGTCTTCTTTATCTAATTGCTCTTGTGCCCAGGCTTGTTGTTCATGTAGCGGTAATTTAAATGATTCTGCTTTGTCCATTAATTCTAGCAATCTTTGTGTTCTAGGTTTTATTTGAGAGCTTGAATCCATTGTATAGTTCTTGTGTTTTATAATATTTGAACTTGAATATACAAGTGTACTGTTTTGAATATAACAATGTTAGTTATGCCGTCACTGGCTAATAATCTTGAACAGTAGGATTATATCTACTACTGGAGTCGTCGTGGGAAGTGTAGATTTATTCAACCGTATCAGGTTAATGAAATATTGTTGAGCCGTACAAGGCTATGAACTTTTTCTCTCTTAAGATTGTAGATCTAGTAGAACTTGTAGTATTAAAGTCGTCGTTTTGTACGATTGACTTGATATGAAATAGTAGAAAAATGTCTACTTGATAAATTATAGTGCCAGGTAATTGCTACTGGGCTTATCCATAATAATAATGTCAGTTAAATGATACTGGGCTTATCTACTGTGTCAGTTAAATAATACTGGGCTTATGTTATGCCAGTTGAATATAACTGGGCCTATGTAATGTGCCAGTTGAATGATATTGGTCTTATTGCCAATGCCAATATAAAATATTATTATTAGATCTCGAGAGTTATAGTGAAAACTCGATCGTAGATCTATATCTATGATAAGATAATATATCGATAACCAAACTGACCTTTAAACACAGTAGAACTATTCTCAAGTTGAAGAAAATCGAAGTTTTGTAATTGACGAACTTTTGATAATTTGTCCTTAGATCTTGATTTTTTTTTCATGATCTTTTTGATGATCTTTTGATGATCTTTATCAAATGCCGGAGGTGCCACGTACACTGTATCTATATTTAGCAACAGTCTATATTTAGCTTGTCGGCAGAATTTTAGCTACCTCGGGGAATTTTCTATAACGCAGCAGGATCATGTTTGTAAATAAATTCGATTGGTTTTGAAATATTAATTATTGTACATTGAGCTGCATTTATTGGTTGGCATTGCAACGAGGGGATGTTAGACACGTGACAACGCGATACCCGGGAAAAAATTCTAGATTTTTAGTTAGTGTCGTACAGAACGTGTTAGGATTCAGATGTATATTTTACATTATTGTGTAGATCATTTTATTCAGCAGAATTATATTTATTCTGTTCTATTCAAGTACATTTAATCATTGTAATTATTTGTGAATAGCTTTTCCAAGTTTTGAATTAAAGCATTTGTTTTAGACGAAGAGAAGTTTCTTCATTGAATATAGTAATATACTTAGATCGACTTAGCGATTGGCAACTTCTTCTTATCAACTGGCAACATTCTGAATGATCGTATTATCAACTAGATCTAGCTACTTCTATACGATCATCTTACTAAAGACGATTTCAAGATCCTCGGCAATCACGATCATTGATGGTGTGATATAGATCAAGATAATCTTCAACGTGACATCTATCAAAGCATCCATTTTAGATCTTGACATCTAGCATCCATAATTGATGATTGTGACATATGTCTATGTACTTAACCTAGGACTAGAACATCTAAGCTATTTTCATGATCAAAACAGCAGCGGTTATATTTAGCATACATTTTTTTTTTTTTTTTTTTTGCGAATTCGTCTTTTTTAAAATTTTTTGAAGCCAACATAATCAAAATATACAAAATTGAATTTCCTTCCATTTCTAGACACTCTATTTATTTTGTTTATGAGTGTTAGGCCCTACATTTCTTCGTAACGCGAAACCTGCTTTTGAAGACAGTATGTAAAATAATGTTTTTTTTTTGCATATGAACCCGATATTTACTGAATACGTCTTTTTGTGTGTAAAAATTTATAAAAACAAAATGAAATGTAAATATATATATATATATTATTGTTGATGGTGAAAGTAAGGAAAACAATAGAATTTCTTGGGAGAGAGAGAGAGAGAGAGAGAGAGACAGCTTTACGACGCCAATAACAAAAAAGGATCCAGACATAAGAAACGTCGAGCTTTTTTATGACATGTTTCAATACTGAATTCAGAAGCTGAAGTAAAGTCAGGGATTGTATATAAAATTATTTTTAGGCTTTCCTAACGTGGGAGAGTTATGGATGTGAACGTTTCTAACATAATATAACGATATTTCAAGAGGAAAAAATAATGTAACATTTTTCTACCAAAATTTTTAACAATAAACTCAGTAAGAATACTTTTTGGACACTACATCAACACATGTAAATTATTTAACACATTTAGTACACACTGTACACAGACACGAAGGGAGATAACCCTAAAGCAGAAGTAGCGATTCGGCACGAGAAACCCAAGAGAAGAAGAAGAAAAAATCCAAACCATGAAGTGGATCATGGGACGGCGACCTTGCCCCCCTTTCAAATATTTATCAGCGTATTATTTAACTGGCTGTAATTTAACATTGTAACGTAAGCTGTATTTATACTCTGACCTGTGCTATTGATTTTTTTTTTTATATTCCTAGAAAATGTATGCTGTTGAGTGTTTAGACAGATAAGTTACAGTGAAATATCAACCCTGGTATTGTTGTACAATGTGTGCAGTTGTATTGACATGATATCCAAGCCTAGCCTGAGATTCACGAAATTTGTGATACATGAGCAAAATAAAACCATTATATAAACATGTAGTATGTTAATATCACAATCTAGAATTATATACCGGTAATGCATAATCATGCCCAAATCTTCAACCTCATTAGATTTTCATAAATGACCAACTTTTAGGTGTATCCGGTGTATAAAATAAAGGAAGGGTTGATAAGCCATGTCTTTAAAAGGTATATGCTAGTTTTGTTGTTGTTGTTGTTGTTGTTTTGCACTGTACAATTACATTTTCTATGTTTTAAGTATTCTTACATTTGTAGCAGACGACAGTTTCCACTTGGAGCATTTTAACTCTAGGAATTAACGCTCATAAAAAATATGAGAAGTCGTAAACTAGCTAGCAGAAGTAAATGGGGATAAGATCAACTACTCACTAAGATATACAAAATTATCTTTTTTTTAAACTTTGTATTTAGTTGGTTACATTGACTTTCAGCTTATCGTCCTTGACATTGTTTAGTTTAATCTCTTAATCTCTAATGCAGACGCGATGTACGTCAACTATAAGCATACAGTGATGCCCATACTTCTTTCCGCAGGTCACATTCGGCACGTGACCTTTTTTAATCTCTGACCCTTTACAACTTCTTCCCACATTACATAAAGACGTCACAGATGTTTGGTTCCATTAGACTCGACAATTTTGTACAAAGCTTATGTCAAGTCACTCTGTCTGTCTGTCTGGTACACATTTTGAGCACGTTATTTCTCCTACTTTCATTCTCGGATCAAGTTGAAATTTGTACTTTCCTTCATTGTTTCTAACGAAATACGAATCAATCCAAAAAAACAACAACAACAACAACTGATTAGTTAACTAAAAAGTGGTAATTTTAATTAATTTTGTTTGATATCGAAAAGGAGAAATAAATCTTACATTATCGAGAGACATGATGAAAATGTGAAGTTGTATATTTTCCGTTAGATAGGCCACACCTAGGGAAGCCTTATATATTTTTCAATCAGATAATTTAAGGGCTCAACACCTGTTGCTGAGTTGACCGCAGACTTAATGCAGCTGAGTGACCACAGGTTTAGGGTTTGAGGGGGCATTACGACTGATTGGTCAACGTAAGGTGCCAGATCAAACCCCAGACTTTGTGATTGTATTCTGTTTAAACTTCCACAGATTCTTCTCTGTCTTGCTGTGTGGCTCAAGTACATCTCTAGACAAGGATTACAAACAAGAAAAACATTTAAAATACTTCTTTAACTCTTTTTCTCCTAATCGACGATACCATCGTTGATTTGACCCTCATTAAATTTAAATTAATAATTAATTTTAAAAACTTTTCTTTATGTTATATAGAAGGTGCATGCATTCCACTATAATCCTATACCAAATAAAACATTTTCTGATCACAACGAACACAGTTACTGAAGCTTAATCATAATATGGGAGTGAAATAGTAATGAGCAAAATGCAGAATTCCGTCTGAATGTGCAAAAATAATTACGGAGAGAATGAGTTAAAACCACATAACGTATACGAATGGTAATTCTTATAATACAGACGTTACTTCAAAAAAGAAGATGATTACGTCCTACGCGTCATGCATTTAGTCATGCATATTAACCAATGACTTAAATTCTGACGAGTCACTGGTTTTTCTGGCTAGCTCAGGCAACCCATTCCATGCTCTAATAGCACTAGGGAAGAAGGAGTATTTGTACAAATTTGTCCTAGCATATGGGACGAGGAATGTGCCTTTATCTTTGTGTCTTTCAGAGTATTTTATTAGGTTTGGATTTGTATTTGAAAATTATGGTTCAGTGTTTTATGTATAATGCTTCTTTACTTTTAAGTCTTCTATCCTGAAGGCTTTCTAATTTGAGTGATTTTACTAAAGGTGTTACTCTAGTATAATGTGAATATTCGTTTGTTGGAATCTCTCTGCTCAATTTTGTGTCTGTTCCAGTTTCTTAATATTTTCTTGAGTTGAGGGGTCCCAAACAGAGGAGGCTTATTCTATTATTGGCCTAAGCAAGGTTAAGGTTGTATCAATTAGTTTGGATCAATCATATAATTACATTTGTAACAGATGTAGACCAACAACAATAAATTATTGCGATCAGAAATATTTGTACCAATTTGTTTTAGCGCAATTTCATGCTTTTGGCTTTCTCAGTGTGTTATGATCCTAGGTCACGTGTCTGGACCAGATGGGGAAGAAAAAGGCGGGGGAGGGGAGAAAAAGGGGCTATCTGTTTAATACATGGCGAAAAAAAAAACTATAAATAACTAGCTTTTTGGTGTATCCAGTGTATAAAATAAAGGAAGTGATGGTAACCTGTGCTTTTTTTTTTAAAGTTAAAAGATGAATTTTTTTTTTTCACTTTTACCACTTTGGAATCAAACTTTCTTTCTGTAGCTTCAAAGTAGTTGGCAACATAGACGTTTATTTCAACGTGCTTGACATTGTTTAGTTTATCCTGAAAATCTCCCCAATAAAAATCATATGACTTTAAAAGTACTGCTATTACAATAGCTTTTTAAAAGAATCGATCCAATGCAAAGAGTTGGCATATACAAGTGGGCGTGGATAAATATGCATGTTACAGACAAGTTCTGGCCCGCAGGCCTCCTAGCGGGGGTACCCTGCTGTTAATACTTCAGCGTTATCTGCACAGATCAATTAACAGTTCGATTAGTCAACAGCTGGATCAGTCGTAACGTTAGATTTTAAAGTGTATTACGTTTAAGGCAAGCAACAAACATAAGTGCGCCTAACAACAAATCAAAATCGCTGAGAAAAAAAATAGTGGAACAGAAAACAATCTTAATGTATTTTATTAGGAGCGTTAGATAACCAGTACACAGTAATTGATGAATTTTGGCGGGATTTGTATTTTGAACCATTAGCCTCGTTCGAAAAGCCTTAGTACTGTTCAAAGAAGTGTCTGTTAGATTTACACACAAATTAATAAGGAACTAAGTAAATTAATTTCTTTCTACCCTCCTCTAATATGTTGGCTAAATCCGAGCTTGCGCCTAAAATTAAATATTAAGTAAAGAAAGGACCCAAATGACATAGAGGTTTATATTTATAGTAATGAAGCCTTTATTAAGAGATGAATATGCTATAAATAGACGTTTGCGTCATTTAGGTTATTATTATAATTATTAATATTACAAGTATAAAAAGTAAAACAAATAAAAGTGCAGTCAGAAAGATCTGTTTATTTCACAGTCAAAGATCTGAGATGGTCAAGAGTAGGGTAGAGTCAGAAAGATCTGTTCATTTCAGAGTCAAAGGTCTAAGATGGTCAAAAGTAGAGTCAGAAAGATCTGTTCATTTCAGAGTCAAAGGTCTGAGATGAACTTCAAAAGAAAAAAAAAGAAAGAGCATTGGTGCCCAAACGCTGACGACTTAGGTTGAGAGGCCGCATCACTTCAAAGACAAACCAAGAGTCCATTAAGTAACATTTTTCGAGGTGTCACGTGTCACGCCCTGTAGGTTAGGCTTCACTGCTTTAGGCTAAGTACATTCAGTGTATTTTTATCAGGTCTGTTGTCAAAACATAATCGTATAAGTCTACACAGTTGTATCATTCATATTATTATCTTTATGTATATCTTTACGCTGTCTGCTGTTTTTTCTAGGAAATATTCATTTCTTAACACACAGAGATAAGTTAGCACAGGATAAGCGTTCGTTTTAAAGATATATCTGCTTAATAAGACTCAATATAGATTATAGATCACTAGACAGACATGTAAAAAAAAAAATAATAGAGCAGAAAAAAAAGTCTGTTTTTTTATGACAGCATAAACATAAAAATAATAATGTTACCTACAGGCTGGTTTGACGTAACGGGAGTCATTTATAGATGTACATTCTTTGAACCATTTCCACATTTTTTTGTACTTACGTGACCTTGACCTATATAGATAATTACACTAATTCTGACCCATTGGTTAAGTGAGTTCGCGTGCCTTTGGTTTTTAGGGTGCAGCCTTTCTCAACATTCGGCCGTACTTTTAACTGGATAGCTGCAGTAGAAGTAGGGCAGTGTATGCAAGACTGTCAATGCATCATTTTTAACAAAATATGCATATTAAATGTACCACAATTAAATGTACATCTATGTTGTATAATGGACAAAGAGTCAATTTTAAATGAAAGGGAGCAACAAAACCATAATTCTTTATTATTTTGTTTTTATTAAGTGAATTTATCTTGAATCTTGAACTTCCGACCTAGGGTGTCCAGGGACTAAAATCTGACTCGGAGTGAAACCTATTAGATCTAGGCCTATATTGTCCCATCCTAAAAACGTATCTATATTAAAAAAAATAATTACTATGTTGTTTTCAATAAAAGTCGAAAAATATGGAGTGCGAACTCCCCCCCTCTCCTTACACTATATCAGCTAGCTGTGCCCCTTGTTGTCTGCAAATGTAATGTTTTTAAAAATGCGATATGATTTTATTGACTAGAAAAAAAAAACGCTTTTAGAACTAAGACAATATGTAGGTTAGTTTACCAATATATACAGATCAACAGTGTACGCTATCATCCAAATTATCATCAATAGTATATCAGTCTATTGATATATTCTAGATGTAGCTTTAAAATACAGACATTTGACCGACGCATAGGCCTATAGAGTAATCTACCTCGCCAGTTACCTGTAGATCTAGATCTAAACAAAAACAAGGAATGTCTTAGCATAGTCAAACTAGTACAAGAATAACCATAGGGTTCTAAATATATCTAAGTAAAGATACGATTTCCAAAAAATAAGGAAAGGAATAAGTATCCCCCCCCCCCCGGATTTCTGTAGAGTATTTATCTAAACGGAATGAATCAAAAGTTTTTGGTTTTTTTTTCGAAAACGCCTTCCATTGATTATTCTTTTCTGGGAATTTCCGAAATTCTCCCAATTTCTCCGATACATTCTATTTTAAGAACTGAAACAAATCTTTAGTTGCCAACTTAGTTGATTTTTTATTTTGGTCCCTTTGTAATATAACTCTTTTTTTTTCTTTTAATTATTTTTGGCTATGAACCAAAAGCGCAAATAATTGTATAAATCAGGAGATCAGTTTACAGACATGGCTTTTGTGAACGTTTTATTTTTAAGCTGAATAACTACGTTCAGAGGCGACAACTTTTAATGGTGGGTTGTTGTTGTTTTTTAGACGACGTTGGTGTCAATTGTAGTATCAACATGTGACGACTTTTGTAGTTAGACAGCTTCAAAGGGTCTGAGAAAAGGTTATGTAGTTTTATTTGTGTTCCATTCCATTGCCTAGTATTCCGCGAGGCCTGACGAGGTGTTCCGCGAGGCCTGACGAGGTGTTCCGCGAGGCCTGACTAGATGTTCCACGAACTACTTAAATAATTAACTAGTAGGCCACCACGTAAATTAATGTCTAAAAAAAATAAACAAAGTGTTCCGGTAAGTACTCAAAACGTGCTGAGTGTTCCTCGAAAGGAAAAGATGGGGTATAGAGATTCGACATTTAATAATATACAATAACGGCATCTGAATATATGGTCCAGTGTGGACATATGACGGTATATACTATAATATCATCGTCTAACAGTATAGCGTATCGATATCTAACTGTATATCGTATTGACGTGGCACTCCATATAGGCTAATAATAAGACACTGTGTTCGATTCCGCAGACTTAAGGATGATTGCAGTAGCCTATTCTACAAGACCACTCATAACAAATTGCGAGAATGCGACGTGCATATTTTTCCACATCTAAAAGATAATATCGGCATCAAACCATTGTATAGTTTGTTTTTATATCTAACCGTGTACACAAATATACACATTTTAGTAGGTATATCATGTAATATGTGTTCATTATGTGCAGTTATTGTATTGAGTTATCTAACCTTTTCAGACATTAAAATTGGCGAGATAGAATTGGTTCACTAAAAGTCCATAGTGATCTTTTACATTCATATAGAGAATATACTTTCAAGTGCAAGTCCTATAGCGCTAGATGGAGCTCTTCTGTACATAAATATATTTTTTATCTTCCTTCATGGAACAAAAAGGTTTTTATTTAAAGAAAGTATACAATCTAGATAAATCTACCTTCTCGAATGCAGGTAGATATGTCAAAGCTGAAAGGAAGAAACATGACTCATGGTTTGTAAATAAAAGAAATTGTATCCTGGAGGACTTTGAAAAAAAAATTGTCTTTCATTTTTTTAATTGTAAAATATTTTGATTTTTTTTTCATACCTCTAAGTACGAAACTTTACAGCTTTAATTTTGAAATATGTAACATGGTGAACAAAGTTGGGGCGGTCACTGGTAGTCAGTTTAGATAGTCTCTTATTCAAATGCAAACGTTTGAGTTTATGTGAAAATAGCGCTCTAGAAATGATGCATAACGTGACTCAAAGCGATGGCCGCAAATTATCCTAGGAGTAGCGTACCGATACCGGGTCACCAACAGAGAAATCGTAAGCCTGTACGTGCACTTCCCCCCAATTTTTTTTTCAAGGTGGTGATCAATCGTTGTATGAGATTCACTGGACATATCGCTGGACATAACGCTGGAAATATCGCTGGACATATCCTTAGACAGGTAAAAACACGCATCCCAAGAACAGCTACAACATGGAGAGCGAAAAGAGTAAAACGAAAAATATGGCCGCCCCCCAAAATGACATGGCGTTATATCTTCCTAAAAAACAAAAATAGTGGGCACCATTGGGAAGATGCTTTAGACGTCGAATCCTAGGATGTACTGGAGAATGCAGCATGTTAATTTGAGCATCTTAATCTAAACCGTTCATAAACAGACAATTAACTCAGCCAAGAATGCTATCTTTCGCTACAAATGTATGTTTGTGGTTATTCCATTAGCGTTGCGATCAGTAAAGGCTATAACTAAACTATTCTCTTTTAATTTATTGAGAGATACGGTTAGCCTGGCCCTACCACCACTTCCCCCTCCCCGCTCTCCTGCTTTGATATCAAAACAGTTCCGTGTCAGCATGACATTTATATTGCAGCATGACCGGGGTGGGGGGGGGGGGAGTCGAGTCTTTCAGTCAACCGAGAAACGAATGAATATTTACGAGTATTTAGTGACAGGCCTTACTCGGCAAAATTTAGAGGCAGTCTAGTCTCTAGCTCAAACGTTTAAGTGACAGTCTAGTCTCTAGCCCAAACGTTTAAGTGACAGTCTAGTCTCTAGCCCAAACGTTTAAGTGACAGTCTAGTTTTTAGCCCAAACGTTTAAGTGACAGTCTAGTCTCTACACCAAATTGTTTGATGCGAAAATAAAACCTCTTCACAAATCCGTTTAGGCCTACAATTAGATGTCAATAACGCCACTGTTAGATGTCCATGCTTTATGCAGTGACATGTCAATCTGACATTGTCTTAGATTTACGTTCTATATTAAACAACTAGTCACAGTCTAGTCTCTACACCAAACGTATAAGTGTCATTCTAGTTACTAGGTGGCTGAGTGGTTAAGCACTTGGCTTCCGAACCTGGGGAGCTGGGTTTGAATTTCGCTGAAGACATGGATTTTAAATTTCGCGGATTTCTATGGCTCATCTAAGTCCACCCAACTCTAATATGTACCTGATCTTAGTTGGGGAAATGAAAGGCGGTTGGTCATTGTGCTTGGCCACATAACACCTTGCTCGTTAACCATTGACCAATGAATCAGATGACCTTAACATGATACGCTCTAAAGATCGCAAGGTCTGAAAGGGGAACTTTACTTCTCTTTTCTAGTCTGTAAGCCAAATCGATTTCTAACAAGTTGTTACTTCATATCAATAGTCTGCTAGACATTTTTTGCCCATCTCAAGCATCATACATCAAACAATCTTTAACTCTTTCTCTCCGTAATTATTTTCCTCATTCCTATAGTAATATTCATTTTGCTCATTTGAATTTCACTATCATCTTCGGATTAAACTTAAATAACATTTTGTTTCTTAATAGAAAATGTTATATTTGGTATCAAACTATAGGAGAATGCATGCTCGTTTTACACAACACAAATTAAAGTTTTGTAAATTAAAAACATCAATTTAGTTTAATGGGGGTCAATTCAACGATGACATCGTCGATTAGGAGAGAAAGAGTTTAAAAAAAGGTATGGCTCCTTGTCACACTGTCAGGATAAAGACGTTCGAGAAATAGAAAATTAAACAAGAGCAGAACGCCAATGGTTCATGTGCAAACACATTTCTTTTTTATCTATTCTATAAACATTGATACATGAAGCGACAATAGGTCTAATTCAGGGTCGGGTTTAAGAGTACTGTCTTTGGCCCGCTCCTTCCCAAAGCTATATATGTATCTATATCTATAACCAAATTTAATCATCTAGTATTTCAGCGCATGTATACAAAAGGCATTCAAATACATGCACTATCTTGTCTGCCAAAAATATTATTCAATAACTAAAAATACACATTGAAAGCCAAATAAATTAGGAAAGAATTCCATACGGACATGTATTGAAATCTTAATACAATTTAGGTGGTTTTTCTATCGGTTGGGCCATGTGGTCGCCTTTGGCTAGTAAATTGCCTGGTCTGATTACCAGGGGAACATAACCTTATACAGCAACAATTTACACTTAAGACTTAGGTCCTCCCGCGCCGCTCCTCGGCAAGCTTTCATCAAAAAGGTGTGACATTTTGGCAATGTCTGAAGCCTCTTCCCACCAGATGTCCACTGCTATGAGGTCCTACATGAAAGTTTGGCGAAAAATTTTATACGAAGGCTTCCCTGTTTGCACTTTAAACACATTCTTCTTCTTCTTGTAGCCAGCTTTATTGCTGCTGAGCTGCTGAGCTCTTTTGCAGACTGTGCCAAGGAAAAAAAGTGTGCTGTTCTCTTCAGTTGTTTACACACATTTACAGAATTTCAGAAGTACTTCCTCCACTTTCATAAAAACACGGTTAAACAATGTATGTACTAACTCTACACTAATAAATCTATTGTTCCACACTTACGCACCCGTTCTATAGTTGAGCACCACTGATAACTTGTGCGAATGTTATCTTGAAGCCACAACACACCAGTTCTCGAGCACAAAAAAGTCACTCTAGACTCGTCACAGAACAACGGGTACGCTAATAATAACTCTAGTTCAGCTATCTGCATAATTAGGATTACCTCCCATTCAGATAGCATTTTTCTTTCCCGTCTAAATTCTGTTTCTCATATTTTGAAGTTGACACAGTTGTTTGTTTGTTGGTTGAATAGAAATGCTGTTGACAATACAGTCTAGGAAAAACCACGTCGGCTTCTCTGTGTTGTGAAAACAAGATCTAGCTGGGTTTTTCACTATTATTATTTTAATTAAATTTTTTTAAAGTAAATGTATTTCCGGATAATGTCTCTGGAATTGTGGAACACTTTTGTTACGGTTACTTAACAGAGGTTAGGATGTTGTGGTGCGCTGTAGTCGTTAACAGACAGTTCTGGATTGAGAAAGATGTGTAGAATCGCATGGGCGATATAATTCCACAAGTACTCCTTGTTTAAATTCGATGACTAGTGTGCTGTAGGCGCCAACAGAATGCATTTCGGAAGGTTAGATGTACGCTAGAATGTAGAGAAACGCTTACAGCGCCCTTCCAACGACCTAGCGGAATGTGGAAGTGTCAAGGGGAGGGGGGTGGGGGGCGGCGTCACAAGTAAATGGTTGAGAAACACTTAATCAATGTTTTGATGTGAACATAATGTCTCGATCAAGGGAATGAAATCAATGATACGTAGAGAATAAAACGAACGATTAAGGAAATTCAAGAGTAAACCCAGAACTAAAGAATGAATGGATTTTTTTTTTAATTCTTAAAGACAGATAGATTCCTTACCTATATCGCCACGCATGAATATGTCTTGTCTATCACGGTCTGACAGGCTAATACATAAGGCTGTATTCCGGAGTGAAATGTCTGACGTTAATCATAACATGTCTCTTTACAGGCTTTAAACATTTGCATTTCGGTACGCATTAAGTGGGGTTTTTTTTGTTTGTTTTTTTAACATATTTAAGTATGACATTAAGTTGTAACTATTTCAGGTTGTCAATGGGGTGAATATTATGTGTACATAATGCACACATAATGTCCACACATTGTCTATATAAACCCTTCATGATGGCTACACAATGTCCATATATTGTCCACATAATATGCACTTAAAGTCCACGTAATGTTCACATTATGCCCAAATATCGTCTACATAGTTTTTCTATATATTGTCTCCAAAATGTCTACGTAAAACGGAAATTATGTTCATAAAACGATTATGTTAGTTTAAATAAAGCCCACTGGTTTAGTCTTTATCTACATAATGCCTAATTACTGTGTAATTGCCCAGATAATGTCAGCGTACGAAATGTTGACCTTAGCCCATGTTATCTGTCGAGATATTGTATACCTTTATACAAAGTGTCTCTACTATTTACATAATGTCTATCTGTTTACCTTAAATCATCTACAATGTCTACATATTAGGCCTATATATTTATATATATATTTTTTCGAATTAACTCTTTCAGTGCGGGGTTACTCCCAGCGCTGGTGAAGACCTATTTTCTTGTATAATAAAATCAAATATGTTAAATTATATGATAACATTTAAAAGTTATGTTTAGTAACTCTAACTACCTTGGAGATTTTGTTAGTTTGGGAAAACTCTTTTTTGTTTTTGTTTTCAATCAAAATCATTCGGACTGAAAGAGTTAACTAATTAAGTGAGGAAAAGCTAATGTTCCATAAAATGGAGTATTCATTAAATAATTGGCTTTTGACATTGTTCTTTTTATCATTGCATATTTATTTTTCTATAAATCTAGGTTTTAAAAACCAAGCTTATAAAATAAAGTTAACACAAGTAATATTGAAAATCTGAAACTCATTTTTTTTTTCACTATTCCAGAGAATTTTATGGAACTTCAAATTCCTTGAAATATTTTTTTCTTTTAGGGGAATTTTTTTGCTGTACTGTATTTTTCTTCCTTAAGAATACTTTTTTAGGGCCTTTTCCAAGAAAATGATAAAGGATTTTTTGTTTCTCCTACAGAATCATGAATTTTATTCTTTTATCCTAAGCTAAAGAAACGTAAGACTAGAGAAAGAGTTGAAACGAATGCAGTTTGTGTTATTTGAAGATGTTCTGTGTCTAGATACTATAACGTATTGTGTGTTTGAAAGAGCTCATGTGTTAGTTAAGCTTACATTGTGTCCCATGTTACACGGGGAAGGCGGATTGTGTTTTCTGAAACTAGAGAGTAGAGACATGTATATTTTTGCGAAGGTAAGTTGGCAATTTAATTCATTTCTATCATCTATGTCAAAAGTTTTCCTAAAATATTACAGAAAGTGAGAGAGAGAAAGAGAGAGAAAGAGAGAGTTTCATTTAACATATTTTAGGAGGATAACAAGCCATCTTGTGGAAATTCGAAATAAATAGTCTAGGAGTCTAGTATACTTTAAAAGAAATTCGAATTTTTAAAAAAGTATTAAATATAGTCTTATAGAAAGTCTAATCTAGAACTGGAGTCCAATAGACCAAAATAATGAATTAAATATTTGTAAATAAAATATACGGTATGACAAACACAACGAGTATTAAACGTTCCTACATAATTAAAAAAAAGCACTTTTAAAGAAAAGTATAACTGCCCAATAATGCCCAATATTGCATAATACAATTATTACATTTAGAAATGTAGCCTAAACATTTGAACACATAGTCTATAAAAAAAAACACATTTTTTTCTAGATCTAGAGACTTCTAGAAATCTCCAAGTCGGAATTTAGACGACCTTACCGTTTTTAAAAACAAATAACCTAAAAAGAGGACGTAACCTTTGGCCTTTGTAGCGTTGAACTTTCTCTAAGCGAAACTGAAATAAAGGATTCTATTCAATCTAATTAAAGTTGCTAAAGTTGTTTGTACATATTGAGATTTCCTAACGGTTCTAAGTCTAAGAAATAGAACTACAGTACGTTAAATTATGTCTAGCTGTACCCACGTTTGTATGCTTGCGTTGTTTTCATGCATTATCAAAATGTTAAATATTTTGAAGGCATGTACAAATGGATGTACATCCTAAGCGATCAATTCGTGGGTAGGGTCGTATGCTGACGACAGGGCCGATTTTGACACTGGTTATCACGTCGGCTATTCTTTATATTTCAATGTCTTAAGCCTTTATTCTACTATAAAGAATGTATAGTACTGTTAGCTAGAATAAATTCTGCTATTTTAAAACATTTATTGTAACTTGTGTGTGTGTAACTATAGTAAGTGCGCTTAGGGCCTAATTATCTTCTCCTTTGAAGGATCGTCTGTAATTTATAAAGACCCAAAAAAAAAGATTGTAGTTTAAATAAATATCTTTATCGCGAATCACCTTACAGAAAACAACTTTTTACTGAAATAGTGGAGTATAACTATCCGGCTCTCCTCTGTCAGGCTCCTCCCCCTGAAATTGTATATAAAAGTGTATTTTGAGTTACGTGGAATTGTGATTTTTCGTAAGTTGTTGTTGTTTTTTTTTAAAGATAAATATTTTATATTTCAAGGAAGGTTAATAGTTACCATTAGCTGGAATTTATATAAAATACAAAATAATACTTTTAAGGTTTAAAAAAAAAAACAATACTGTAATGTGAGCTTGTTTACATGCTTTCAAACTAGTGAAGAGTGAAGATTTAATTCTGCATGAGTGGTCTACCTTTAAAACTAACTTGTCTAGAATGAATCATGTGTCTTCTTCGGGTTTTTTTGCTTTTATAATTTTATTATGTTATAGTTGAAATTTGCACCTATTATTTATTTTAAAATCCATCACTGCAAGTTGATCTGCTGGTTCTAATGCCAATATTTCATTGGCCGACTATTCGTCTGTTCAATATTTCTTGAAATAAAAAAACAAAAACACTTAGTCGGACATCATTGCGATGTTAATGGCTATTTAGTTTCACTTCCAACTGTCGTACACTGAATACCTAACCCTATGCCCATCTGTTTGTGTAACCTAACCGCAAACACTAGACAATGCTAAAGTCAGAATGGCAATGCAAAAGAAAAAAAAACGCAATAACAAGACACAAGGTTACTACTCAAGACCTACGGAGAAGAAACAAGACAGAATACCGTTAAGTAAGACACATGAAGACTTCTTAAAGACACAAAGTCACGAAACAAAAAAAGTTGCAAATATTAAGAATACCTTGGTGATTTTAAATTATTAGAACGAAAGTTTTACCATATTATTAATTCACTGTTAAGAGATAAATAAAAAAAAAACACGTTCAGAGTTAATATATTTGATGCTTTGTTGTTCTTTTTTAAGTTGATGCTATTTACATATACTTACATTTGTATCCAGACAGTACAAATAAGTGGAGCTGTTAGATCTATTGAGTTGTCGTTCTTCGTTGTACTTGTCTCACCTTCATCAATGGGGAACTTTAAATCTTCTAATGACGTCCGAATTTAAAAAGTCGGAGTTTCCCAAAGCCGTCACTTCTTATTGGTCACAATGCGTGGCTGAGTTATTTTTAGCCTGGATGAAACTTGTACTCGCCTTTTCTTGGAATTCAAGTTGCAGTGTTTCCAGCGTCTCAATTAAATGTTTCGATGAAAAAACAATAATATTCAATTCCTTGTCCACACAGTTTTCGTCACATTCTTAAACCTTAAAGATTTATAGAGAAATATCTGTTTTCGTGGCAGACTAACTAGCAATACAATCTAGCTCAGTGGCAGCTATCCAACTAAAAATAGTATTATCCTTTATAGTCGCTTCACTTTGGAAACATGTGATGACCTGGTTAAGAAAATGTGCGTGAAATTACACGTTCTGGAGTTGACAGCAATAGCCAGTTGCTCTCTCACCTTGGAATAGAAACTAGAACTGATAGGCTAGCTGCATTTTGCTGAACAATAATGTCTATTTCTTCATATTCGCTTTCTTTTAAACAGATTCTGAATGCTACGATTTCGAATAAAGAGACGGTGATTAATTGTTATGTATTTATTTTTCGACGATTGCGAATACATCGAAGAGATTCGATGTGATCTAGATTTGTTCACGCACTAAAACAAATGTCTAGACAAACTGCCAACTATGTCGATCTATCCCACACACAAAGCTATATAGGCCGGCGTATATCACACCCTGTCTCTTGAATCTAGAACACGGTGTCAGCCAACGTGAAGTGACAATATACTTATCTGTTCGTGTTTTATATAGCAGTAGAAATAGTTCAGCCGTGAATCCGACGTAAGTATATTTCTATTTCCGAGAAACTGATTTCCCGAAGAAGCGCAACACAATTGAGGCCTAAATTCTTTCCACGGTCCTGCTAGCGTCACATTTTAAAATACATCGGATCTTTTCACTAAAGCCCCCCCCCCCTCTCACCATGGTTCCTTAAGACACCTTAGAACTAAAGAAACTTAATGATTGTCGTCAAGTGCTTATTTATTTTTACACCACTCCTGGAAAAACGTGTTGTTTTTTTTCCCTTCAAGATTATCGATTTCAAGCGAGATCACACGACCATAAATCAATAAATCATTTCTTTATCTAGTGACGTATAAAGCCCTTTTTGAAAAGGTTTGTTTTTTTGGTTGCTTCGTTGAATTTTTTTACAAAGAAACTAACATTCTTTTGGAATGACATAAGCGGCTAAGGGCTGATTCTGTGTATACCCAGGTATATCTGAATCCTTTATGACCTACCCGCTCCCCGCCCCCCCCCCTTTTCTCCTTACTTCCTCGATGTCACCTTGACAACCAGCAACAACAATAAGTTTGGTTGACAAAAAGCACCGCCCACCCACGCATTTTGTAGATAAAGAAAATATCTCAGTAGATCTGCTTACAAAACGTAATATTATTTAATATATTTATAGTCCCCGTAATGTAGTCAAAATTTCTGAAAAGTCTCATTCTAAAAATATAGTTTCGGAAATTCCCCAAACTGATAATTTTGTGAAAAGAAAAAATGAATGTAGGCCTATTTTCATTTAGCTATGCATCTATGTAGACCAGTGATTCCCAAAGTGGTCTATATAGATCCCCCAGGGGTCTACGACGACTTCCAAGGGGTCTACGAAAGTGAAAAAAAAGGAATTGGGGGATCTATGAGATGTCAATGGGGGTCTACGAGAGTGAAAAAAGGAATTGGGGGATCTATGAGATGTAAATGGGGGTCTACGAGAGTGAAAAAAGGAATTGGGGGATCTATGAGATGTAAATGGGGGTCTACGAGAGTGAAAAAAGGAATTGGGGGATCTATGAGATGTCAATGGGGGTCTACGAGAGTGAAAAAAGGAATTGGGGGATCTATGAGATGTAAATGGGGGTCTACGAGAGTGAAAAAAGGAATTGGGGGATCTATGAGATGTAAATGGGGGTCTACGAGAGTGAAAAAAGGAATTGGGGGATCTATGAGATGTAAATGGGGGTCTACGAGAGTGAATCTCGATTTCAGTAGGTCCGTGATCTGAATTGAAATCTTAAAATAATGGAATTAACAATTATCTTATACAAATATAAATTATTTGAAAAATTATTTTAGAACCTTATTTAAATAGCTTAATTTAGTCTACAGGGAATTCATATTTAACATAGTCATATTTAATTATGAAATTTCACAGTGGTATTTATGTGTGAAAATTTAGCTTCTTTGCATGTTGAACTTATATTGGCTATCTGTAATTTATGCAACAAAGTGTTATGTACTGACACTTTGAGACCACCAATGATGACGATGCCATCTTAATAAAAAAAAAAAGATGTAGATTTGAAACGCTTTTGAAAAATCAATAATAAGTTGAGAAAAGATCTATAGTGGACAAAATCTTTGCTTTGGCATCAAAAAGAGAAGATGATGGTCTGCAAGTGTCTTAAACAATCTTTTACTTATTGCGAAATTTGGAAAAAAAACACACAATAGGCGAAAAAATGATTTTAGGCATGCGATGAAGAAGTTTTTAAAACTATTATGTCCACAAAGCTACACCTGATGGTATTACAGAATTCCTCTAAGCTACAAAACAATGCAAAGGTCTATTGATGAATTGAGTTCCTAATACAAGTGAAACGAGTCAATATTGTCTGGTAATAAAATAATTGTATTGGCGAATGTTTGTTTTATTATAGATAAAGAAATCCACGAAAAGCTTCTTTTTGCAAAAAACTGAGAATCAATATTGAATGTTTTTGAAAGACTACTATAAAGAAAAAGCACTCCCTTTAACTATTATGCCAGTAGCAACGAATGGAGCACCTTTCATGGTTGGGTTTTATTGTAAATAGTGAAAAAAAAAGGTAGATGCTTTGAATATCTTCAATTTGTTATTAACGCAGTTTACCCAAGCAACACATTTAATAACTTGCTCGAATGTGTTGAGAAAATGACCAGAACTTTCATCAGTTTTTCCTTCACACAGTGTATCAAAGTTCTTGGATGTCAAATTTAATTTAATAGGGGTTGTACATTGCTTTTTTAACAGACTTGTTTCATAAATTCTATTAGGTTAACTTACATGTGGTCATAGGCGTAGCCAGGATTTTTTCGGTGGGGGATTTTTGCAACCCAACCTCAACTCCAGCTACGCCCATACATGTGGCCACCTAATTCCTAATGTCCATTAGACAGCATTGAAAAAAAAACACTTTAAAAAATTATAAATCAGAACAAATTTAATTCAGCAATATTAGCTAATTAGGGGTCTACCGAATCCTGTAAAACATGACAAGGGGTCTACGAGCCAAAAAAGTTTGGGAACCACTGATGTAGACATACATATATTAAGACAAACAATTAATTAGCCTATTGTTCCGATACATTACGGTTCTGGTAACAATCTGATCTGCGGACAGTAATGTACTGAATCGACCTTTTTAGACTTGCAGATCTACTCATTTCTGCATATAGGTCGACACGGGATGCAATGTAAACTTATTATGATCTATATAGGATACAGTTGACAATGCATTAATTACAGATTCTGAGTTACGTTAAGGCGAAAGAAGAGTTGTCTCCGTTGAATATTTGCATTATTAATAATAATAGCATCGATGTTGTTAGATTTGGGATATTAATGATTCGGCATTACTACTGTAAAAAATGAACTGAACTAAGTCTATTAAATGTTTGAAAGGGGTTATTTTGAAAGCATGAGACGGACGTACATACATGTTAAAAAAAACACTTACCGCAAGTTCAAGAAGACAGCGACGATTTCAAAAAAGAGGGTTGGTCACCTTGCCAAATGATACGTGGAAAATCCGATCGTTTTCCAGTTTTGTTTTGTTTTGTTTTTTCAAAAAAGAAAAAAATAATAATTCCAAATACGGATACACCTATAAATAGTTGTTTTGTTTTTTCTTTACTATGTTGATTTTTGTGTGTGTGTGTGTTTTGCAATTGCCACATGTTGTAAAAACTAATGGTTATATGACTTCATAAGGCAAAGGCTAAAATTTGTAGGTCAAGTAGTTAGAAACCCGACAAACTTTCCATTGACAATTTACTATTATGGTTTAAGATTAAGTAGTCTTCTTCCAATACACAATGATACTCCTCACTATTTTGGTACAGTCACTCATCCATTTTACAGGTCTATTTCCAGAATTTTACCTGGTAATAAACATTTAATACACAACAAAACCAAAGAATCATACACAACACTTAAAAAGCTGTTACACCAAAGTCTTGTGAATAGGATTAAGTGGGGGAGAGTTTTGGGGGTGACAGAATTCAAGGACACATTCATAAACCTACACAGCAAACATATCCCACCAAAAGCTAGAGAGATAAGTTATAGACTTATCTTTGGGATGACCCCTATGGTTAGAAGACGAGCAAATGACCGTGCCTGTATATTATGCCTTCTTGAAAATGCTGACAATGAGAAACATATGTATTTGGAATGTTCATTATTCCTTCAAGTTAGAAGTACTGTAAGGGACTTATTAGAAGCAAACTGTGGCAACTATGTAAATGTTAACTTGTCAATTGTATTAAACAAGCTGCCAAAACTAAAAAATAAAATGATACATAACTTTAACTTAATTATTGTTTCCGAATACAGGAACCTTGTTTGGGCTAGCTGGCTCAAAGCTCTACATAATAATAAGGTTTTTCATCCTAATCACTTAGAATTGACATTCAGAAAAATAATGGAATTTAGGGTAGAGAATTATCTAGTTTGATTTTCATATACTTGTACAATGCTCAGGTAGTTTTCCAGAAATGGGGTGATGGGGGTCAGGGATATTTGATATTGTGTTGATTGTTCTGGGGTAGAGGATACTTGTATCATTGTTGTGTCTTTTATGGATTCAATGGCCAGGATGGTTAGGTAGTATGTCTTTGATATTAAATAATGTTTCTGTTACTATTGTTGTATTTTTAGGTTAATCAATTTTCGATTGTTTATGATTTAATACTTGTGAATTATGAGAACTTACAAATAAAAACATATTGGGAAAAAAAAAAAAGCCCACAAAAGAGGCAAGATGGCCCATACAAGAGGCACATTAAGCCCAAAAAAGAGGCAAAGAGAAGAAAAGAGGCCTAAGGCCCAAGGATTCCTATGATGATAAAGCTAAAATTGAATAGCGCAAATTCTGAGGTTTCCTTTAAAGAGAAAAGAATTATATGACTTCATAAATAAATTTCTGTTAATGATATACTGAAAGATGTATTCTGTAACTAAGACATGGTGCATAAGGAAATAGTTCTTGACTAGTTTGATTTATATATAAACATACCAACATTACAGACCAAGGGTCAGTGTTTAAAACCAAGCACGAATGTTCCAGTAGGTTTGACTGTTATCAAGGAAACTTCCAAAGTTGTTAAAGGTTTAAATAGTACACTTGTTTACATCTGTCCAGCAAAAAAACAAAACAAAAAATTTTCATAAGTATAAAATTCACACTAGAATTTTTTGGGGGGAGTTATTTTAAGGGGGATTTTATTTTAAAATATTTTGAGGCTTTTGTGGGACTTTTTTTTTTTTTTTTTTGCTTTCAGGAATTAAACTGTATTTGAATGATAATTTGACTTCCTACCATTCTATTTTATGTTAATCCATATCTCATAAGATTGGTTGTGTATACTTTAGATTTAATGTCTCCATTGATTATTAAACTTAACATTGTTGATTTAGAAATGTGTATTTTAAATAATAATTTTTTATTGCTGTCTCCTTGAATATTTATTAAAGTAAAGTATTTTTAATTATGCTTAAAAAAAGTTAATTGTAAAAAAAAAAAAAGGAAAAGGACAACAAGTAGTATTTTTAGAAAAATAACCTTTTCATTTTTTACATCAATTCTACTTAAATTTCTTTATTCTATTTATTTCTGGTTAGGCTTATAATAGTCAATCTCCACGCTAAAGAATTTGCACAATCTAGAATCACGAGTTTTACAAAGCTTATATCAACTCACTCCGTCTGTCAGTCTGGTGCAAATCGTGTACACGTTAGTTCTCCCGTCAGTCAGTCTGGTGCAAATCTTGTACACGTTAGTTCTCCCGTCTGTCAGTCTGGTGCAAATCGTGTACACGTTAGTTCTCACGTCTGTCAGTCTGGTGCAAATCGTGTACACGTTAGTTCTCCCGTCTGTCAGTCTGGTGCAAATCGTGTACACGTTAGTTCTCCCGTCTGTCAGTCTGGTGCAAATCGTGTACACGTTAGTTCTCCCGTCTGTCAGTCTGGTGCAAATCGTGTACACGTTAGTTCTCCCGTCTGTCAGTCTGGTGCAAATCGTGTTCACGTCAGTTCTCCCGTCTGTCAGTCTGGTACAAATCGTGTACACGTTAGTTCTCCCGTCTGTCAGTCTGGTACAAATCGTGTACACGTTAGTTCTCCCGTCTGTCAGTCTGGTACAAATCGTGTACACGTTAGTTCTCCCGTCTGTCAGTCTGGTACAAATCGTGTACACGTTAGTTCTCCCACTTCTCATACTTGGATCATGTTGAAACTTTGCATAATTATTTATTGTTGGAGACATTAAAGTAATCAACAAAGAAAATATCCAATTTATTATTATTATTTATTGGTAATTATTTTTATTTATTTTGTTTTTTTATATCGAAAAGGGAGATAAATCTTGCAGTAATGAGCGATATGTGCAATTCTTTCCCTTTTTTAAAAAAAAATTATATTTAGATTGCTAATACATTTCTGTTACAAAGAGTTTAAACATTTCGCAAACTCTTTAATTGGACTTTTTCAGTCGAGAAATGACAATAATTCATTTCATGGGACTGTAGAGACATTCCCGTCCAAAATATAACGCATGTCAAGGTGACCCTTACTAGAGAAAGCAGCTTTTTCTTTTTCTTTTTTTTTTCTCTTGGCTGTCTTTTCTTTTTTCCTCTCCTTAGCTTTTTTTCTGTACACTATCTCCCACCACATAGTGTGGTCTAGGGCTAAGTCTTACCAGTAGTCAACATTAATGTCCACTGTTTTAAGGTCTTTCTGATTACATTTACGTAATGAATGAAATACTCAGAAAGACACAAAGATAGAGGCACATTTCATATTCCATACGCAAGAACAAATTCGTACAAGTGCTCCTTCTTGCCTAGTGCCATTAGAGAATGGAATGGGTTGCCTGAATTAGCCAACTGGTCTGCAGTCATTGAGAATGAGGTGAGTTACTTTAGTAGTTAAAATATTTACTAAAACCAACTCAGAAATCCATGGAAACGATTGCAAAAAAAACAAACTTTTCAAAATAAGTATGAAAAGAATATTATCAGCTTCAGATAAATTCAGAGTACAAAATAGGCTGTTAACGAATGATTTACATAATTAGAAATTATTATTAAAACAAGATTAAAATGGCGAGATAGATCTCTTATCAATCAAATTGGAAGCAGGTTTTGTTATTTCTTCTCCAAAACAATTGTTTTGAGATCTGTGCCAGTTTTGCCTATGCCTAAGGCAGGCCCTGAACTAGCTTTTCCCCTCCTAATTGACGATGCCAGCGTTAATTTAGCCCCTATTAAACTAAATTGATTTTGGATTTATAATCTTTTAATTTGTATTCTGTAAAAAGAGCATGCGTTCTCCTATAATTCAATAACAAATAGGCCTATAACATTTTCTGATAACTAACGAAAAAGTTATGGAGGTTTAATCATAACAGGACAAAGAAATACAAATGAACCAAATGAATAGCACTATCAAAACGATGAAAATAATTTCGGCGATGAAGAGGTAGATTTCAAGAATTCTAGATCTAGATTCTAGAAGGTTTAGATCTAATCTAGAATTCAATGTCGGATTGACTTCAGGTATTTCTGAAAACGAAAAATTTAATTTTTAAATCAAACTATGCAAGCTGGTTTTTTTTTTCATAAAAATACACCATTTATACAACTATTAACTATTACTAGTAATAAACACAGGAGGCTATTTAAAACGGGAGATAGTTATTAACTACATTTTCAACACATTTATGCTAACGGTTTTACATTTTTGACAATTTTTTTTTTTTACAATTGTATTGCTAAGTTTAGTAAGTTATGTCAAACTAACTATAAATTTACCAAAAAAATTGTTTTACTTTTTTTAAAAAGAAAAAGATCTATTTAATAGGCATATATGTTTAGCATAATTTTAAAACAACTATTAGTAAGTAGTTTTTCATATTATCGCATGAAATGCTGCATGCACCACACTATGGAACACAACTTAAAAAAAATAAAAAATTACGGATATGTTTTTTTTTTTTCCTTGAGGAATAAGAGATTGACCCTTGACAAAACAATTAGATCATTTAGATAATCATTAGATGACATCAGTTATGCCAGGTTCACATCGAACTTTACCTTCACTTTCACCTATCCTTTGATCTGCTGGACCGTTCGGGCACCACACAAGATCTGTCAACCTTCTTTCTCCATTCTCATTTGTCATTTTCCTTTGATAGAATTTTAATTTGATATATTTTCTGAAAACATTAAAACCTGCTTTTTTACCTGCCTGGGTGGACCACTTCGGGGTCCGTTTTGAGTTTGTGTTTAAACACAAAATGTCTTTGTAACCTTGTTTATTTTGAAAATGCTTTTGTAAAGGCAGTACGTAATTCTCCCTTTTTTTCAATTAATTTTTATTTGGTCATTTTAGTGGCTCCGAAAGATGAAAAGCAGCTATTACTTTTGTGTCGTTTTTCCGTCGGTCTGTTTAGCTCGAAAATAAAAAAAAATATTGAAAAGCTGATGTCTCCTTAAAATAAAATTCAGTTTAATAGAAATCAGAAATCTAATTATCAATAATAGGTTATTTAATTTGTTTTCAAATACAAGAAAACAATTACTTTAGACAATGAAAACAATACCATGACTTAAATATTCCTTGTCCATTGGAGGATCTGGCAGGGGCCGCATGTGAGTTTGTGCGATAACACTAACTCTTGTTAGTAATTTTGTTGTTGATTATTTCCGGAGAAATCATGAAATAAGTATAGCTTCTAATTGTTTAATCTAGATCCTACTCGACAAGGAAAAATCTATGAACATGTTTAATCAAACGCTACAACGTTAAAAGGGTGCCTTTTTTTAGATGACATTTTAACACTAAAGTATAGAGTCTATATCAGGGCTTCTCAACCTGTGGGTCGCGACCCCCTTGGGGGTCGATTGACGATTTGCCAGGGGTCGCCTAAGACCATCGAAAATATGGATTGTTAATGTCTATTCTTCTATTGCTGTGTGTGTGGGGGGGGGGTCGGGGCAGAGTAGGGGATTATAATAAGGGGTCGCCGAGCAAAAAAGGCTGAGAACCGCTGGTCTAGATCTATATCCTGTAAAAGTAGTAAAGACTGCTTGTCTATGTGGTATGTGCTCTGGACTGTGGTCTCAATAGTCTCGGCTTCGAACACTGCCCCCCGCCCGGCGGAGGGGTTAGGTAAGGGATTCTCAACCTTTTCAGCTCTAAGATCCTACTTTTACAATTTCCCCACTATGCGGCGAGCCATAATTGTAATTTTTTTTTGTTCCTAGTAACTGATTTTGCTTATACCAGTATTGTAAAATCTTCGTCCTAATTGAAATATCTGATTATGATATGCCTTGCCAAAATCTGTAAGTCTAATCACAAAACAATAAGTAATTATATTGCGTGACAATTGCGTCTGTATATATTTCTGCTTATAGGAAAATTAAATTACAAATGCATGAAATGTTATCTTTATGATTTGCATTTAATAACTTTTCTTTTGCTTATTCAACACAATAATGCTGTATGGTTTAGTGACCATTTGAAAAGCATGGCGGATCACGTATAAAAGCCACGACCATATCAAACCACATAGCTACAAATATTATTGTGACAGTCTGAGCAAACAGTCTGAAATTGAAAGGGAAGTTGAGCTTGTTTCTGTTTCACCAGATCAGGTATTCTCGGGTCAGTTTTCACAAGATCACAACGACGTTAGCTGATGTTTTTATTTTGTTGTTTTTTAATACTGATAAAAACAAATTGATCTCTAAAAGATTTCACTGCAAATCCTGCAGTCTATGGCTTATTAGCGTTACACTTAAATAACCATTCAATTGCAATCTCCTACCTTGACATATTCCTGTGACAGGACTGCAATAAGCAAAATATATGCTTTCCCGTTCTAATCAGCAATGACATAAGGTAGATTTCTTGGAAATAGATAAATAAATATCAAAATCGATTTTTGACCTGCCTTGAAAACATGCCATTGAAATAATAAATGCATTCATTATACTTGCTGCTTGCAAACGCGACCAAAGGTTAGAACGAATTCAAAGTCTGCAACTTGAACAACAGTATGTGAGGGAGGCGTGGGGAGTTTCTCTTTCTGACCTTGCGATCTATGAGAGCAGATGATGTCGCCAGCACAACGACCAACTGCCTTTATTTTTCCCATACTACTGTCAGGTACACGAAATTAAAAATCCCAGTCTTCACCTGTGGATTTGAACCCTGATTGTGATGGCCAATGTTTAGATTCCGAAGATTGAGTGCAATGTTTCTCATGCCTAAGCAAACCCAGTTGCGGCCTGCAATATTTTTCCGCATCTCGTGCAGACAAAGCTGATGTCCGCTGGCGGTCTTTTTATGTTTTCTTTCCATCTTCTGCACCTGTCTTCAATAATGGCTTTTCTTTGGGTCTCAAATGTTTGTCCCGCAGCCTGTGGTAGAGCTCTCCAACTATTTGTTGCAAAGGCTATCTGCCGCCATCTACTTTCTTTTATGCTAGTAAGGGCGAACTGGCGCCTGAGTTCCACAAAATAAAACAAGACTCCTCAGTGAGTGTCCGTTAAGGGTCAAACTTGCGCCCTGTTAAGACTAAATGGAAGGATTTTACCCTGAGGCCAGGCTCTTCACCGATCACTCTGTCTGGAAGCCCCACCCCCACCCCCTAAATTAGTTGATCATTAAATCACACCCGTTGTTATGAGACATGGCTCCTTGAATCCCGCCTGAGTTCTCTGAAGAACCCCAAGACCGAGCCTACCAGGGGTTCCCTCCGTTTTTCTTATCTGTACCGCCTCTATCACTCCATTGAGGAACGGCTTGGCGGATGGGACGGTTTAGTAAAGCCTTTCATCCTTCCCACCTGCAGTGCTTGTTCGCTAGAACGTGATTTGGGAGCCCATTACCCATACTAACAGACGTTTCACGATAGGACCTGGAATGTAGGCCTACTCCCGAACACTACACACAGCAAGGTTCATTGACTACACACCCACATTTTGATTTTTTTTCCACGTTCCCTAGTCTTAATGGAGTAGTTAACAAACAAGTTTTATACCTTTTTTTTTTTTACCTTGACGGAGTTATGGTGGAGTGCCTTGCGGTTGTCTTCTAAAATTTATCAAAGGTTACCGTGACACGTTCATTTAAATATGCTGATATTTTTGTGGCATTCAGTTCTAAAAAAGTTGTCAATGTACCAGTGTGTAAAGCCTTATCAAACTTCGATATTAAGAACCACTATGGCAGGACCATTAGCGAATTTAGCAATTTTAACTGTCATGTTTTACGCCAATAGTGTAGAGGCCCGACAGTTACGCTGGGCAGGGCACGTATCAAGTATGGGGGACGAACGTATGCCAAAAGCAGTCTTTTCTCTTTTCTTTGGTTAGCTGAAAGGTGGTCGACGTAACAGAGGTGCCCCGCGGAGACGCTTTTAAGACCAGCTTAGGCGCCAACTTGCCTTAACTAACATAGATGAGAGCACGTGGTTGCAGGCGACTTCAGAACGAGACAGCTGGAGGTCACTCACAAGAGCCGCGGGATACACATTTGTGACCAAAAGAAAATCCGCTGCCGAGGACAGACGCAGACGACGAAAGAAAATCTTAATCGACCACCGGCGGTCAATGGTTATGCCTGCACTAGATGTTGCAAAATATAAAGGTCGCAACTGGAGCTGCGAAGCCATGGGCAATGCTGCATTCCTCATTCATCTTCGGACTCGAAGACAAGCCTTATTATTAGTGTGTAAAATACCGGAGGAAGTACACAACATTGTGGAGCCCCCTCACATAGTAATCTAGTTGATATTTTGCAGTTGTTGACTTAAACAGACTGGGCAAGTTGGATTAGGAAATGTTTAATCCATGGACTATTATGGATAAATTTGAAGAGATGTTCCTTTGCCTACATTGATACAAAGTTCTGGATTTTAGTGGGGTTTTTTTTACCAGCTATCAATGGCGTAGAAAGAATGTTTTGCTTGTAATTAAAAGTTAAGATCCCCTTTCAGGCCCACAGTTAACAAATGTGTCATGTGGTCAACACAACGATCAACTGCTTTTACTTTTCCACGACTAATGACAGGTACCCATTAGAGTTGGGCGAACTCAGATGTGCCCGAGGATTCCAATATTAAATATACCAGTCTTCACCAGGATTCCAACCCCCTACCCCCCGGTTCGGAAGCAAAGCACTTAACTGCTCAGCCACCGAGTCCCTTTTGTAATACAAAGACTCAAGAAAATCGGCTAAAAAGTTGAAATGAATACAGAGACCTCTCCAGGTATTTTTAAACAATTTATTTTTTCTTAAATGAGTTATTTACACATACGGTCATTATTTTTCAATCAGATATATTAGTGTATTGAGAATAGCTGCTAAAATGAGGGCTTTAGGTTTGAACTCCATTATATCTTCCATATTTTTATAGATTTAGCTTTCAGATCAGCCCTAAAGAAAACACAAATCAGAAATTCTTGACTAGAGGTTTGACAATTACTGAGTCACAGGAGACAAAAAAACAAACATTTGATTAAAACGGGTGCAAAAAAAAATACTCCACAAGTTCATCTTTTACTGTCAATGGTCACATGATTGCAGTTGAGTTTGTAAATGTACAAAGTAAAATCATGAACAGGCAGCTTATTTATATTTAGTTCTGCCCAAACAGAAATGTTCAAGGAAATGAATGTGTTTGTCAACTTTTAAAAACTTTTGTAAAAGTGAAAATATCAGAATACAGAATAAACACACAATTATATCATAAAGTTTGGTGGTGATGTTGTTGTTGTTTTTTTAACAAAATGAATTACAGCGAAAGTGTGTTGACTGATCAAAACACAAGATAAAGAGTTGGCTACATTGAAATTTTCAACATCTTAAAATGGTTTAGTAACCAAAAGTATTCCAAACCATCTTAAATAGAAACTGATTAAAATTGTTTAAATTTGCATATGCAAAAATATTTTGGATCCTACACAAAGTAACTAGTCAAAAGAATGATTGGATGTCTTAATAATGCCATTCATTGTGTATGTTCCTGGATTACTTTTTTTTTTACAAAGTATCGGGATGATTTATCAAAATATCACATTTTCCTAGTCCAAACCTTAACTATGGTTTAAGTAGCTGTTATTTCAAAACAACCCTGTGCTTGGCACTTGCTTCAATTTATATTAAAATCAATGATTGTGTTAAGCACAATTATCAAAGACATACTACAAGCTAGTTGTTTTGAAAACTGCACGTAATTTTAAAGGCATTTAACTCCCTTTTACCCCTTAAGGTCAGGTTTAAAAATAGTAACATTTGGCTAAAAGCTAGACACTTGGGCACAATAGAGCCTATTCTGTGTTAAGTTCAGTCAGACCTATTTTTAATTCTTTGAAAATGAAAGTAAAATAGTTGTGATGCCAAAAAGTTTACAAATATGTTACAAATCCAATTTGGTGTACAAGTTACATAAACAATTAGTGTATAATGTACATTTGTTAACATTATGAGTATCATATAATCACTATACAAATTTTAAAAAAAATTGCCTATAACCTGTTTCCAAGAAACTAATATTTAAAAATAAAAGTCTGTACTCATTCATTTCTTCAAAGGACAGAATTTTTTAAAAGTATATTTGAGTTTATCTTTCTCTGGAATCCAATTCTACAAGATCAACAAATAAGCTCTGAGAGTGGCGCACCTAGAATATTTAATACCTAGTGGGGTAGCTCCTTTCTTTGAGACAACAGACAATTCAGACTTCAGTTTTTCTCAAAATTTGACTTATGACACTCTTATACAACAGATTGTGCTGACAGAGCATGGACTTTCTACAGGCAGATTGATAAATCGAGATCTCAGATTCAAAAGGTTTATATACATACTGGAGAGTACTTTGAAGTCACTCACCACCTGATGCCCTGTGCGACCAACAACCCCCTCAGATCGCTAGGTACACTTCTGGCTCAGTAGGATGTTTTATATTTACTAGTTGGACATTTCAAAGAAATAGTTTAATTCTTGTATCAAGTTTCAGACATACTTATTTGTTATTCTTTCTATTGAATGTAATAATAAAGTTGAATAAAGACCAAAACATTATAACTTAAAGATTCATAATACACTTGTGTACCAGCAAAATTGAAGTTTTCAAATATCAGTTGATTCAAACTGATTTGCATCTAAATCAAAAACTTCATCCTCTTCTTCCCTGTCATACGGCTGAGATGGATCACTGTGTCTTTGCATAGGTCCTGACCTTTCATCGTCTACAAATACATCATTTAAGTACTGGAGTGGACTCCGCAGATTGGAAGGATCGGCGTAGGCATCATCACCACCATACATGTTCATGACCACTTCCTGTTCATCTTCTGCATACTCTTGTTGACCCAAAGCATTCTTGTCTAAAGAGTTGTCAGATCTTTGGCTAAAAAATAAAGAAATCAATGTTAGACAGAACTGTTAATTGTTATAATAAGACAGGTAATACTGATGGAGGGCTGACTGACACTGTGGAATGTGCTTTTGTAATATCATCATAATGGACCCAGTTCAAACCCTGCATGGTAATATGTCTTGCAGAGGGTTTAGGCTTAAGAAGTAATAGTTTATATTTGTGAATAAAAAGTTTGAAGATGACATGTTATGTCTATTGTCATACTGGTTGTAATGTTGATTGTGTCTGTAAAGAACTATGGTTTGTTCTTTCAGGGGCATAATTTAGTGCCCCAACTGTAGATCATTTATTAAAAGTGTTCAAATATTATAAAGTACACTCAAAGAGGGAGAAGAAAATGTTTATTTATTTGCAGCATTACAATGGGTTACACATACACTACATAATCATCAATACTAAAAGTATTAAATATGTCCTAATTAAGTATTCCAGGGCGCCTAGGCTAGATTCAATATTAGATTACTTAAGGGCGTTTTGACACAACATAGCACTACCACAAATATTCAGTACACACATAGCAAGAATAAATCTCCTTACTCTAGACATAACTGAAAACAATCACTAACACCCTACTCAGGCCAGGTCAGCTCTCCAACTGCCTAAACTGACCAAAGGAAACCTTATTAACCCTGTGCTAAAACAGTTCACAACTCAACAAATAAAATAAACAAACACACACACAATCTCACATCTTACACACCCCTGCTCTCGACAGTGTCATGAAAAAAAAAATTCTACTAAAAATGTCCATCTGTGTCAGGGGCGTAGCTAGGAATTTTCTATCGTTTGGGGGCCTGGGGGCTTGGCCTCTTTGGGTGCCCCTGCATTTTGATTAATATTTAATTTGTAATGTAAAAAACACTCATTATGGGGCCCCCATCAAGTGGGGGCCCGGGGGGATTTTCAAATTCTCCCCCCTCCTCCCCCTACCCTACCTACGCCACTGATCTGTGTATTCTTCTGTGTTCTTATTGTTTAAGTTTCATTTTGTTTTATAAAGAGATGAACTTTTTGTATGACAACTTAAATTTCACTCCATTTTATATTTCACAGCTTTTGGAAGTAATAAAATGTAGTAGAAAGAAAATGGAAACAGAAACTTAATGTAGGCAGCATTTTTGTTTCTTAGTAAGTCAAGTCAGACTGACACTGAGTTTAGTAAAGTCAGAATAACACTGAGTTTAGTAAAGTCAGACTGACACTGAGTTTAGTAAAGTCAGACTGACACTGAGTTTAGTAAAGTCAGACTGACACTGAGTTTAGTAAAGTCAGACTGACACTGAGTTTAGTAAAGTCAGACTGACACTGAGTTTAGTAAAGTCAGACTGACACTGAGTTTAGTAAAGTCAGACTGACACTGAGTTTAGTAAAGTCAGACTGACACTGAGTTTAGTAAAGTCAGAATGACACTGAGTTTAGTAAAGTCAGACTGACACTGAGTTTAGTAAAGTCAGAATGACACTGAGTTTAGTAAAGTCAGACTGACACTGAGTTTAGTAAAGTCAGACTGACACTGAGTTTAGTAAAGTCAGACTGACACTGAGTTTAGTAAAGTCAGACTGACACTGAGTTTAGTAAAGTCAGAACAACACTGAGTTAAGTAAAGTCAGAACAACACTGAGTTAAGTAAAGCCAGAATGACATTGAGTTAAGTAAAGCCAGAATGACACTGAGTTAAGTAAAGACAGAATGACACTGAGTTAAGTAAAGCCAGAATGACATTTATTTAAGTAAAGACAGAATGACATTGAGTTAAGTAAAAACAGAATGACACTGAGCTAAGTGAAACCAGACTGACATTGAGTTCACTGACACTGATATTTACCTGTTAGAATCATAATTGTGACCACTGTCTGAATCACTATCTAAGGTGGCATCATCTCTATTAAATATTGGATTGGAACTGAAAAGGAAATAAGATAAAAAAAATGATAATACTAGAGATCTGTCCCTAGCAGCTTGTCAGCTCATTAAATCAGTCTAGAGATAGTCTCAGAAAATGAACTGCCTTGAGGTCTAATAGAAAAGCAAAAGGTTTGAGTATAAAGCAAACTTCAAGAATAAAAGCTATCATTAACAAGCATCAATCAGTAAGTGGTTGTGCCACCAAAACATTATAGGATTAAATTTAAATCTTTATGTTAAATGAAATGTAAAGACTAGCATAAGTATTTGTGTATTGTATATTTGTATTACTTCAAATATGTTTACAAAAAAAAATGTTAAGTTCTCAAAAGAAAAAGAAAACAATAATATTGATTTTTCCAGAAAGAATTTGTGTAAAAACTGCTTGCCTCAGTATACACATTTAGATTAATACAATGGAAAAACATTCAGTAACATGATAAGACAAATATAGCTTACAGGCTTTATGTTTAACAAGTAGAATTCGAATATGGGTAAAACTATCAACCACTTTAGAATGTTACATTTCTAAGCTAAAATCCAATGTCTAAGCAGTAAATCAAGTTGTAGCAAAGGCTAAAGTTCAAACTTAACATACATGTATGACTAGATGAAGCAAAAATTCTTTAAAGCATTCTTTCTGTATATGCCACAATAGATACGGGCATGTATGGCATAAGACACAAAAGCTTGTAAGCTTACAGATGTAAATGAAAAGTGATATCATCCTCTATTAGCAATGTAGAACTAACGCTTGAAAATTGATAATGAAACTCTTAGGATTGGATACTGTCACATTATTCATAATACAGCTTGTGAGGTTGTGTTGGTGATTGAAGCTTGTTGAAACGAGAACTTTTTTAAACAAAAATGTTTGCATGTAGACAACTTGAGCAATGGACTTGTAGACAGTAATAAAAATTTGACCCAAACATAAGATCATTTGATGGCAGACACAAACTCCACAACTCAGTAACTAAATCAGAAAGTGTACCTTAATAATGAGCTGAAGGGATAAATGACTTATTTCTAGTAAGGGCCCCATTAATTTATTTAATATCTAAATAAGACTATGACTAAGACTTCTTTGTTGATCCTAATTGGAAATTTTTTGCGATTACAATTAAAGACAAATAAAGCTCTGCGGCATCCTGTTTAAATTTAGAAGCTGACTGTTTTCATACGAGTAAACTGTTTAATTATCTGGCTAAACCCACTAGACTTTTAAATTAAGATTTAATCTTAACTTTTTGTCCAATGTTCCACTCATGTATTTTGCCTTTAGTTTGGTCATATGTTCAGCTAGCATGTGCCGCTTTTGTAGTTGGATCAACTGTATGCTAAATTTCTTTGACTTCCCTAACCCAAACAGATGATTTAAATAAAGTTAAAAGTGTCGCACATTGTTAAACACAGGACCTTGGACTATATTTGCAACTAATCATTAGGCTTTATATATTAAGCAATGATAAGCTATGAAAGAGCTGTAAAAGTCACTACAAAAGAATGGAATGAACTAAAAGAAATGAATCGAGTTTAAACATTTGAAAGTAAAACTAGATTCATTTCTAATAGGCTACTTACTCTTTTAATGGATTGTCAAGACCTGGGAACTTCATTGGCTCTAGACCTAAAGAACAACAAAAAAAGATGAATGTTATACCACTTTTCAAACTATTCGCACATAAAACTTCAAATTTATTCAAACGCAGCAACAGAAAGTAATAAGAACCAAACTCACCATGAACTTCTATTGTTGCTGCTTTCAATTTCCTTTTAAACCTGAAAGATGTTGAATGACAATTATTGAATGGAAATCTGTCATATATAGAATAATCAGTAATTCATCAATGTACACTTTTTTTTTGTTGTGTGTAAGTCTCCCTTGCTTTCCTTCATATGAAACAATTGTTATTTGTAACAAGTTACATAATAGAACACATCCAAAATACAGATGGGTAATACTTAAGTGTGATAACGGACAAAGATTTCCAATATGGCTATTATAAAGTTGGCAAAGATTTCCAATATTGTTTTTATTATACTATATATTAAATGCAAATCATCCTCTTTCTCTCTTTTTTTTTAAATCTAGAAATCTAGTGCGAAAGGTTCGTCAATGAAAATGTCATGGGAAGTAACGAACTGTAAGGGAGATAAGAGCTAAATCAAATCCTGCCAAAATGATTATATTACTATTCTCTAAAATATGTAAAAAAAATATTTAAAAAATTTATATTCTTTGAGTTGGTAGTTCAAATAAAATTCCTATGTTAAAAGTCATAAATAAATAACTTCCAAGTATAAAATATTATAACAAAAAATGTAACCCTATCAGATAATCAGTTAGATAAGATAGTTTAAGGTTCTTTAGTGAGCCCATGAACCCACCCAGCTCCAATGGGTACCTGACAATAGTTGGGGAAAAGTAAAGGTGGTTATTCATTGTGCTGGCCACATGACATCCTCATCCACCTTGGTCCACAGAAACAGATGACCTTAACATCATCTGCCCATTAGATAGCAAGGTCAGAACAGGGAGCTTAATTTTAAAATCACTAGAATATGTGGTAACTAGAAAGTAAACACTTATGAGACATTTTGTTTTCTGGATAACCAGTACAACCTTTTAGCAATAACACTACATAGTCTGATTTGAAACTATTAACCTACCTTCCTATATTGTGAATGAGCATGGCCAGAGTAATAATAAACGTCAAAGCAATGGCAGCTATTATTCCAATGAGTATGTACTGAATTCTATTATTGTCAGTAGTTTCTTTCTTCATTTTCAAAGCTTCTTCTTGTGTCTAGTAACAAGCAAAGGAATGGAAACAATTCTTAGATTTTCTGTTAAGCCTATTTTTGAGAATGACAATATGTTTTGCAACCGACTTTTGTGATTATATGTAATATCAAAGTCATAGATAGATAGATAGATATAGTGCTTTTTTGTGAAGGTATGCACCGGTACGGCGTAATGGCACCTTTTTCAATGTGGGGAAAAAGTTATTACTTTTCTTGTATTTTAACTTTTTTTTTAAATTTATTAGTAGTTAATAGTTAGGCAATCCATCAGTGAGTACCTGCACCTATTTCTTTACAAAAAAAGCCCTGGATGGATATAAATGCATATGTAGATATTATGAACCAATTTTCAAAAGTTAATCTGTAGAAAACAAAAAACTTATTTACATGAGCACTCTTACTTCGGTTTTGATAATTTTAAATCCCTGCAAAGTTTCAATCTTCTGTCTTTGATGGTCTAGTATTCTGTACAAGAAAAACAAAATCATTATCATAACTAACAATTACAGTTGTAGTTTTTGCTTGGGGCTAGTAAAGCTGTCTCCTTTCCTCCATTGTAAAATATTTGATTAATGCCCTTTATTTTCAAAATGACCAAATAATTAAAACTAATGTTCCTTTAAATGTAACTTACTCTTTGAGATGTGAAGCATCAATTATTTTACCATTCTGTAAGGCATGCATAAGAAGAATAGACCTAAAGGAGTCAAAGGATAGCATTGATATTAGCTCATGAGCTTACATAAAATGTATATATAGTAAATGAAAAATATTAATGACAAAGTAATAAGAACATAAATTTGATAGATAGTTGATCACATATTTTCCTAAAGCATTCCGCTGTTAATAACACTTACTTGGATCCATCCACATCATTGTTCTCATCTTTGAAAGATACAATATCATCAGGAACAAATTCTATTGAGGAATCACTGAGTTCTCTAATGAAGAGAGAAAACAATGACACCATAACAACACCATAAACAGGCCTTCACAAACAGAGGATACACATTGATTTTAATTAATGCTAATATTGCTAGAACTTCTTTGTTTTCTTTTAGGACTGTTGTTAATACAATTTTGGTAGAAGAGTGTTTGTGTCATCCTGTAATAGTTCAGGGCTTAACAGGGGGAGGGGGGAGGCAGGAGAGCTGGTGGGCAGATGGACTGGTGGTTGGGACATTTTTGAATGAAGATTTTTGTTCAATTAAAGTGATCAATTTAAAAGGATGAAATATGAGTTTGTTATATGCATTACTTGTTGTGGCCTATACAACTAGAAAATGTATAACACAGACTTAAGTTTTTATATCTTTAAAAAAAAATTTAAATCAAGTTTAAATTCAAAGGCATGTTTGATTGACTTGGTGTATAATTTCGATGGAACTTTTAGTAAATATTTTAGCCAAATAAAAGATTCTAAAAAAAAAATGGGACATTACTGAGCAATGTCTTGCTGAAGTCTCCGTAGTTCATCTTCACTTTTATAAAATGAAAACTCAACAACTTGGGGACTGCCAACAACAAATATCTGAAAATACAATTAAATAAAACATAATTTGAAATTTTGTCATATATGCACATTATAATTAAAAACCAAAAGGCAGGCGGCCCAAAGGCAGACCCCGAATGCGATGGATTGATGATGTGGAAGCAGATCTATAACAGCTTGGGGTTAGGGCATGGAGACAAAAGGCCCAGGAGAGATCTGAATGGAAGAATGTGTTGAAGCAGGCCAGTGCCCTCCATGGGCTATAGCGCCATTGAGATGGATGGTTGGATAGACATTATAATAATGTATAGTCATTTACATTTGTTATTAACTCTTGAGATCCTCTATGCTGTATAAGTTGATAATTGCAATCATTTTACACATAGATTTGGATTTATAAACATAGCCAGTAAAGTAATGGAGTTTTGTCTTTTCTCAAATGTTTTATGGGATTTGGTCTAAGTTGAAAATAGTGCTAAGACTTTCCAGATTTATGGTCTCAAAAAAGAAAATGTTCCTTGTCTGCACTTTTATGATAGGTATCTAGTTTGTATGAAAGTTTGAGACCTGCTGAAGACTGGGATTTTTAATTTTGGGATATTAGGGCGCCTCTGAGTCCACCCAGCTCTAATGGGTACCTGACATAAATGGAGGAAAAGTAAAGGCAGTTGGTCATTGTGCTGACCACATGACACCCTCATTTACCATAGGCCACAGAAACAGATGGCCTTTACATCATCGGCCCTATAAATCACAAAATCTGAATGGGGAACTTTACTTTGTATGAGAGATAAGCAATGTAATCTTATTGCAGAATGTTGTTTAATAGAGTCAGATGATCATAAGCTTTCAGTAATTCACAATTATTTTTTTTTACAGTAATACTTCAAAAATGTGTATATCTTCCTACCTAAAGAAAGCTCTTTTTTTTTTTAAGTAAGCCTGATCAGTTACAAGTTAAGCAAGCCAGATCAGTTACAAGTTAAGCAAGCCAGATCAGTTACAAGTTAAGCAAGCCAGATCAGATACAATTTAAGTAATCCAGATCAGTTATAATTAAGTAGGCTAATTATTCCACCAAATATCAATAAATCAATCTACATACTTTATCAAACAGGAGAAACTTACTTTAAGATTGAGTGTGTCATTTCCTGCAGTATCATTGACCAAAACAGTTAAAGTGATTGCACCATAATGATCTTCAGGAAACTTGTAGTTAGTCTTAATGGAACCATTGATATCTACTTTGATAGGATCTGGCAGTGAATTCACTAACCATCCCTTAGATAAATCCTCATCAGCCTCCAGTTTGCCCAACTGATAAAACTGATGTTTGCTGTTGGCATCAGTATCTCTATCTGTGACATAATCCTATAACATTGAAAAGCATATTTAAGAACTAAATATTTTCTATTTTCTTTACTAATGATTTATGGAAAGTGTGTTTAAAAAAAAATAGAAGTTCCCTACATAAGGTTATCATTGGCCGCCTTCAGTCATAAGATGATAGGTATATGTAGCATGTGGAAGTAGGACCAGTAGAAGCCAGTTTTTTTTCCATTCAACTCACCTTTCTTTTTTGGCAGAGATCATTGATACTTCCCTGTCCATCAATTATCACACTACCACTTATATATATATAAGTAGCATTATTGACTAAATGAACACATGAATATATATATATATATATATATATATATATATATATATATATATATATATATATATATACTTATAAATTCCAACTGCCAGATTGCACTAAGCTTTTGGTTTTCCTCACTAACTCAGGCAGCCTATCACTAAAATTAAACTTGGACAGAACGAGTTCTTCCTAGCATATCACCTTCATCTCTACCTTAGTCTGATGAACCATTGGGGCACCGCAAACGAACTGTTGACCGTCCCTTGCCATTACTCTCTTTTGGCTTAGATAAAATCTATTTCAATGGCAGGTCTTTTCCATTCTTTATGTTATTTTTTCCAGCGTTTTCTGTCTGCCTCTTTTTCTTTTTCCTGGTACTGTTCCCTGAATGAAGCAAGCTTTGATGACCTTGTAATATGGCCATAAAATTAGTTTTGTGTTTTTTGACAGCAGGTCATTGTGAGGACATTTTGCCATTGTGATCCTGTTTCTAATCTCTTTGTGATGCAGTCATTGTATGTGTAATTTTGTATGTCATACCTAGGATTTTCCTATAGTATCTCAATCCCCTTGCTAGGATCCTCCTCTCAGGTTCTACAGTTAGCGTCCAAGAATTGCAAATATCCCAGAATGTGGCCATGACCAAGGAGTGCATCAGTCAGATTTTAGTTTCAAAGGCATATAGCATTATTAAGTATTCCTTCCTAATTACACAGAAGGGTAAAATAAAATAATAGCATTTAAGTAAGTATTTAAGCCTATGTTTAACTAATGATATTGAGACTACATGTATAAAAATGTATACATTTTAAAATACTTATTTTGAAAAAATACCAAATTTTAGAAAGGTTCTTACATTTAAATTAAGTATAACTTTTTCAACTTCAGAACTGGACAAAAATCCTTTTGAAAGTGACTGTGTGATAAAAACTGGCGGGTTGTCATTAATGTCCACAATATTTATGGTCACTGACTTAGGACTTGAAAACCTGTTGTCTATCCCTGAATCAGTTTTGCAAGCAATAATAGTATCAAGAGCAATGTCCTCAACTACAAGATTCAAATTAACATGACTGACATTTTCTCTGTCAAATGGTTTGATGCCCTTGATAGTGCATTTACCATCTGAAGTTGTAATGTAAAAGTTGTTTTTATATGGATTCACAGGATCATCTGGGAACAAAAAGTCAACTTTATTATTTACTGATGTTGAATTATAATGGTTTTAAAAGAGATTGATATATTTCACTTAATATACTACCCAAACTATTTGAATTCTACTAAACATCTTGCATTTATCCTACACATTTTTTAGTACATCTTTTGTGGCTATTTTTATCTAGTCATGCTGACAGTGTCAAGTTGGATAGTATCATCAACTATAAATTAGTCAATACAATAAGATAATTTTAAAACTTCAATAAAGTATTGTCCAAAGGGGTCTTATTATTTTATTTATTTAATAAAAAAAGATCAAACAAATTTTAAGCAACTTTTTGAAAAAGGCTACATAGTTAATATTTTTAAAATAATGTAGAATTTTGTGGCAACTTCAGTACTATTTACATGATATTTAATTGTTTTAAGTTACAAATTTCTGATGTTCCTTGAGATTTAAAAATTAAATCCTAGGTCAAACCTTCTGCAGGGAGAAGATTGGGAGGTTTCAAACACAAGACCATCAAGACAACAGACCAAAGCACACACCACTCCACAGGCAGACATCCAAGTAGCATTTCAAACCAAAATAAATAGTATTTTTATTGAGTCTATGATAACTATTACAGATGTTCATCTATGATGCAAAAACTATAAATAGACAGCTTTTTTGTTCCATCCGGTGTACACAGTTGGGAACTGTTGATAAGCTATGTTTTATGTTTTTTTTTAATTAGGAACTGTTGATAAGCTATGTTTTTTTTAATTAGGAAGTTTTGATAAGCTATGTTTTTTTTTAAATTAGGAACTGTTGATAAGCTATGTTTTGTTTTAAAAATTAGGAAGTGTTGATAAGCTATGTTTTTTTTTATTAGGAAGTGTTGATAAGCAATTTTTTTTAAATTAGGAACTGTTGATTAGCTATGTTTTTTTTAAAATAAGGAAGTGTTGATAAGCTATGTTTTTTTTTAATTAGGTACTGTTATTAAGCTATGTTTTTTTTTAATTAGGTACTGTTGATACACTATGTTTTTTTTAAAATTAGGAACTGTTGATAAGCTATGTTTTTTTTTAAAATTAGGAAGTGTTGATACACTGTTTTTTTTTAAATAAGGAAGTGTTGATAAGCTATGTTGTTTTTTTTAAATTAGGTACTGTTGATACACTATGTTTTTTTTAAATTAGGAACTGTTGATAAGCTATGTTGTTTTAAATTAGAAAGTGTTGATAAGCTATGTTTTTTTTTTAAATTAGGAAGTGTTGACAAGCTATGTTTTTTTTTTAATTTGGTATTGTTGATAAGCTATGTTTTTTTTTTAAATTAGTTATTGTTGATAAGCTATGTATTTTTTTTAATTAGGAAGTGTTGATAAGCTATGTTTTTTTTTAAATTAGGAACTGTTGATAAGCTATGTTTTTTAAAATTAGGAATTGTTGATACACTGTTTTTTAAAAATTAGGAACTGTTGATTAGCTATGTTGTTTTTTTTAAATAAAGAAGTGTTGATATGCTATGGTTTTTTTTAAATTAGGTACTGTTGATAAGCTATGTTGTTTTTTTTAATTAGGTACTGTTGATACACTATGTTTTTTTTTTAAATTAGGAACTGTTGATAAGCTATGTTTTTTTAAAATTAGGTACTGTTGATACACTGGGTTTTTTTTAAATTAGGATATTAAAGTTGAATTCAGCATCATTGACATTGTTTAGTTGTGAGGCTTATATTTGTGCATATTGCTGAAGTTTTAATAGATTCTGCAGGTATTACTTTACATTTAGGGCATGATAATTAGTCCATAGCCTGCCATAGGGAAATTACAATTTTCAATAATTCAATTCCATTTTACCAAAACGCCCATGACAGCCACTATAATTCTAACAAAGATGCATTTATTTACGTACCTATTGTACATTTTAATTGAGAGCCTTTATCCCTATCAGTTACAAAAACTGTTCCTATTTCCACATCACCAATTGACTCTTCTTTAACTGAAAACAATGTGTTTTGATTCTCAATAAACTCTGGTGGATGGTCGTTGATGTCTAAAACATTTATATTCAGTTGTAAGACTTCTGATTTGCGAGGCGGGTCACCACTATCTTCCGCTTGAACTTGAATCTGAATTATGCACAGAGTGAATAGTTTTTGTTATGCTTCCTTTGTTTAATGTGTTTTGTAACTCTAGTTATACAAGAAATGAATAAATATGACAGTATATATGTGTGTATATATATATACATAAGCTCATTTTGAGAGAATTTGGGAGACTAATGTTTGATAAAAGAATATCTTAAAGTAGCTTTTTAAACTTTTTGAAGGATAATTTAAATATATATGTGATTTTAAAATTTTTAATTTAAATAATAAAATGCACTTGCATTAAAAATTGAAAGCTCGTTGAAGGTTGTAATTTTCAGTATTCTTAGGGCATCACTAATTCCAAACAACTTTTGCAAATAGGACATTAGTTGGTGAAATTGAATGTGAATGGTCATTATTTTGGCCACATAACACCCTTATTAGCCTTACTTTTAAAAACAAATGAATTCTAAATCCTGCCCCATGGATCTCAAGGTCTGAATGGGGAATGGGAAAATAGATTATACATCCATTACTTTGTCCTCAAACAAACTTTTTCTTTCACCTGCATTTAAAACTAAACCCTCACCTTGAGCAGATCTTTTCGTTCACTGGAAAGTTTCTTCTCTAGGCTAAGCTTTCCACTGTCAGGATTCAAAAGAAAATAGCCAGCATCAGGAAACTCAGTGCTGTTAAGAAGATAATACTTGACAAGTGCATTGGAGGTTTTGTCAGTGTCATTATCGGCCGCTTTAAACGTGTAAACAACAGCTGCTAGGCCAGTACACTACAAAAAAAATAAAAATATATATACATGTAAATACTTACCTAGATTATTCTGAAAAATGTTCTCTTATGTAACAAGAATGACAACACAGTGCAAAACAAAACAGTACACACACAAGCTGACTTTTTCTCTAAGCCAGTTTGGGACGTCAGTACAAAACAGTTCAAAACACACAACATGAAACATCAAAACACAACAATACATGCATTTTTTAAAACACACTAATGTATAGATATATTTTAAATCTTTTTAGGTATTCATATTCTTCCTCATTCTCATTATTCAGTTGGAACCTTCAGATGACTAGACCAATATTTGAGATGAACTGCATAGTGGTTTCCAGATCAGGCAACTCTCCACAAAGTTTTCTTTCTATTGAGGTGTTTTGAGGGCAGTGTCTTTTACGGCCTCTTGGTAAAGAATGAAGTTTTGAAGAACATGATCAGCATTCTCTGCATAGGCAGAATTTGCTAGTTTCCAATTTTTAGCTTATGGAACATTTGTTGTCTCATTCTGATGTGTCTGGTTCTGAGGCAAAAGATGAGACGTTTACGTTGTCTGGATAGTTTAAAATAGGCATCGTCTTTCTTGTGATTGGGATTAGAACTGTCCATTTCGCATTTATTCTATTCACTATTCTTCATTTTTTCTGGATAGAGTGCAATGTTTAATAATTCTGTGTTCTCTCACACTTGGCCAGTGTGTCAGCCTTCTCATTTCCTTCTAGTTCTATGTGTGCTGGTATCCATTGAAAAACGGGGTTTTTTGCTGTTGTTGTTGAGCTTTATAAGTGTTGTCCTAAGTTATTTCATATAGCAGGATTGTTTTCCCATGGGTTAGAAAGACAATCCGACTGTGCAGGGTACTTTGGTGATTTACTTGTGTGGTAACTGCTAGTTCTAGTGCTTTTTTTTCTGCTCTGTGGCTGTCAGAGCTCTCCTGTTGCAATGGTCTTTCCTAGTTTTTCTCTATTGGGTTTGGGCACAACCACATAATCAGGCAGCCATCCTATAACTTCATTTATATTTCAGGTACAATTTTGCCTGCTTCTTCAATGGTAATTCATTTCTTGTTTTAACTCCCTAGAAGATAATAACTTTTGGCAACTATTGAAATTATTATAAAAGACATCATTAAAGTAAACAACACTGAATGGATGTTTGTTTCACATAAAATTTCAGTCTGTAGAAAGATTAGATAACTTGTTAGAAGCTCCACATCAGAATATTTTATGATTATCACTTCTACTTACTTCTGGTATTGATGGGAATGGATCACTGTTCACAAAATATGGGTTATTATTATTAACGTCAAGTATTGTAATGTGTAAATTTGTCAAGTTTGATCGAGGGGGGTCGCCCTGATCTATGGCTTTCACTTCCAAACTGAAAAGAAAAACAAAAAAATTATTTAAAAAAAAAACAACAAAAGCTTATATTAAGTGTACTTGAACCAATTAGTTTCGATCAGTCATGTAATTGAATTTGTAATAGATCTAGACTAACAATAATAAAATATTTATAAAAATAAACAAATGGGGAAACAACCTGATCCTGAACTAAGCCTGAAACTAGTGGACTGTCGTGCGCGCTTGAAGTTTTCTTTGCATTTAATATTGGTGTTTTAGCGTATAGGAAGTAGTTTCTTTTAAGTGCGTTTTGTTGTCTAGAAGATTGTGTGTGTGTGTGTGTTTACGTCATCCTTAGTTTCCGCAAGAGAGAGAGAGCTGCTTTTGTGAGCTGGGTAGCTGGTTTTTTGGTTCCCCTTGTAAGGGTACGTAAGTACATAGTTTTATTAAGTAAGCTGATCTTTCGGTACGGGTGTCGCTATTGAAAAGTTCTTTCTTGTAGCGGCAGTGCTAGATCTAGGTTTTCTTTTCGTTTCAGGGTGTTAGGTTTGGGCTATGGGAAAGTGTGTCGTCTTTCTGCCCTTGGAGTTGTGTAGCAACTATCGGTGTTGAGGTGTAGGGAGTTGAGCTTCTGTTGGGCGCCGAGATGGAGTGTGAGTGTAAAGGTGTAGTACGGACTAATTAGTATCAAATGCTAACTTCAAGGATATTGATGTACATGCAAATATGTTTGAAACTTACAATTAAGTTTAATTAAATATTGTTTCTGTTGACAACTGTTGTTATTCACTAAATGTTCAGTTGAATAACTGTTATGCAATGTTTGTAGTTTACATGCTATTACCTTTAGGTTCTTGTGTTACTCTGTTCAGGCTGGGGATACGGGACCGTAATATTATATCATACCCTAGCTAATCTCACCTCACCCCATACCAACATGGCTTTAGGAAATATAGATCATGTGAAACACAACTAATAGGACTAATTGATGATTTCTCAAAAGGTTTAGATAATAGTGAACAAATAGATGCTATCTTACTAGACTTTTCCAAGGCTTTTGACAAAGTTCACCACCATAGTTTGCTTAAAAAATTAAAATATTTCGGCATTAACGGTCCACTGCATCAGTGGATTAAAGATTTTCTGATAGGGAGAGAACAAACTGTAATAATAAATGGCTCTAAATCAACACCAATAACAGTAAACTCAGGTGTACCTCAAGGAACAGTCTTGGGTCCACTACTATTTTTAATTTACATAAATGATTTACCAAATTGCATTAGTTCAGGAACAAAAGTCAGATTATTTGCAGACGATTGCATAATATATAGAACAATAAAAACAAAACAAGACACAGATATTTTACAAAGAGAATTAGATGAATTACAGAAATGGGAATCAAATTGGAGCATGTCTTTCCACCCAGAAAAATGTCAGTTGTTAAGAGTAACAAAAAAACTAAAACAAATTAATTCCACTTATCTTATTCATGGCAAACCAGTAACACAGACTAAAAACTCAAAATACCTAGGTGTTATAATAAATGAAAAACTGTCATGGAATCCACATATTGATGAAACTATAAAAAAATCCAACAAAGCATTAGGGTTTATTAAAAGAAATTTCTATAAATCAAATAAGAACATAAAACTAAAATGTTATTTAACCTTGGTTAGGCCAATAATAGAATATGCATCCACCGTGTGGGACCCCTCAACTCAAGAAAACATTAAGAAACTGGAACAAACACAAAATAGAGCAGTGAGATTCATAACAAACGAATATTCACATTTGACTAGGGTAACACCATTAGTAAAATCACTAAATTTAGAAAGCCTTCAGGACAGAAGACTCAAAAGTAAAGTAGCAATTATACATAAAACACTGAACCATAATCTTCAAATAGAAAAACAAAATTTAATAAAATACTCTGAAAGACACAAAAATAAAGGCACATTCCTCGTCCCATATGCTAGGACAAATTTGTACAAATACTCCTTCTTCCCTAGTGCTATTAGAGCATGGAATGGGTTGCCTGAGCTAGCCAGAAAAACCAGTGACTTGGCAGAATTTAAGTCATTGGTTAATATGCATGACTAAATGCATGACGCGTAGGACGTAATCATCTTCTTTTTTGAAGTAACGTCTGTATTATATAAGAAGAAGATAATCTGAAATCCCACCCTGACAGAAATGGGGGCTTGTCCAAACAATATGTAATTGTCAACTTTGTGTCCTTTATTTGACCGTTAGAACCATCATAAGATATATAACAAATATGTAATGTTTATGTATTAAATAAAATTAAATACATTTAAGGCGTTTGAGCGGTCTGATGATTTATGTACAGCACACGATATATTATTTGGGCATCCCTTGTATTGTGCCTAATGTGAGTAGTTTGGTAAACTTAGAGTGTGTAATTACTCTTTGAAACTATTGTAACTTGTTTTTGTATTTATTGTCACCAACGCCTGAATCCTCTGACTCTGAGCGGCAACGTGTGAGTGGATAGAGTGCCTGTCGACGGGATCGACCTGAATCTGTGCGGTTTGTTGGCTGGTGTACCGGAACCGTCCTGAAGTTAGAACCGTTGGTCTGTTCCAGTGGCTGCCTGTGGCGTTTCTCTTCTGCGGAGCCTGGAGTGAGGCGATTCCTTCCGACGCGGGATACTGAGCAGATAAGTCCTTGGCCCTGTTTTTGTCGATGCTCCCGTGATTTCAGTTCGCCCTTTATAATTAAGTAATGATATATATTCTGTTTCTCTCTATGATCTGACTTTGGGTTTTGTTAGTGATAGTTAGACTGTAATTATTAATTAAGGCTTCATAGTCTATGTAATGGAGACGAGGTTGACTTTAACCGCCCAGTTCATCAGTGACGGCCGTGCACTCGGGTATGATGGTGAGAGGTTGGAGAGGTATGTGGCAGAGTAGAAGGTTGACTACGAGAGAACCAAGAATGAGGAGTTTGAACGTAAGAAGGAGGAGTTTGAACGTAAGAAGGAGGAGTTTGAACGAGAGAGGGCTAGGCTTGAGCGAGAAGAGAGGTTGAGAAAAGAGGCGAAGGCAGAGGAAGAGAGGTTGAGAAAAGAGGCGATGGCTGAGGAGAAAGCCAGACTTAAGCGTGAAGAGAGGTTGAGAAGAGAGGCGAATGCGGAGGAGGCCACTAGACATGAACGGGAGGAGAAGGCTAGGCGTGAGGAACACGAGAGGTGAAAGGAGAGAGATGCTAGAGAGGAGCTCAAGAAAAAAGATGAACTGGAGTTGGCACGGCTTAAAGAGAAGTCGGCGCCAGAGGCAGGTGCAGTGGCAGGTCAGGCAGTTGAGGTGCGACAAAAGAGTGTCTTGGACAGGCTAGACAAGAACTTCCAAGGCATGAAGGAAGACGATGATCTTCTGGCGTACCTGACGCACTTTGAGGCCGTGGCAGCAAGGTGTAAGATTGAGAGTAAGGAGTGGTCCCTGCTATTGTCGTACAAGTTGACGACATCGCTCAAAAACTTTATGTTGAGGGACAGTCTGTTCCTTAGCGACAAATATGAGGATGTCAAAACAGCACTTCTCCGCCACGCAGACATCAATGCGGAGACATGCCGCAAAAGGTTTCACCGGGTCAAACCACGGCAGAATGACTTCCATGGGTATGTGACTGAGCAGAGGACCGCACTGGACAACTGGTGCAAAATGGCTGAGGTAGGAAAGACAGTAGATGAGATCAAAGATCTCTTCATTAAAGACGGAATCCTTGAAAGTGTATCAAGTGACGTGTACAGGCAGCTTGTCTTAAACAGAGTACGGTAGAGAACATGCTGGAGGTAATCGAAGGTTTTAAGGTAGCTGATTCGAATGTATCAATTAGTCCCCATTTCTGTCAGGGTGCGCGCTTGAAGTTTTCTTTGCATTTAATATTGGTGTTTTAGCGTATAGGAAGTAGTTTCTTTTAAGTGCGTTTTGTTGTCTAGAAGATTGTGTGTGTGTGTGTGTTTACGTCATCCTTAGTTTCCGCAAGAGAGAGAGAGCTGCTTTTGTGAGCTGGGTAGCTGGTTTTTTGGTTCCCCTTGTAAGGGTACGTAAGTACATAGTTTTATTAAGTAAGCTGATCTTTCGGTACGGGTGTCGCTATTGAAAAGTTCTTTCTTGTAGCGGCAGCGCTAGATCTAGGTTTTCTTTTCGTTTCAGGGTGTTAGGTTTTGGCTATGGGAAAGTGTGTCGTCTTTCTGCCCTTGGAGTTGTGTAGCAACTATCGGTGTTGAGGTGTAAGGAGTTGAGCTTCTGTTGGGCGCCGAGATGGAGTGTGAGTGTGAAGGTGTGGTACGGAAACCTGTTGGTGTGATATTAGACTAATTAGTATCAAATGCTAACTTCAAGGATATTGATGTACATGCAAATATGTTTGAAACTTACAATTAAGTTTAATTAAATATTGTTTCTGTTGACAACTGTTGTTATTCACTAAATGTTGAGTTGAATAACTGTTATGCAATGTTTGTAGTTTACATGCTATTACCTTTAGGTTCTTGTGTTACTCTGTTCAGGCTGGGGATACGGGACCGTAATATTATATCATACCCTAGCTAATCTGAAATCCCACCCTGACATGGACAACCTATAAACATGGAAGATTGTATTGTTTCTATAGTCTCCTCCTATAATTCATGTTGTGTTCATTAAGACTCAGATGACAATGTATAAAGAGGACTAATTCAGCTTATACAACCACATCAGTCAAGTACAAATTATTTTCCTTGTTTGTGATATCAAACAAAATAATTAATTACTAATCTCTGATTTAACTTTTTTTTATTGATTCTTGTGTTGTCAGGGAAAAGACTGAATTGTGCGAAATTTCACCTTGATCTGCAAATGGGTATGGAAAAGCAAAAATGTACAAACTTTAGACCAGACAGACAGAGTGAATTGATATAAGCTTTGTTAAAAAAAAAAAGATTAAATATACAAAACTTGGACCAAATAAAAGATACATAAGATATGTGAGGTGTAATGACCTATATAATATGTATAATTCAGGTAATGCCAGAACATTATGTCTTGTAACAACAAGGATAAGGTTATAAAATAATAAATTAAAGCCAACTATTTCTTTATTCCACAGACTGATTTTGGCCTTATCTTATTTTATATGATACAGACGTTACTTCAAAAAAGAAGATGATTACGTCCTACGCCTCTTGCATTCAGTCAACCAATGATGTAAATTCTGCCAAGTCACTGGTTTTCCTGGCTGGCTCAGGCAACCCATTCCATGCTCTAATAGCACTAGGGAAGAAGGAGTATTTGTACCAATTTGTCCTAGCATTTGAAACAAGGAATGTGCCTTTATCTTTGTGTCTTTCAGAGTATTTTATTAGATTTTGTTTTTGTATTTGAAGATTATTGTTCAGTGTTTTATGTATAATTGCTACTTTACTTTTAAGTCTTCTATTCTGAAAGCTTTCTAAATTTAGTGATTTTACCAAAGGTGTTACTCTAGTCAAATGTGAATATTTGTTATTATAAATCTCACTGCTCTATTTTGTGTATGTTCCAGTTTCTTAATGTTTTCTTGAGTTGATGGGTCCAAAACAAAGGATGGTTATTCTATTATTGGCCTAACCAAGGTTAAATAACATTTTAGTTTTATGTTCTTATTTGATTTATAGAAATTTCTTTTAATAAAGCCTAATGCTTTGTTTGATTTTTTGATAGTTTCATCAATATGAGGATTCCATGACAGTTTTTCATTTATTATAACACCTAGGTATTTTGCGTTTTTAGTCTGTGTTACTTGTTTACCATGAATAAGTACTTTACATAAAAAAGAAAACTAATTTCAATCAAGAAGCACCCATCAGAGGAACAGATGTTTAGGCTGTGTGACCAACACCTTATCACTACTCCTGTCAGAGGTAGCTAATAGAATAGGTCAAAGTCAAAGCCTAGTCAAAATCTGTTAGTTAGCTTTTAAACATTAGGTTACCATGTCAACTATTTTTTTAACATTACGTTCTAAATTACACAAGTGAATAAACTATCAACAAGACATCAATATCTCAAACCAGAAAATGAAACATTCTTTTTTTTTAACAAATCATCACTACTGACCTGTAGTCTCCTGGTGCACCCACCATACTTTCATTAACAAAGACTTGACCAGTTTGAGGATTAATGTTAAAATAACTGACGTTGGAAGGCTGAAAAAAAAAAGGGTTACTTCCAAATTATACATTGAAATAGGACAGATCATAACAAGAAAACATGAATGATGCATACCTGTTACATAATTGCAGAACTTCGAACCAATTTGTAGACAGGAAAATGCTGAATTAAATGTAGTGTAATAACGGACATTCCTGACCAGGGTTTGAACTATGGACTTTCCGATTCAACAACTTTGCTTAGAAGTAACAGATTAGGAACAAGACCAGGCAAACAAATCACTTAACCCATTCCATTCAGAGTTGCACAAAATAATCATTTTGATCAGTAGTGTTTTGCCAGCCCTGCACTTTACTAATCAGAGATCAATACATACAATGCCTTTGGATTTACGTCAAAGAGACCTTCCTGCAGGCCAGAAAGATGGCCACTATTTGTGCTGTGATATCATAGGTTTGATCTCTGCACAGATCAAAGTCCAGTCCAATGTCTTTTAAGAGTTTTCAGAACAAGTTCATCATAATGTTGTGCATCTGGCTCAACAATTTCAAAGTAACCAATAAATGACTCTTTTATTTTGAAATTCTCAACATCCTAGTAATGAACTATAAAGGATACTTGCGCTTGGTGAGAATAACAATTAACAACTATAATATACCAAGTTACTCCTTGTGAGCTACCCCACAGGGAAAGAGTTAATCTGTGTGAAATACATGCAACAGGGTCATTAACTTATATAACAATGTGAACGTCGAGATTACATGGCATTGTCCTAAAATTTAATATAAAAAAAAAAGAATTTTTAACACTTACTTGGGCAACGGGGGGATTTTCAAATTTGTACCCCACCCCCGCTAGCTGAATATGAATATGTCTAAGCCAAATCTCAACAAAATACTTTTTTTTTCTTTTTTTTTTTTTAAAACATCAGTAAGAAAAGTGCTACATTAAAAAAACACATTCGTCTTATATCTTTACTTGTTATTTCACAATTACAAAGAAAAGAAACTATTTAATGTTTTTTGCATTAAGATGTGGCTGAGTGGTATAAACCACTAGGCTACCTGTAGAGGGGCTCTATTCCAAATCAAAACTCAAGATGAGGGGGGGGGGGGGGGGGGGGGGTTTAACCCAACCCCAAATGGCAGAACAGAAACCATCTTCCAAATGTACGGTACACAAAAGTAACTTGAACTCGAGCACATAATGAGCCTATTGTAGCATGAAGTCACAATGTACACAAGCCCAAACAAACAAAAATAGGTACAGGAAAAAAAAATCATACCTTTAGGGGAGGACTACCTTTGAAAATAGTCATTTTGGACCAAGATGGCAGCCATCACCTTGGCAACCACAAAAATCACACCCAACATTCAAATTTTCTTTTATCAGGGTAAGTTTACTGTACCAACCAACCAGTTTTGATAATACGTTTTAGATTAATATTAAAGAATAACAATTGTTAGGAGAACCTCCCCTTCAAATTGAATTGATAAGAACTCAATGGTTGATTGTGTTGAAAGGGATCACCGCGTAAAAAAAGACATATTGACTGTAAACTAATAACAAAATTATTGTAATAATAATAATAATAATAATCTTTATTGTCCGTATGGAAAGTTGTCTTACAATTTGTGCATTACACCAAACAAAAAAACATTACAACTATAAAAAAAACAAAATGTACATTCACACGAGACTCACTCATAATTTACATGTGAAAAAGTTTATATCAGATTGTTCTTATTTAATGATTTGATTGCCAAGGAAAAACAAAAGAGTATTTGTGTCTTTTTGTCTTTGCTATCGGTGTCTTGTATCTCTTTTGTGATGGTAAAATCACAAAATCCTGACGCAAGGGGTGATTCTTTATTTCGAGGATCTTGTTAGCTTTTTTTATAGATGTTTGTCTCAAACAACTGCCCAAATGGGGTTTGTTTTTTGCCAATGATTTTACCAGCAGCATTTAGGATTCTATAAAGTTTATTTTTATTTTTAATGCTCAGATTGCCATACCAGGCCAGTGATATTGAAACAAAGTATTGCAAAGTAAATCATTTAAAATTAGGGAGCTGAAAAAAAATGTGATTGTGATACCTATCTAACATCAACTTTTAAGAATATCAACTAGAAAACAATCATTCATCAATTTTTTTTTCTTATACACCATTTGCAATCTTAAGCAATAAACAATCTAGTGTTCTTTTTGTCATTTCACATCGTCTGCTTGAACCCTTTAAATGAAATCCCAAGTAAACATCTACCTACCACTAATGAGTAGGTAACTTTTGCATTCTGACCAACGTCTGCATCAGTAGCTGAGATTGGCTGAGGCTGTATATTGACAATATCATTGATTTTACGATCTTCTGCAATTTTGGCTATATAGTTCACACCTTCAACAAAACCAAAAAATATTTCTATAAATTCTTCTATAAATGTTAGACACACTTTTGGTTAAAATTCTAAATGTGTAAAAAAAAGTTTTGTCTTTCATATCATTTTGAAAATAATCAATAAAAGTTATTGTCTATAGACATTTTTGTTTTCTTATCTTTAGTGATTTAGTCCAAATTGAATCACTTTGGTGATAAAATGTAATGAATTAAAAAAAAAAAAAAACATGATATTAAGTTTGTCCTAGTACCTGGAGGGATATTAAAATGAGGATCATTGTCATTCACATCTAATAGCTCTATCTGTATGACCAATGAAGCTCGTCTTCTTTGTTCCAGTTCTGGATTGTCTGTCGCCAATACAGTTAGAGTATACACTGATTGCTTCTCTCTGTCTAATGAGCCAGCAACAGTTATTTTCCCCTAAACAAAACCATACAAAAGTTTTGAAGTATTTGTATTAATTTCTACTTTCTCTTTCTCTTTGCAACTTTTGTTTCTTGGCCTATATTTTAAAATAAACATATTTTTGAGAAATGCTTAGGCTATAAAATATTAACAAGAACATAAAGTTCTATACCTTTATTTTAGGCCTTTAGACCTTTAATATAATATAAGGTAAGCTAAAATCCTAAATCTACAATAGACACAACAAATGTTTAACACAGTGACTTGAACTGGGTCTATTGAGACACTTGTTCTCTACTTAGTAGACATCATTCAGTCTGGAAAAAACAGTGTACTTGTTTTCACCCTGGGGGAGCGGTGGCTGAGCAGTAGAGTGCTTGGCTTCGAACCAGGGGTCCTAGGTTTGAATCCTGGTAAAGACTGGGATTTTACTTTTGGGATCTTTGGGAGCCTCTGAGTCCAACCAGCTCTAATAAGAACCTGATATTAGGTGGAGAAAAGTAAAGGCGGTTTGTTGTTGTGATGGCCACATGACACCTTTATTAACTCTTTCTCTCCGTAATTATTTACCACATTCTGGTGGAACCAATGTTGGTATCGTCTGTTAGGAGAGAAAGAGTTAACTTAGGCCACAAAAACAGATGACTTTAACATTATCTGCCCTATAGATGGCAAGGTCTGAAAGGGGAACAACTACACTACTACTGTTTTCACCCACAAAAATTGTTCGATTGGCAATATTCAACAAGTACTGATTGTGTATTGCTGTTGTTTGTTTTCAATTGTATCTTATTTGTTTCCATATTATTATTGTTATAGAGGTGGACAATAGTAGTCAAACTGAAATCCCATTTGTTTGGCACAATAAAATAGTAGAAAGATCTACTGTGATTGTAATGTCCCAATCAGATATCAGTTGCTACTTTGCTTTTTGTTGAATCTTTGTCTAGATAGTTTAGCTGTTTCTGTAAATTTTTAAGACAACTACTGCCTTATGTACAGTATACATCCCCTCAATGTCCAGGTTAGAGCCGTTCCCTTTTATTTGTTATACCTTTTTTGTTTTTCTTTTCCCATACTTACAGTTTGAGAGCTGATATTAAATAGTGCTGTTTCATCTCTAAACGTGTAAGTCACTAGTGCATTAGCTCCCTCATCCTTGTCAGTGGCAGTGATGTTGCATATAGAGGTTGATAGATTTGAATTTTCCAAAACTTGAAAGACTGTTTGGTTTCCGATAAACTCAGGATCATTGTCATTGATGTCCAAGACTGTTATATCCACTGTTATGTTGGAAGAGAGAGGAGGGTTGCCATTGTCTTGAGCTACTATAATGAAGGAAACTGTGGATTGGTTCTCCCTGTCAAGTGGCTTGTTTAATTTGAGTCTACCTGCAGATTAAGAGATGAAACCTCTAGTTACTTTTATTTATGACAACAAATCAGTTTCTAAGCATAGCTTATCAAATTAAAGACTAATTTAAAACAATCATATATATATCTATAGTGACATTTGTCCAAAAAATATTAAATTTTAATCATCATTTGAATTCAAGATCAAGTAAAGTTCCCCTTTCAGACCTGGTGGTCTATATGGCAGATGATGATCTCTTTCTGTGGCCTACGGTTAACGAAGGTGTCGTGTGGCCAGTACAACTACCAACCACTTTGACTTTTCACCAACTAGTGTCAGGTACAAATTAGAGCTGGGTGGACTCAGAGGCACCTAAGGATCCCAAAATTAAAAATCCCAGTCTTCTCCAGGATTTGAACCCGGGACCACCGGTTCGAAAGCCAAGTGCATTACTGCTCAGCCACCATGCCTCCATTTGAATTGAAGATAACATGTGATAAAACTGCTTAGCAAATTGAATAATAATAAAAGAAAAGACTGATTTCAAGAAAATGAAGATGAATGCTCATTGTAAGGAAGTAAACTTTATGTCAAGATTTTATATATTTAGATTACATAGCATTCTAATCAATGGCTACAATCCAAAGATTTTGATATCTCATTGAGTACACTTGCAACTGTTACTTTCTTACCATTGGGACTGATAGTGAAATAATAAGAATCATTAACACTGAATGTAACATCCTGATCTTTGTCTGCATCAGTTGCTAATAACGTGGTTACTTCAGTTCCAATCTTAGTGCCTTCTGATACATTTAAGTGGAGCATGCTCTGTTGACCATCTAAATGTATCACTGGACGATTGTCATTGACATCTGTCAGTAGGATTGTGGCAGAGGCTAAATCAAATAGAAAAACAATTTATGAAAGGCCTAAAAAGAAATCATTATGTCCCTAAGAAGTTTATGATCTTGTGAGTCAGGAAGTAAATTTGTCAATTGCGTCCTATTTCAATGATCTTTTCACAAGAAGCTAATAACTCAGATAATTGTAATCATCTTCTTTTTTTAAATACGTCTGTATTTTATAAGAAACTGCAATTTCTAACTGCACACATAAATGAGAACATTTTCATTTCACTAATTTTGCAACACAATATTTTTTCTTAGACTGAAGAATCTACACAACATAAGTTTCAATTACAGCAAAAATATTGTTTAACCAGAATTTTCCTTGAATAAAATACTACCTAACATCAGCAGAAATCGCAGCACTTGCCTCAAATGTTTCTTAGTGTTCAGTAAAAAGACATAAATGAACATTTTGCACACCGTCTAGAAATCATTAATCATTAGCTGGACTGATAAGAGAAGAATGTATTTACATTGTAATATAAGTAAATGATTAACCTGTTGCTGTTTGTGGTGCCTTCTGCTCAGCATTCATGTCTTGCACCACAATTTTCAGAATAATCTGTTGAGCTGTTTCTCTGTCTAATGTTGAGTTCACATAAATCTCACCAGTCGATCCATTTATCTCAAACCAGTTCTGTCATACAATGAAAAATGTACTCATTTTTTAAACAGTATTACAGGTTCAGAAATTTAAACAAATAGTAAAAAGAGAGACCATAGTGGATATAATATAAATAAAAAAAGTAAAGTACCCATTCCAGATCTTGACATCTATAGGGCAAATGATGTAAAGGCCATCTGTTTCTTTGTCAGATGGTTAAGGAGGGTGTCTTGGCCAATTCAAATTTAATTTCCTTAACTTAAGTCAGATATTCATTAGAGTTGGATTGAATCAAGGGTATCTAAAAAAAACTGAAATTCAAAATCCCAGTATTCACCAAGATTTGAGGCCATGACATCTCAGTTCTGAAACCAAGATTTGAAGCCAGGACATCTCAGTTCTGAAACCAAGATTTGAAGCCAGGACATCTCAGTTCTGAAACCAAGATTTGAAGCCAGGACATCTCAGTTCTGAAACCAAGATTTGAAGCCAGGACATCTCAGTTCTGAAACCAAGATTTGAAGTCAGGACATTTCAGTTCGGAAACCAAGATTTGAAGCCAGGACATCTCAGTTCTGAAGCCAAGACTTTTACCACCCAGTCACCATGCCCCTGTCTCAAGGTTTTCAAATATGTCTGGAATATCTTATCGTCTTTTATAATACAGACGTTACTTCAAAAAAGAAGATGATTATGTCATACATGTCAGACATCTAGTCATGCAGGTTAACCAATGACCAATAACCAATATGTGGCTGAATGGGTTGACTCAAGGGCATCTTAATTATCCTGAAATTCAAAATCTGGGTCTTCACTGGGATTCAAACCCGAGACTTCTCCGTTCTGAAGTCAAGCACTTTACCACTCCGCCAACATACCCCAAATATGTGTGGAATGTTTTGCTGAGTGGCGTAAACCTTTAGGTTACTTAATATGGGGGCCTGTACTCCATTACAACACTCTAAGATTATAGAAAAGTTTAGTATTTTATGTGGCTAAGCAGGACCAGCTGTGACCTACATATATTGACATATGTGACACAGACCAGTCTTCATTATGCCCAGGGTATAAAATATATACAACTGTTAAGATATAAAATTAAAATGCAATATTTACTGTAAAACGAGAAATATCCACATTTCTATCTTTTTCATCAGATGCTTTGGATTCATTCCAAAACAAATAATACTGTAAATTGTTATTGACATCAGGATCCGAAGCTGAAACTTGCATCACCTAGCAATAAAAGTAGAATGAAACAAGTGTTTTAAAATTGTTTATTTATGTAAATCTTCTTATCTTGATAAAAACTATTTCATAGATTTCAAGAGAAAATTTGTTTTGATTATAAAATATGTCATAATACTGATAGCTCAAAAAAAAATAAGAGTGGAAATTCATGTGTGAGTCAACATCTGAAGTGCCATCACACAGAAAAGTCTGACAACATTTTGTGTTACTAAGTGTGATGTATGAATACAAACATATCTGACTGTATATACTGTTTGTATGAATGTATGTCATTAAATTAAACCATTATAAGTTATAACAGGGTTCCCATGGCCTCCTGATTTTCCAGGAGCTCCTGAAAATCTCCTGAAATTATTTAAATCTCCTGAATAATAGACCAAATTGTGATCAAATATTCTATCATAAACCTTCAAAAGCCCTGTAGAAATTGTAGCTTTTCTGTCCACTAATAAAAGATAACTCATTTCCAAAACTACTTTGTAGCAGTCTTAATATTTTTAACAATAGCCCTATCCGTAACTGTGGCATCAGGTGAAAGAAGCTTCTTGTGCTTCAAACTAATCAAGAATTACTTGATGTCAACAATTCACTAAGATAGATTGAACAATTTTGCTATTTTTGCTATTGAGCTTTATCTATGTAGGAAACATAACTTTGATGATATACTGTATGACTTCGCAACACAGAAGGCTTGTAAAGTAAATTTGATAGAGATTTTGTACTTAGTAAAGATAGAATAAATGTAAAGACAAATTTATTTTCTTAAAATCTTAATTTCCCTTATTGTCCATATCCCTACCCAGACTGGGCCCTGTGCAATCTGTTTCACATAGTGCACTGCAATTGTTAAGGCTGGCCCTGGGGGAGAAGATTTGGGTTGCCCCTTAGATAAAGCAACATGATCCCCAAATTTCCAAATCTGATGCTAAAACTTTCAAAGTCCTTCAATGTAACATCCGAGGACTTATTCCAAAGACACTTGAAGTAACTAACCTGCTCCACAAAGAGTGTGTGGATGTTGCCTTACTACAAGAATGTCTGATAGGTGAAAAAAGAAGTGTCTCAATACCCGGGTACTCTGTTTTCCACTGCTCCTGTGGGGATTGCCGGGGCCTGGTTACATTGGTGGCTAATGCTCTGGTCGCCAAGAAAGTGTCCACAGACTTGAGTCAGGGGAGGACAGACACTTTGGTATTAGAAATTTGGAAAAATAATAGACGCTTCAAGTGCATCAATGTTTATAGTTTATAATCCACCAAAACAAGAACTGGCTTTAGATGTCAGAGAGACAATAACTGTAGACACTATCATAGCTGGAGATCTAAATGCCCATTCACCTATGATGACACTGATCAGTCTGGTAAAAAAGTTCATGACCTATGCAATTCTACGAACCTTTTTCTTGTGCAAAATAAACACTCTCCTCCTACTCTTCTGCATGCTAGCAATGGTTCACTATCACGAGCAGATCTTTCTTTAGTCTGTGCTAACTTGGAATCTGTCATAACTTATCAAGTACTAGGCGATATTGGTAGTGACCACCTTCCAATATTACTGACTGCCACTCTTTCTAAAATGAACACCAAGACCACTAAAGAACCACGAAAGTGGTGCTATAGTAAGGCTAATTGGAAAGGATACGAGACAGCTGTCGACAATGCCCTTGAAAAAATCCATGTAGAGTCTAGCTCTGTCGACCTTGTGTACCGTAAAATAACAACAGCTATCCTGGGCATGGCTAAAAAGTTTATTTCTCGAACTTACCCTTGTAAAAAATTCCAAAACTTTTGGACGGCTGAAATAAAAAAACTTGTTATGGCTCGGAGAAGGGCATACAAAAAGGTCCAAAAGAACCCAAACAATCCAAAACTCAGGCAGAAATACAACAGACTCAGCCTACTAGTCAAAACGTCTGTGGACAGGGAAAAACGAGAACGTTGGATCAACACCTGTGCAAGGTTAAACCTAAGGGATAGCTCTAAGGCTTGGAGTCTTCTGAGAAATCTCGAAAATGCTGGGCATACGAAAACAGCTACCCCATTATCTTCACCCAGTAGGGTAACCATTTCATCAAAGAAGAAAATTGCCACCTTGTTGAACAAATATTTTGCTAAGATCAACAAGGCTGCCAAGAAGTCCCCAATGTCCAAAGCCATTGATAAAGCTCGCAAAGCTGATGAAAAAAAAGACCGAAAGGAACCACAGACCGAAAGTGCTGAGGGAACGATGAACTCCCCCTTCTCGATAGGTGAGCTTAATGCTGCCATAAGAAAATGTCAGCTTAAAAAGGCTCCCGGGCCGGATGGTATCACCCCCAAAATGCTTAAGCATGTAGGGGGGAAAGGAAGGGCTGTGCTCTTGGCATTCGTAAATAGAACCTGGGCAGATGGTCATCTGCCCAGGGCCTGGAAACGTGCCACCATTATTCCTATACCAAAAAAGGGAAAAGATGCTTCCACTGCTGAGGGCTACAGGCCCATCTCACTCACATCTTGTGTGGGAAAGATGGCTGAAAAAATGGTAAATGAGCGTCTGGTTTGGTACCTTGAGAGTTCCCCTATAGCTCCAGAACAGGCTGGTTTCAGGGCTGGAATGTCCACTATAGACCAAGTCAACATCTTTGTGCAGAGAGTAGCAGATGGATTCCAAAGGACCGAAAGCACATACGCAGTCTTCATTGACTTAAAACAGGCATATGATAAAGTATGGCGGCCTGGTTTGCTTCATAAGATAAGAGCCGTGGGGGTGCGGGGACGGATATATTACTGGATTAGAGACTTCCTACAAGAGCGTACAATAAGAACAAGAATGTATGGAGAAGTCTCAGGGGAAATGACCCTCGAGCACGGCCTCCCCCAGGGCTCTGTCCTGTCATGCGCCCTTTTCACGGCCTTCATAAATGACCTACCGGCTCAGCTAAAATGCCAAAAGCTGCTATATGCTGATGATATTGTCCTTTGGAAATCCGGAAGGAGCGCAACCTCTATACAAAAAGTGCTACAAGAAGATCTCCATACGCTCTGCTCATACACACAAAAATGGAGGCTAGAAATAAACAACTCCAAGACAGTCTATTCTCTGTTCACGCTCGGGACTGGCATTCTCAGGCAACCTTTCCAGCTCTCCCTCAACGGAGTGGCTCTCAGCATGGAAAAGCTACCCAAGTACCTTGGTGTAACTTTAGATCGCAAACTAAAAATGTGTGAGCACATCCAGGATGTTGTAAGAAAGGCCTCAGGGAAACTTTGCATTGTGCGGAAGCTGGCATCCTTGAAGTGGGGAGCCAGAGCAGACATGCTCCGATCCCTGTATTTAGGAGCAGTCGGATCACAGATAGACTACAGCCTACCTGTGCAAATTTATGGCTCTAGGACTGCTCTTGAACAACTTGATAAAATACAGTCCCAAGCACTAAGATTTGTCTGTGGAACCTTTAGGACAAGTCCAGTAAATGAGGCTGAAATAATGCTAATAAAGGTCCACTAAACCTTAGGAGGGAAAGGTCAGTACTGACCTGCTATGAGCGGTATAAAAGGCTGGATGAATACCTCCCAGCTAGAAAACTAGTGGATGGTTGGAGATGCAGAAGACGTATCCAGATGCAGTCTTTTATGCATCGTGCCACTAGACTATCTGATGAAGCTGGCCTCTCCACCAACCGACAAAACATTCAACGCTTTCAACCCCTTCCCCCTTGGTGTCGCCCAACGACCCCAGACATACACTTGAAATTAGTAGACCCTAATGCCACTAAGCAAAGCCGTTCATCTAACGACCTTCAAATCCTAGCTCTGGAGACCATAATACCTTCAAGCCCAGTGCTATTTTTGCATACACTGATGGATCAGCATCAATAGATTCTGGAAGAGCAGGCTATGGAGCCTACATCGAGTTTCTTGGCTCTTACACAGTCAAAATCTTTGGACCATGTGGTAGTGTTTGCAGTTTTGATGCGGAGACCATGGCAGTCTGTGAAGCCTTAAAAGTCATTGACTCTCAACTCGGCGAGGGACATTTGAGGGCAACACAGATTGTTGTGGTCACTGAGTCAAAATCAGTACTACAGGCTTTGCAAAGCCCCAGATCATGGTCCCCAATATCAACACTGTCATCATGGCTTCACATAACATTAAACAACGCTATGGCACCCCTGTAATTATGCAGTGGGTACCAAGTCACATAGGTGTGAATGGCAACACAATTGCAGACTCTTTGACCCACCAGGGAGGGCAAATTCCACCCACTGATGAGGATGTAAGCTTTCATCAAGCCCTGGCTATAATACAAAAAACAGAAATGGAAAAGTGGTTTGAGTGCTGGGACATGTCCCAAAAAGCCAGTGGAGTCTGGGAGCGCATAAGGCCGCACTTTCCCGTGGTGGAGGCTGTCCAGGCCTGAGCAAGCTATTATAGCACAATGCAGGACAGGCCACTGTCCTGTTGGCTCATATTTCTCGCGGCTATGGCCAAATTTTGATTCACGGTGCCCCGCTGCGGGGAAGAAGAGGAAACCGTGCCTCATATTCTGTTTAACTGCCCCAGACTTGCTGATCTCCATCTCGACAGGTCAGGGAAACCCAAAATTCTCGACCTGTATGGTGACATTTATGCACTACGCAACACAGCAGGGTTTCTGTCCAGGGCTTTTGCAAGAGAGGATTTGAGCCTCTCAAGCCCTCACTCTAATGGAGTTTGATGATGATGATGATGATGATGATGAAGGCTGGCCCTGTGTCACAACACCCCCTACAACAAAAGTCAAAGGACAGATAACAGGCACAAATATTGTGGATGTACGTTATGGTATCTAAATGTGACAGTGACAATACAGCCTATGCCTATATACTGTGAATTTACATCTAGTGACTGTATGTATATTGTTCAGATGCAACTATATATATATATATAGTATATATATATATATATATATATATATATATATATAATTATTATTTTACTTTTTATATAGCACTACTTTCATGCTTATAGCATGCTCAGAGCGCTTTTAGTCCAATCTCATTTGTGGACCAGTGGGGGGGAGAGGGTATCTAAGAGTTGGTTTTCCGTGCTGCCTTTAGGCGCTCAGTAAACACAACTCTGCCCGAGTCGGGTGTCGAACCTCGAGCCCCCTTCTAGGTGGCCAAGCCAAGCCAAGTTCAAGCGCACTTGGCCTCTTGACCACGCTTCCCACCATATATATATATATATATATATATAGGCTTCTCATAGAAAATGAAAGCAAATCTAAATTAGCAATGTGTCTGCATTGGTAGAAATAGTGAATAAATGCAGTAAAATCTTCAAGTGAAATCAGAAAATAAGACAAACTGGACAATTTTGCTTGGCATCTTCACGGACATTTCCCACCAAGGGTGTAGCTTTCAGAATCACTGGAGGCTCATCATTCACATCTGTGACTGTAATGTTGACTTGAGTGCTGGAACTTTTTGATGGGGTACCTCTATCAACAGCAAGGACTGTAAGGAAGTATTTAGTCACAGCCTCTCTGTCTAAGGTTGCCCCAAGGCCAACTTTGATCATACCTGAAGTGCTGTCAATCTGCTCAAAAGAAAGAAATTTTAGGTGCATAATATTTACTTATTATCAATCTTACAGAGGAAAAACATGTCAACATTATCACATAACCATCAAGTCTTAAATATGCAACACAAAAACAACAATCAATTAAAAGCAATGTCTGTGGAATTTTACGTCTTTGGAGTCAATCTTTTCCCTTTGCAGTTTTTCATGTAATTAAAGAGATCAATCCATGAGGCACAACTGTGTCACAGGTGGGGCATCTGTTATCAACAAACACTGCAGAATTTCGCCCCCTCGTTCAACTTCTGGTGTGTGTAGCATCCACAATTCATGACCCTGACCTTTATGCTAGCTCTCTATGTGGATCTATCCAGTGCTTCTCTCTATCAACTGTTGGTGTCAATCCTGAAGAGCTTTACACCTTATCAATATTACATACACTAGGTGAAGTCAAATAGAGCCATCCAAGGGATAGCACTTGATGGGGGGCCATGATAACCGAAAATGTGTTATATTTAGCTTCAAAGGGCCCCACAGGTCAATTATCTCAAGGTCTTAATTATGTTGGCCTCCTTCAGTCGTCGTGCGACTATGGTTCATCTCAAACTAAGAGAGATGAAAGCCTGGGCATTCTTAATTATACCGCTATATAAAGAAATTACTTTAGAAATCCATAATATACCTGAAACTTATCCTGACTACCAGACTGAATAACATAATATATTTCATTGTTTGGTGATGTACCATCCTTATCAGTGGCTGTGACGTTACCAACAGCAACATCTACAGAAACAAAGAAAAACAAATATCATTGTAAATCAGCGACAATTTAACAACATGTAGATACAATAAGCCCAGTACAACAAAGCAACAAAATAACAGAATAAAAAAAAAAGGTTTAAGCAGGGAATGCTGGGATAACCAGGCAAAGCGCAAGCACAAATCCTGTAAGCTTTTAAAGATTTTGATCAATAATATTCGTGAAAGAAAATGTTTAGCAAAAAGATTTTTTAAATATACTTTTTAAAATTATAATTTGTATGGCATCTTGAGATTTAAAAACATGACTGCAAAGCAAAATTTAAAAAATCTACTTACAACCCTGATGTCTCTACAACTGTGTTTAATAAAAAACAAAAAATACCAGCAATTTGTCTTTTTTGAAAAACAGATGTGGGGATTCATATATAAAATTTATAGTCTACATATTAGTTGTAAACTAGGACTCTGCTAAAGTAATTTTTAAATTTGTGTTCAATAGATTCAATTGTCACTGACCATAACAAAAGAATGTAAAAATACTTAACTTGTCCAATGTTTAAGTCATGTTATTGTTGATGTATCTGACCAAAAAAAGCATGACAATTGTCCAGCTTATAATTACAAGAAAAAATAAATGAATATATTTTAAATTGTAATCAACAATTCTATTTATTAGATAATAGTTAAACATTTTAATCACAATAATAATATTAACAATAATTTTGTTTCTCTTTAACAAAACTCGACCATCGCCGTGCCAGAGAATGAATACTCATTCATTTCTAACATAATAATGATAGAATAATAGCAATAATAATATTTAACACCCTTGGGAAAATGTTCTTACTTTTGTGTATTACACTTTAAAAATAGCAAACAAAATATATGTTTCTAGCACAGTTGCGCATGAAATGAACAACAGAAAAATCATATTCAAAGCTCATTTTTCCCTACTATTGGTCTAACTATAAGTAGTAAAGAAACAAAAACTGAAACAACAAGCCACATTTCAAAACAAGACGCTTAAATAATAGTAGCACAATAGTTATACCTTATAACGATTGATAACGTGGACATAACATGCAGCATTGATGAAATGAAAAATCTTATGACAATATATTACAGGACTAAGTCTGTATCAATCTACACCGAAGTCAACTTGAAACTTCAATAAAAGGAATATAAATATCATACAACAAATACATAGTCTATCTACAATAAGCACCAGGCTCACAACTCAACAGCCAACTAGAGTTAAAGGTCATCTAGAAAGTCTGGTTAGTAAATAACTAGTAGTGCTGAAGAGGAATTTAGATGCCCTGAAAAGAAACTAAAAAAGAAAATGATGAATTTAAAAAAAAAAAGACTTCTTAAAGATGCATTAGTGTAATGAAAACTACATTTTTTAAAGCAGCATCTGTAAGGAAAAGTCATTATTAGTTTGCACTGCCTGTTTGTTCATCCTGTTTTGTACTCAAATAGTAAAAAAAAAAAAAATATTTTGTATGTGGCCATTGCCATAAATATTTTGTATGTGGCCATTGCCATAAATATTTTGTATGTGGCCATTGCCATAAATATTTTGGAAATAACTAATTTTAGGCTTCTGAAAGAGTAAACTTTTTATTAATGAAATAATGTCTGCATATTGTAAGCATGTGCATACCAATGTAGAACCTGATACAAAAAATTAGAAAGCTTAAGCATGGTCTTTTCTAAGAAAGTGAGCAACTGAAAATTCAATTTATTTATGGCCTCCTTCAGTCAACAAAACAACTATGAAACTATGAATAGAAATGATATGGATGTCTAGTCACTAGTCTATATAAATGAGATGGAAGTCTGGGCACTCTAGTCAGAATGATATCGCCCATATAGATATTCCCACTTTACACCAAACTGATTTTTCAAAAAGAATGGCAGGTACTAATGCAGGTTTATAATCAGGTTTGCAAGTTCTGCCAGCATGTAGAGTAGTAAGCAGCATGCTGACCAAAGGTCACCAGTTCCTGATTTTTTCCTCAGTGTCAACTCCTGAAGCCTTTCTTATGTTTGGGCATAGCCACAAGACAGCAGAGGTTTAGATGCTTTCCTTCTCCAGACAAGGAAACAAACCAACCCTGCCCAAAGTTTAGACACCCAGTTGCCAGCTTTTGCCCCATCTGTCAGTGATAAGTCTGCTGGACCAACATCCGAGACACAAGAGAAGGCCAGGAGCTGGACTAGATGTCAGAGGCTATTTAATACCCATGCCATTGGAAGCATTGGAGTGCTTTTTTCCATTACCACTTCAAGCAATAACGATTTACTTGCTTTAAAATGTATGATAAAGTTTCACATATTTATGCATATATATGATCAAAAAGAAAAGACAGTATTGTTGCTATCTTATTTTACTATCATTTTAAAATATGTTCCCAGGTGCAACAGCTACTTATTATATTCCAAAAACTTGTCCTTTTATTTTGGAATTAAAATGAATAAAGTAGGCACATATTACATATATGACATATATGTACAGCTTTTCAAAACAAAGTAAAAAAAAGTCTGATCAGTGTTTTTGAATAACTATTTTTCTGTTAAAGATAATAAAAAGTGACTTTTCTGACCTTGCAATCTATAGGGCAGAAGATGCAAAGGTTATCTGTTTCTATGGCCCACACACATGGTTAACAATGGTGTCATGTGATCAGCACAGCATACAACTTTACTTTCCACTAATGTTAGATACCAATTAGAAATCGGTGGGCTCAGGGCATCCTAAAAATTTCAAAATTTCAAAATCCCACTCTTCACCCATATCTGAACCTGTGACTCCACAGCTCAGATACCAAGAGCTTTAACACTCAGCCACCACACTTCCTTTTGATGGGTTTTAGGTGTAAATTTGTATTGAATTGAATGAATGACATACAGCTGGGGGCTGCCTACTAGGAGTGTGTGTGTCAAACTAACTTCCTTCCTTCCATTGTGGTAATTATTTTTTTTAAACAATAATAAAAATAGGATTAAATTTAATTTTAAAGCTAATAAAAACATATATTTTTGACAGTTATTTATATTTTATATATTAACTATTTCCTATTTTTAAAATATGATTAAATAGTATAAGAAAAAATAACTTGGTAAAATATGACATAAATTTAAATAATTGAAAAAAAAAAAGAGTTCCTCAATTATAAAGCACTATACCTGATAATAAGAAAAGATGATTGTCATAGATTATTGTCACACTGATTGTTGCAGTACTTGACAAGGAAGGAAGCCCTTTGTCTTTGGCTTGAACTTGTAGCCAGACAACTTTCTTGCTAAAAGTAGTCTGCTCATTTTCTAGTGGTAAATTCACATAAAATTCTCCAGAGGACGGATCAATACCAAAACTAGATTCTAAATCTGATCCTGTGGTTAGCAGCTGATAGGTGATGTTACTGTTGACTGAATTTGATTCATCTAAATCATATGCCTAGTAGAAAGAGAATTATAAGAATGTAGGACTATAATTATGCCTAGAGCTCTCACAATAATAATAATAATAATAATTTTATTTATAAAGCGCTGTTAACAAACAAAATGTAGGCTCAAGGCGCTGTAACAACATTACAAACAAAAACACAAGAGCTAAAATGACAGTTAATCTAAAAAATTTTTAAACAGATAGGTCTTAATGTTCTTCTTAAAAGTGGTGTAGCATGTTGTCTGTCTGAGATCAATGGGGAGTGAGTTCCAAACCTTTGGTCCGTGAACTGAAAAAGCCCGCAGACCGTAGCTTTTGAGGGAGAAACGTGGCACTACTAAAAGCGTCGAGTCCATTGAGGGCAGGACTCTCTGGGGGACATATGGAGTAATCAGTTTGCTAAGGTACAAGGGCATCTCGTTGTTATATATACACTGATGACAAAGTGTGGCGATCTTGTAATCGATTCTCGCTTTCACGGGAAGCCGATGGAGCGTGCGCAAGAGCGTAGTAGCAGAATCTTGTCTAGTTTTTTTAAGGACTATTCGAGCTGGGTTGATCCGTATACTTTGCAGCTTGGCTATTTTGTCATCAGGTATACCTGCTAGCACGGCGTTACAGTAGTCAAGGCGGGAGAGTATGAATGCCACAGCTGGCGTTTTTGTTGACTCCGTTGTTAAATATGGTTGGATCTGGCCTTATCTGCGCAGCTGTAGATAAAGATCTTTGCAGAGCTGACTTATGTGTGGGTCGAAAGATAGTGTTGAGTCGAAGAAAACTCCAAGATTCCGCACTACATGGACAAAAGGAACATGGCAGTTCGTGATAAAGAGAGAATCTGTGCTTTCAACTTTTGTGACATTGTTCCTAGTGCCAATCTTAATTATTTCTGTCTTGTCTTCGTTCATCTTGAGTTTATTTTCAACCATCCAATCACTCACCCTTGCAACGGTACTACTGATTTTCTCTGCCAGATGCGACACGTCTGAGGGTACTGATGAATCGTATAACTGTGAGTCATCGGCAAAGAAATGGTATAAGATGCCGGTTGGCCGTATGACACCGCTGAGTGGATATGTATACATAGTGAACAGTACTGGGCCTAGAACTGATCCTTGGGGTACTCCGTACTTTAAAAGTAAGCTTGTTGATTCCATCCCGCTAACAATGACACTTTGGGTGCGATCCGTCAGGTAGGATCCAAGCCACTTTAGGACGACTCCTGCTAAACCAAAAGTTGCAGTGAATCTGGCCATCATAATTTCATGGTTTAGCGTATCAAAGGCTGCGGACAAGTCCAGCATGGAAAGAATTGATATGTGGCCTTTGTCGGAATTGTGAAGTAAGTCGTTTAGTACCCTGACCACTGCTGTCTCTGTGCTAGACACTTCCTGTATGCAGATTGAAATTCTTCCAAGAGACAGTACTGTTCAAGATGAGAAAGAATTTGCGCTAACACGATGCACTCCAGAAGCTTTGACAGGAAGGGAAGATTTGATACCGGGTGATAGTTTTTTAGACATTCGGGGGTCAAGACTGGATTTCTTTAATAACAATACATTCACACTCAAATCAAGCCAAGATTTACAAGTTCTTTTGGTTTAAATTTTCCAATTGGTAGATCTATGACATTGGAAGTACTAATTATTATTGTTTCACAAAAAAATAATTTACACTAGCCATATACATCTAGATCCAAGTTTTATACATTTTGTACTCTCATGAATTTAACACTATAAACATTTAATATTTTGTACTATTTTATCCAATGGCATTACCCATGACTGAAATTAGCATTAATTATGTGGTTATGTTGTATAAAAAAAGATTATATTTATAGCTTAATAGACTAAAATGCTGGTCAACCATAATCTGTTGGAAGTATTTGAAAAGCAAATTATGGACTTGTATAGAACTTTCATAAAACTGTTTTGCCAAAGAGTAGATGCAATTCTATGTAGTCAAGTGACATTTACAAAGTAATAAATAATTAGATAATTGAAGCTTGAAACACTTGGTAGCCAATGGAGGAAGAAGAAAAATCAGCCAGGTAGAACTTATTGAAAAAGTAAAAGTAAAGTTTGAAGTTTGAAACACTTGGTAGCCAATGGAGGAAGAAGAAAAATCAGCCAGGTAGAACTTATTGAAAAAGTAAAAGTAAAGTTTGAAGCTTGAAACACTTGGTAGCCAATGGAGGAAGAAGAAAAATCAGCCAGGTAGAACTTATTGAAAAAGTAAAAGTAAAGTTTGAAGCTTGAAACACTTGGTAGCCAATGGAGGAAGAAGAAAAATCAGCCAGGTAGAACTTATTGAAAAAGTAAAAGTAAAGTTTGAAGCTTGAAACACTTGGTAGCCAATGGAGGAAGAAGAAAAATCAGCCAGGTAGAACTTATTGAAAAAGTAAAAGTAAAGTTTGAAGCTTGAAACACTTGGTAGCCAATGGAGGAAGAAGAAAAATCAGCCAGGTAGAACTTATTGAAAAAGTAAAAGTAAAGTTCCCTTTTCAGTCCTTGTGGTCTACAGGGCAGACGATGTGAAGGTCATCTGTTTCTTTGGCCAACAGTTAATGAGCAAGGTGTTATGTGACCAGCACGACAACTAACTACCTTTACATTCTCCAACATACATTCGGTACCCTTTAGAGTTGGGTCGTCTCAGGGGCATCCTAAAATTCCTGAAATTCAAAATCCCAGCATGCACCGAGATTCGAACCCAGGACCCCAGGTTCAGAAGCTAAGCGCTTAACCACTCAGCCACCACGCCCCCTGGAACTCATTTAGACACAAATAAATATTTACCTGAACAAACAAACCAGTTCTTTCAGGAACGAATCGACTGTTTATTTCAAAACTGTAGTTGCTTTTTTGGAAAGTTGGCACATGATCATTAATGTCGGTTACATGAATTGTTAGCTGTGTGACTGTCTTGAAGCTGCCACCATCCATAGCAGTGACAGTCAGGGTATATAAAGGTACATCTTCACGATCAATGTCCGCTGTCTGTGTGAAAATGACTCCTGTATTCGGATTTATTCCAAACCTGAAAAAGAACAAAAAAATGTCGGTTATAAAAGAAACTGCATGAAAAATTGATTAAAGCTAAAATGATTTATAAAAGTAAAATAAGTAAAGATTTTAAAAATCATTTGCTGTCAATCCATACAATTTCACTGTATAGTTTGGTAATAGGTTGACATTGCTGATATTGGTTTGCTAAGTAAGAGGAAGATTTGTTGTATTTATATATTCTCCCTTTCTTTTATTACCAAAAAAAAACAGAAGAAATACATTTTTTTAAGCAAGATACAAAACAATATGTACAGCTGGTGCAGTGGATAGTATCCAAGCAAAGCTATCAGTGTGATGGTAAAGAAGCCATGTTTCTGTAAGATCCCAAATGTTTCCAATACTTACAATTATAATAAAAAAAATTTATTCCACAACCAGGCAGAAGAAAAAAGAAAAAGGTTAATGATGCAAAGCATATTACTGGTTTATCTTAGAGATGCCCAAAAGAAACATTGGTTTAGAACAGAACTAAGTTTTGATTGGACTAATATCTTTATAAAATGAACTGGAAAAAAAAACGATAAAAAAAAAAAGATAAATGAATTAGTAAGTTCCTAAAAAAGAAACATCTTACTTGTTGAAGCCATCCGCTATAAAATAACTCAACTGTCCATAAACTCCTAAATCATTATCTTCAGCCTAAAATTTCAGAAAAAAAAATTACATAAAAAAAAATTATCACACAAAATATGGTCAATAAATTGATTGTTGTTGAAAAGATAAATCCTATTTTATACAGCACAATCCTAATGCCGTTATGTTTATTTTACTTTTAAAAAATTGACCCACAAATAATCTATGCTAAGTAGGGTGGTCCATAAAAGCATGGAGAAAAAAAATATTTCTCAGATTTTAATAGCACACCGTCTGAAAACTTTTGTTTTGGTCCCAAGAACAAACATAACAAAAATTGTCCAAATATATCAACATTTTGAGGTTGCTCAAGACACCCGAGTGTTTTGGCTATTGCTTACTTAAGCATTTACTCATAGCTGGTCTTAGTGCACTGAATAATTTTTTTTTATATTCTATGGTAATAAATATTCTATTGTTTAGTGTTTATGTTCACAGAGGCCATTTTGTTTTTTGAACAATTTGCTGACACTGACTACAAATTCAGAGACTCATGGAACAACTAAAAGTTGAAGCTAGTTTAACTCGCAGTAAAACAGAAGTATGGCTTATTAGACAATTACAAGATGTACTACCAGCAAATGTCTTGCTCACAACTAGTGATGTGCTGAAAGTGTTTTGCTATCATCATCATACAGAAAAGAAAACTTACTTCATATCAGATATTGGAACTATGGGACAAGGCCAGAATTCCAACAACGTATGATACACATGTTATTGAAAAACTAAAATCTGTTTTTGAAGAATACCAGCTTTTTAAGACAAATAAGGGAAGAGCAAGTGATGCACAACGACTCAAAGAAAAGAACTTTGAAGAAAAATCGTGGAAGATCGGGCTGAAGAACGCAAACAAAAAGACGAAGACAGAAAAATGCGAGAAGAGCATTGAAAGAAAGCAAGTGCACAGTCATCAATAACACAAATACCTGACAGCAGCAACAGTGAAAGTGAAGACAACATAGAGGAACAACAGCAGCATAAAGACAAAGACTATGAAATAGAAATTCCACTGTATTATAAAAAGCAATTGTGTTATGTTGTCGATGTAGAAGAGTCTTCAGAATTAGACATTGCAACCAAAATGCCGAGAATTCTTCAGGATATGTTGTCACCTTCAGATGTTGCATCAGCACTTGATAGAATAAACCTATCAGACAGGAAGTTTACCATATTAGAAGCTGCTATAGCGCAAGCTAGTGGCCAGAGCCTCGATGATGCAGCACTGTCTCATTCAACAGTACATCGAAAACGATTGACACATCGATCAGTCATTGAAAGTCACGTACGGGAACAGTTTTTGGCTCGTGATAAGACACCATTACTGGTTCATTGGGACAGCAAGATCATGAAGGATACAACAAATAATACTGATCCTCACTCAAATACTGATAGAGTTGCTGTTGTTGTCACAGGTTGTAACACCGAAAAAATATTGGGTATCACTAAAATTGCATCAGGAACAGGTCAAGCACAGGCCATTGCAACATACCAGCTGCTCATTCTATGGGAACTATCTGAAAACATTATAGGCATGTGTTTTGATACCACTGCTTCAAACACAGGTACAAACAGTGGAGCATGTGTCTTGCTCGAGAAAATGCTTCACAGAAATCTACGTTACTTTGCATGTCGCCATCATACGAGTTGATAATTGGTGAAGTGTTCATGGTTCTCTTTGGCCCGAGCCGTAGTCCTAATATTGCAATGTTTGAACGATTCAGAGCAGGTTGGCCAAAAATAAATCATGCAAATTACAAACCACTTGATGATACCAGCATGAGTCATCCTGTGCTACAGATGCTTCGATCTGATGTTGTGCCATTTTTAAAAAGCTTTCTGTCAGCCGAAAGATCATACATCCCGCGAGAAGACTACAAAGAAATGATACAACTGTCTTACAGTTTTGGGCTGTCCAGTGAATGACCATGACCAAGCTAATAGTCACTACTGCTTTCGTGTTCCTGGGGCCTACCATATGGCCAGATGGATGGCCAAAGTTATTTATTGTTTGAAAATTTTTCTGTTCAGAGACGAATTTAAACTGACTGTATCAGAAACTAAGAATTTGAGAGAATTTTGTGTATTTGCCACTCATATTTATGTGTCTGCATGGATTTCATGTCCTATGCAAAGTGATGCACCAATTAATGATCTATAACTGTTAGCAAGGATTGATCAGTACTCTGAAATCAACAAGAAAATTGCAACTGCTGCCACAAAAAAATTACAAAATCATTTGTGGTATCTCGGCCCAGAATTGGTCTGGCTGGCATTATTCTCAAATAAGGTAGCAAACACTGAAAAGAAAATGATGGTGGAGGCAATGATTGCAGCCGGTTCGGATGCCAGTGTCAGAGGAATTAAATTTCCTCCTGCCAATGTTGAGCAACTAAAACGAACACAACCACATGAACTAATATCATCCACCACAACAGCTGCACTGCTTTCAATTGGACTTGACGTTGCACTCTTAAATGGCATTGATCATGAGAACTGGAGTGATTGTACACATTTTCAACAAGCAGCCAATGTTGTTAAATGCCTAAAAGTTGTTAACGACACCGCAGAACGTTCTATTGCATTGATGACATCCTTCAACCAGTCAATAACCAAATCTGAGGCTGAAATGCAAAAACTGATTCAAGTGGTCAAAGACAATCGGGAGCGCATTCCTGACTCTTCAAAGGCCAGTCTAGCTTCTGCCAAAATGGCTACGAAGTGACTAACAACAAAATTGTATTTGCAATAATGCCAACATCAGTGTATCAGACTTGACAATATGTTTTATTGCAGTTTATTATGATTAGTTCTTGACATTTTATTGTTTGGTGTATTGTTGTGGCTGCCTAAATGATTAAATAAACAAAAAATTAACACATTGACCTGTGTAAGTAATTGATTACTGTAACGAAACAGAATGTAAAAATGCAACACAGCATGCCAAAAATAAATGGTTAATGAGCAACCTGTAATTATAGTCTGAATTCATTGAAACTTTGGATGGAAGTTCACTTTTATATAAGGAAACAAATGACAGGGTGTGCAATTTCAAAAACAAAAAAAAAATGCTAAGCTTTTAGTATTTCATTAACTTTTTTAAAAAAAAAATAATTTTTGTAAAAGCCATTAATTACAAAGTTTTTAAGTAATTTAGCAAATTCTTCTTCCTATCTGCATGTAAGCATGGAATGGACTGGAAGAATCATCCAGGGAAACCAATGACTTAGGAGAGCTTTAATCTCTACTTAACATGCATGACTACATTGACACATGGAAACCCGTCAGGCGTAATTATCTTGAGTTGATAAGGAACATCTCTAATTTATAAGGTAAAATATTAAAATATGCAAATGACATAAAAAAAAAAAAAGACAACAGATGTTATGCATCCTAAGCCAAAGTTTCATAGAATTCAGTTTTGTAAAATTATTTTTGGTTGCTACTTACTTGAATTTTGTAAACAATTGTATTCTTTGAACTTGACTCAACGAGACTTGCATGGAAAGGTAAACCAATAAATTGTGGAACATTATCGTTCTCATTGATGATCTGCACTGTAATAGTAGCTGTAACACTTTTGATGCCAGTTGAGTTCAGATCAGTGGCAGTAACCTGATGTAATAAGAATATAAACAAGAATAAATCTCAAATACGTTATGTATTATGCATGGTATACTTTAAAATGTGCATATTGTGTAGAGAGATACATACAAAGAGAATTATTTCCTGTCTTCTCTCGTAGTCCAACAAGCTTTCATCTGCAACTCTGACAGTAAAAATAGTTTGTCCTTCACCCTCTGAAGGAGACAGAGTGAAGCCATGGCTTCCGTGTAGAGAGACGGAGTATTTATTATTTCCAACCTAAAGTTAACCCAAAAAAATGTGTAAGAATTATTTGAAAATATGAATTACATTACATGAGCCCTCTGAAACAAATGCATTAAAAAAGTTTGATTTGGTTTAAATTATTATCTGTATTTCATTATATCATCTTAAAAATTAGTAAAGTAAAAAGTAAGTAAAGTTTTCCTTTTAGACCATGAGGTCTATAGGGCAGATGATGTAAAGGTCATCGCTTTCTGTGACCCACAATTAACTACAATGTCATATGGCCAAGATAACATCCAACCGCCTTTAGTATTAGTCACCAAATGGTAAAAATTGTGTTCCTTTTTATTTTAAAATTTAGTGCCAAAATAAATTTAAAAAAATAGCATGTTCTACATGTTGAGGTCTACAACATTTAATACTTATAATAGATCTTAACTTAGTTTACAATCAAATTTAAACTATTCTAGCAATTATATTTACTTTCATAACTAGGTATGGCTTCACAAAACAAGTCTTAGGGAAATATTGCACTGCACAGGTCAAACAAATTTATGCATGAAAATTGTTTCATTTCTTTTAGGATAAACACAACTAAGATACAAGACTTTGAAAAGTGTTGTCAAGGTTGTCAATGATTGACACTGTGTGAATGTAATGCATTAATTTCATGTCAAACAAGCTAGTTTGGTACATACAGCATCAGAATCATTAATTTCATGTCAAACAAGCAAGTTTGGTACATACAGCATCACAGTCAATCGCAGTTAAGTACAAAACATCTTCTAATTTCAATTCTGTATCCTTCGGCATGTTTTCAGGAATTCTGGCTATGAAGCGGTCTCCTCCAATAAATTTGGGTCCATTGTCATTTTCATCTTCAATAATAATTGACAGGAAAGCTGTAAAAAAAAAAAAAAAAAAAAAAAAGCATCAGTTTCAAGTTTTACAAAAGAACCTGAAGAGTTTGCAAATATAGTTGGCACATTCTATTAGCAAGGACAAAGTCATTTTAGTGCTTGTTCTTCCCAAGTGCCATTGGAGCAGGAAGTGGATTGCCTGAATCAGCCATGAAATCAAACCACTTAGAAGAGTTTAAGTCTCTGATTAACATGCCTGACTAGATTGACATATAAACTGAAGGAAGTTTTGTCATTTACAAGATAAGATACAGACAATAATAATGCAATAACTAGCTTTTACTGCTAGAATGTAAAAAGTAGTTTATTCCTGATATTCATCATTGTTCCTGGATCTTCACATTTTGTTAAGTTTCAGCATGGGTCTATTATGTCTTATCATTCCTAGAAAGCTATGTCCCACAAAAGTAAAGCTACTTGGTGTTAAAAAAAAACACAGAACAATCCTATTTTTTCGTTTAATTTCATTATCATTGATGGCATTAAGTATAGTTTGAATTAAATACCAACTAAAAATATCTAGCAATGTAAACAAAAGTTTGATTTCATAACATTTTGAAACACATTTTTTTTTAACAAATCAATAATAATAATACCAAAAATTGACATTTTTTACAAAGCTTGTAATTCAAAATTTTATATATTATTGAGTAAGATTGCAAGCATTAAATAAATTATACATTTTAAAATACCTACAAAAGCCAATCTGTTTCCTCTTATCAAGTATTATTAAAATCATTATAATGTAATCTGGGTTTAGAATGTATAACCTAACCTGTATCGTTTTGTGAATTGCTGATTCCATTGACATCTATTACAAGTAGAGCTAACTGTATTCTTTGAATTATCTCTCGATCCAAAGGCATTAGAGTGTACACTTCACCAGTTGTTTCATTTATATCTAGGTAACTCTGAAAAGAAAACAAACATACACATATGACCAATCATTACAGTCGTTATAGAAGGTCTCAAAACTGACCTGCGACATGACAACCTGTGGGCAGTGGAGACAAATAGCTTGTTGCCACATCGTAAAGATCTGTGATTTGGCAATGAGCAATTGGTCTCCAATGCCCAAAGGTCGCACCATAGCAGGTCAGTGTTTAGGCCTTCTACGATAATTGGTCATGGTATACCCCTTTAATATAGACATTTTTAAGGATCATGTCATGTAGTTTCAAACAGAATTTACAACTGCCATGAAGCAAAAACAGAAAAAGTCTAATGTTAAAAATTGTAAGCTTTAATATATGTTAAATATATATATATATGTATATAAAATAATATAATATATATATATGTAAATTAATGAAAATTTACGAAATAAAACCAATAAGATGATACTGAGTGGTTGCTAGAAAAGTGGAAAATTTGATGGTCAGATGAGATTACGAATGACAAACTCCAAAAGTCCAGACTTAAATGTCGTAGATTACTGTGTTTAGAGCTAATTATTAACAGAGCTTCAGAACTCTCGACATAACTCTATTGATGATTTTAAAACAAGTTTGGGAAAAGCTTAGAATGATATTACCCTTCAAAACGCTGCACAAGCTTACATCAAGACGCTGCTCTGATCTGCATGGACAACATTTTGAGCATCTATGAGTGTAATATCACATATGCCTTTGAAAAAATTCTGTAAAAGTTTTTCTTTGTGAAAATAAATAGCTGTTTGACAAATTTTCCATTCTTCTAGAGACCACCCTGTATATCTTGATAAAAATTTTGCATACAGCTGATAAGTATTTTTTTCACAATTATAAATAATATCAACATATTGTCCTAAATTAATAATTTATGGTATATACAGTTTGGTAGATATAATTTACCTTTATATACTTATAGCTAAAACTTTCTGCCACAGGACTTATTCCTGAGCTTTCTGACCATATGATAAAATAATGCAAGTCTGCAGTAAGATCAGGGTCTGAGGCTGGGTTACTTGCCAGAGTGCCAACAAAGTTTTCTTTAACAAACTCTAACTTTGTATTCTAAAACAAAAAATATAAAAAACAAGAACAAGAGATATCGACAAACAAGAATACAGTGGCAGTGAAATTCTATAATCTATACACACTTTTATGACATCTAAAACACTAAAACTCAGATGCCTAAATTTGTGAACACTTTATCTGATCTAAGTGAAACAAGTGCACCCAGAGCCAATTACTATAGCTTTGCAGACAGTTGAAAACAAATTATAAGAAGGAGTACAATCACTATCAGATATTGTTGCCTTTACAGACTCCCAATCCACTCTTCAAGAACTTAACAGCAACCTCTCAAATAGCCCAAGAGAGTTGACAACACTAATTGTGAAAATATGTCAGATGATGTCAAAATTAAATATCAATATCACATTACAGTGGATCCCTGGACACATTGGCATCATGGGAAATGAAGAGGCAGATAAACTATCAAAGGCAGGATCATCTATGGAACAACAAGATAGACCTGTTAACTAACTCACCCTAAAAGGTCAATGTTAATCAACAATCACAAAGAGGAGTGGCTCAACAATGGGCATCAGGAAACACAGGCAGAGCCATGTACAGAGAAATGAACATGCCTAACAAACTAGACAGCATTAACTTCCTCCCCTGCAAAGAGCAATTTACAATCTTCCAACTAAGGACAGGACACACACCTCTGTTAAATTACCATCTCAATAAAATAAATCCCACACAGCTCCCCCTTGGTAGACAATGTGCCCATCCATATGAATCCGTAAACCATATCCTCTTTGAATGCCTCTTTCTAATCCACCTTAGGCAGACCCTACTATCACTCCAGCCCAACACCCTGTACAGCAGTGCTAAACAACTAAAGAGAAAACAGCACACTTTTTCCTTGGCACAGTCTGCAAAAGAGCTAAAGCTCAGCAAAAAGCTGGCTAGAAGAAGAAGAAGAAGAATCTGATCTTATCAATTAGAAATGTTCTATGAGTGTAAAACCTGGACTTTTGCTAAAAAAAAAAATCTTGTGATAAGAAGAAATTGTGACAAGAGACAGTGAGGAAAGTTGGCATCAGATAAATGGTAGGTGCAATACCACATATGAAATTTTTTGCCAAACAATGACTTAACTAGAATAAATGTTCGCAAATCAATTTTATGTCAAGCAAGAAATTCAGAGGTATTTAAGCCTATGAGCATGCACCATCAGCTACTCAGGTGTTTTAATTCATCATTCCTCGCACCTAGTACAATTCATAAACTACATGTTATATCAACAATCCTGCCTCCATTTTTCCAGAAAAAGTACACAAATAAAAAAAAGTGAAGAATAAATTTTAAATTATAGAATTTATCAATATAGATTTAGATATTTTTTTTCAACTACTTTGACCTACTTTGACCTACTTGTGGTAAGTAATTTACTATAAATCATAAAATCAATGCTTCTAAATAAGCAACTGACCCAAATAAATCTTGGTGGCGTGTCATTGGCATCTAGAGCTTCTACATGAACTACAGCTGTGCTGGTTCTACTTGGGAAGCCGTTGTCAAAGGCAGTCACAATGATGTTGTAGAATTCCTTCACTTCCCTGTCCAGTTGGTCTGTGACTGTTATCTGTCCAGTCAAAGCATTGATCTCAAACAGTAAAGCACTGGATGCATCCAGCATGTATAGCACTTCATTGTTGCCCACAGAAGCGTCTTTGTCACTAGCTGTCACTCTGCCCACCCCTGTGCCTTAGAAATGTAAAATCATCTCAACTTTCAGCTTCCACAAATAACAAAACAAAACAACAGTAGTAAACTTTAAAAGTATGAAATATCAGTGTTAGGCTTATTTGAAAAGATATATAAAATGTATACATGTTCTGCTTATATAAACAAAGAATTAATAGGCTAGGAGGCTTAGTGGCTGAGCTGTAAAATGCATGACTTCCAAACCAAGGGTCCTGGGTTTGAATCATGGTGAAGACTAGGAATTTTAATTTTGGGATCTTTGGGCGCCTCTGAGTCCACTTAGCTCTTAACTGTAGGCCACAGAAATTGATGACTTTTACATCATCTGCCCTATAGACCGCAAGGTCTGACAGGGGAACTTTACTTTTACATGTTACATATGATAAAATATATATAAAGTATAAATACAATGGTGTGCTTTTTTAAATACTTATACACGCAGATATCAGAGTATATTTACAGTTTATCCATCATGAAACAATGATGACCACTTTTGTCATCCAGAAGGTTGAGGGCTTTACATTGCAGTTTTGTGCCTCCTTATATCAGGGTACAATGCATTACTCATAAGCACAAGTATAGATTATGCTAATAAATTAACCTTGAAATTTTATTTATTAATAAATTACATTAGAAAATAATTTAATTAAGCTAGCCAGACTTAGAAAAACAAGTAGCAAGGAAAAATGACTTAGCAAGACAATTAGCAAGGGAAATAATTCAGTAAAGCGGGTAAAAAGGGAAATAATGGGGCAAAGCGTCAAGAAAACTTGACAAATACTGAACAAATTTCAAAAGTAAAATGAAGCAGGCAAACATTAAAATGTAAGCAGACATACATAATATAGATATTGTGTAAAAAGATCATAGCATAAGAAAACAAATAACACTAAAAGCTATGTGACATAAATATATACACACACAATGGAAAATTGAATTTCTGAATATAAAGAACCAGATACTTAAATTACACAAATGCTACAACAATAGTGTATAACATATACTATTCTATCTGTATGGGATATCTTCAATATAAAAGAAACTTTCTAAAGGTCATAATTCACAGTTTCTCATTCTATTTCTCATTTAAAAAACTGACCAAATAATCTAGCCTCAACACTGATTCCAGATTTGACAGAAGATTATCGTATGGAAGAAAACAAGTAGACCACAAAACAACAGTATGTGATGTTGATGACTTACATCCACACCAGCTAAAACTAATCTGGACAAATTCTTTAAAAAGCAAAAAAAAAAAAAAAGTCTGGGCATAACCAAGCATTAGTTGACCTTGAAATACCACACAAACTAATAGTGACCCCAACGACATCTTCTAAGATTACTAGATAGCTTAATATACCGAAATAGTTAAGGTAGATTTTAAACAGCATTTTTATTCGACAGTTAGAAAATTAAGAAAAAAAAAGTACAGAAAAAAAAAAGCTAATAATCAGCCCACATTTAACTAGATACTTAAGTATGAATTTTAAAAATATACTTTAAGAAGTCCAATAGGATACAATCATACTGAAATATAATATCCTCTTTGACCAAATTTACTTTATTTTGGAATTCCTTAAGTCTGTTTTTTTTTTTGTGTGACTAACCTTTGATTGAGTTTTCAAGCACTGAAAATGAATATGGGTTCAAACCAAAAATAGGACTATTGTCATTGGTATCAAGAACCTTAACTCTGATGTGAGAAGTAGCACTCAATGCAGCAAGCCCTTGATCTGTTGCCTGAACTGTGAGAGTTACTGCTGTTAGACTTTGACTAACAAGCTCTTCATAATCTAATGCTTTCAGTATCATTAGCTCTCCTGTTGAAATGTTCATGTTAAAATATGATGAATAATTGTTGGGCTCTGTATGTATCAATGTATAGTTTACAATGCTGTTGGCTGTTGTTGGATCATCTGCGTCAGTAGCCTGTAACATAATGAATTCATGTATTGTATTATTATAGAATTAATGCCTATTTACCAAGTCAAATTTTATTTGTAAACCTAAGACAGCATACAGTTTAAATATTCTATGAACTCTTTCTCTCCTAATTAATGATACCGTCGTCTATTTGACCCCATTGAATTTAATTAATTTTTGGTTTCATAAATGTGTATTTGTGTTTTATAAAATGCATTCTATAATTCTATCCCAAAAGTAATGTTTTCTGATTACACACAAAAATGCTATTGAAGTTTAATCATGACAGGGTAAAATGTACAATTGTGAAAAATGAACAATTCTGTCAGAACATGGAAAATAATTCATGGATGGCTGCCTGGTCGAGGATGGCTGCCTGGTCATGCGGTTTGCACGCTGGACTGTCGTTCAGATTTATCAATGGTCCCGGGTTCAAACCCTGCCCGCTTCAATCCCCCGTCGTCCTGCGGGAGGTTTGGACTAGGAAGTAATTATCTTTAACTCTGAAGGAACATCCGAAACATGTACAACATTTTACAATAATTATAAAGATAAAGAGTTAAATTAAAATGTTGCAATCATGGAGAAGAGTGTTTGAAGTTGTTGCTTTTTAATGAGTACACCAATAAAATTTTACTTGGTGCAGCAAATTTACATGCAAGATCTATTTAATTTGTTATTATAGAAGACAGAACAGGATCTACTTTCAAGCCCAAGTGTTGTAGTAGCCACTTAAAGTCAGGAAATAGATTTACAAATGATTTTTTTTTGTCGGATGTTCTTACATGGTAAATAGCTATAAATAGCTTTTGCCATTTTGGTGGTTTGTAGAATATAGGAAAATTAGGAAGTGTTGATAAGGTGTATGTTCTTTAAGGTTTACAATAAATTCTGAACACTTTTAAGCTCTGTCAATCAATTTTCTAAGCTCCTTCACAAATAACATAAAGTTAGGAAATAATTGTTATTTGGAAGACAACAACAATCCTTCAATCTTCCTCTTGATATTTTAGACCTTTTTATTAATGCCAACAAACTGGACACTACTAACTTCCTCCCCAGCAAAGAGCAATCTACAATCTTCCCACTAAGAACAGGACAGACATCTTTAAATTACCACCCTAACAAAACAAACTCCAAACACTTATCCCTTTGTAGACACTGAGCCCACCCTTACAAAACAGCCCACCCTTATGAAACTATAGAAAAATATCCTCTAAGAATGCCCCATCTTAGGCAGACCCTACTACCACTACAGCCCTACAATGTAATACAGTGCTGAGCAACTGAAGAAAACAGCACAGAGTCTCAAAAGAGCTTACAGCTCAGCAGCAAAAGCTGGTTAGAAGAAGAAGAAATAACATTTTGTTAAGGTTTCCTTATATCGCCCCAGCCTATTTCACTATATTGATTTTTCTCCTTTTACCATGTTACTGTATTTTATTGCTGAAAGAATTTAGATGGGATCTTAAAAATCAGCATGGTTGAGAGGCTAAGTACGCTTGAACTTGGTTTGGCTACCTATGAAGGGGACTTGAGGTTTGACACCCGACTCGAGCAGAGTTGTGTTTACTGAGCGCCTAAAGGCAGCACAGAAAAACCTTCTCCCAGATACCCCTTCCACCACCAGTCCAAATATGAGATTGGACCATAGTGCTCTGAGCATGCTATAAGCATGAAAGTAGCGCTATATAAAAGCTATAATTTAATTAAAATTTAGGGTGAAAATCTCCAATGGAATATAGTCTGACTCAAAATAAAACATTTTCAAAATCTATTTCTAAAATGTTTGAACACGTACATGAACATAGAAACCAGTCAAAGATTTGATTTCTCCTTCATTGATGTTATATTCATAAGCAAGATTCAAGAAAACTGGCGTCTCATCATCAATATCAGTAACATCAATGGATAACTGAGCTTGTGCAGTAAAGTTACTGTAATCTTTTGCTAAGACTGTCAAAATATAATTCGCCTTCGTCTCTCTATCAAGATCATCAACCAATGAGTAAACTTCTCCTGTTGTACTATTGATGACAAACCTTAACAAGAATGTTAAAATTTAGACACCATAGCAATATGCATTAATTTTTAATTAATGATGCAACTATTAATTTTAATTTTTGACTGAAAATAACAGAGAAATATCTCATTACTTGTTAGCATCATCTGTCAAGAAGTAGCTGATCTGTCCAAACAAGCCTAAATCAGCATCGTGAGCCTAAGTACAAGAAAATATTCAACAAAGTTGTAGTTTAGATGTATGTATGTATAAGTTAGTCATTAATTTCATTAGTTTATGAGCTCAAAATAAAAACTTCCTCAGTGTCAATTAAAGATTACCTTGACAGTAGTGATGTGCGTGTTACTCTTGCTGTTTTCTGAAATCTTTCCTTGAAAAGGTGCACCAATAAATTCTGGTATGTTATCGTTTTCATTGATAAGTTTGATAAATATGGTAGCTTCACTGCTCAGGCTTCTGTTTTTAGTGTCATATGCCACAACCTAAGAAATATTTTGTAAAGCAAAGTGGTAATAGTTTTGAAACTTTACTTACAGTCAGAGGTGGACTTTTTGTTACAATCAGCCCTGGCATTTCTATACAATCCGGCCATTTAATTGTATGTATATCATATGATGGTCCAATAATGTTTTCAACGTAATTCTGTTAAGTTTGATAATGTGTACTGAATGCATGCATACAATAGACTCTTTATCTTTATGAGAAATATAGGCCTTATGTGGCTTTTTAATTGCTAAAGGTGTAGGTCCTAAAAGGATGAAGCCTATATATATATATATATTTAGCCAGTCTGCCCCTGCTTATAGTAACTAATTCAGTAAGGTACACAATTAATATAAAGAAAACAAAATTCTTTTGCTTTATGTTTTGGGTGTTCCTTCAGAATTGAAGATTATTACACCCTATTCCAAACCTCTTGCAGGATGACAAGGGATAGCGACAGACAGGATTCAAACAAGTTACCATCAAGATCACAGTCCAAAGGGCATACCACGTGAGAAGGCAGACATTTACTATGTTTAGTGCTTAAAATGTGTACACTTTATAGAAAAATCTAATAAAAATATATGGACACATCAATAAGTGACAAATCAATAAGTACAGAAAAAAAAAAAACAGCTCATGTAAACAGAGATAATTTTAATAATCAGTAGCAACAAATTAATGAGTAAAAAAAAAAATTAAACTTATGCTAACAACTAGTTTCAGAAAGAGCTTGACCTAGTGTGAATATTTTCTCTGCAGCTTTGAATGTATGAATCTCTTATAAACTGTAACATAGGACAAAAGAAGACCAAACAAAAGAATCATTCACTATAACCTGCAACTGCAAAAAGAAACTGGAGCCCAAGGAGAATGTTAATTTATAAGCCTTGCACTATTAGGCAAACTTTTATGGTTATGCTGGTATAATTAGCCAATGAGAAAGTGATTAATTGTTGGAATGAGTGTGGTTCATCTCATAGGAAATCATGTGACTATAAAACCCTATTTTTGAGAGACATTCCTGACAAAAGAAAACACTGGTTGAGATGGAGTTCGAAGGCGCGGGGGCTGAGTGGTTAAGCGCTTGGCTTCTGAACCTGGGGTTCTGTATTTCAACCTCTGTGAAGACTGGGATTTTGAATATTGGGATTTTTAGGGCATCCCTGAGTCCACCCAACTCTAAAGGCGGTTGGTCATTGTGCTGTCCACATGACACCTTACTTGTTAACCATTGAACAAAGAAATTGGAATTCTCTTTGGTGGTAGAGGAACCAGCTATTTTTCATTTTTCTTCCAGATCTGAGGCCAATGCTTTATTGCTGTCCATAGCTTTCTCTGTCACCATCTCTCTCCACATAGTGTGTGTCAACATTCATGTCATCAGCTTTGAGGTCCCCTTCAATTACATCTACATATTGGACGACCAGTTTTTCTTGTGCTGACCAAAAATTGTTCCTATAGGTATTTGTTCATCCTCCATACAGAAGACATTACCAAGCCAAGACAGGCTTTGCCTGACTGAGTGTGATGTATATGCTGAGGTGTCCATAAAGGATGACTTTCTAGAAACTATCATCAGTAAACTGGTGGACATTGTTAAACCAGAGCAGGCAGCATTGTCTGAGGATTGTAAAGATGCTGGGAAGACCTGTTCATGCAAGTATATCAGAGTCAAAATTTTAATATTTAAATTATTTATTAAAAGAAAAAAAAAAACAGTTTTAAAAAGGACTGAATATTTTTGTTACCCATTTGATTTTGTAAGATTTCTTATAAAAGATGCACACTTACTGTGATAGTAAAACTCTGAACTTTTTCATAATCTAGCAAAGTAGAATCAGCTACTTTAATAACACATGTGCTACTGCCTGTTCCAATTAGCGGCCCAATAGAAAATGCCTTGTTCTGGCTTACAGTTATATTAAATATATTATTGTTGACCTACAAAAGAAAAAGAAAGAATGAAGCTTGTTATGGCATGATTAGAAATTAGTTATTTGTTTCATAAAAAAGGGGAACTTTTGACTAGTAAAAAACAAGAATAGGATTTTAGGAAGAATAGCGAAATGTTAACAATTTACGCTTGACGGCTTTAGAGAAAGGAGCTTTTTATGAACATAGAGATTTAGCTGGATGACATTTGATGGTTCCCTTTATTATTAAACTTCTTGTTTGACATTCGTAATCAGCGTCGAATAACTTATATTGTTGGCCTGTATTATTGGAGTTCGTTATTTGAGTGTTACCTCCATTTAACTTATAATACATGGGCAGAAGCGCCTAACTACCTATAAATGGTTAACACAGATTTTCATTCAATAGAATCTTAGGTAAAAACAATTATAATTTATGGGTGCATTGCGACTATGTGGTACAACCTTTGGCATCCAAACTAAGAGGTCTTAGGTTAATATCTCAATGGAGGCTGGGTTTTTGAATTTCTGGTATTTTAGGTTGCCCCTAAGTCCAACCAACTCTAAATGGGTACTTGATTATAGTTGAGAAAAGTAAAAGTGGTTGGTCATTATGCTGATCACATGGCACCCTTGTTAACCATCAGTCATAGAAACAGATGAATTAACATCATCTTACCTACACATTGCAAGGTCTGAGAGGTGTAATTTAATTTTTTTTTTATAACTTACATTAGTTGCTAGTCAAGTATATTCATTTCTGCTAAATTGTAGGGTCATTTAAGTCTGTTGTATTAATGTGTATTTTTCTGTTGTGTTGTCTTTATATGAGAAAAGAGTCCTTGTAATCACAACAAATTTCATAAGGATCAATAAAGCAGTCTTAGTCTTAGTCACAGAAAATTAATTCCACTTATCTTATTCATGGCAAACCAGTAACACAGACTAAAAACGCAAAATACCTAGGTGTTATAATAAATAAAAAAACTGTCATGGAATCCACATATTGATGAAACTATAAAAAAATCAAACAAAGCATTAGGATTTATTAAAAGAAATTTCTATAAATCAAATAAGAACATAAAACTAAAATGTTATTTAACCTTGGTTAGGCCAATAATAGAATATGCATCCTCCATTTGGGACCCCTCAACTCAAGAAAACATTAAGAAACTGGAACAGACACAAAATAGAGCAGTGAGATTCATAACAAATGAGTATTCACATTTGACTAGAGTAACACCTATAGTAAAATCACTAAATTTAGAAAGCCTTCAGGACAGAAGACTCAAAAGTAAAGTAGCAATTATACATAAAACACTGAACCATAAACTTCAAATACAAAAACAAAATTTAATAAAATACTCTGAAAGACACAAAGATAATGGCACATTCCTCATCCCATATGCTAGGACAAATTTGTACAAATACTCCTTCTTCCCTAGTGCTATTAGAGCATGGAATGGGTTGCCTGAGCTAGCCAGGAAAACCAGTGACTTGGCAGAATTTAAGTCATTGGTTAATATGCATGACTAAATGCATGACGCGTAGGACGTAATCATCTTCTTTTTTGAAATAACGTCTGTATTATATAAGATAAGATAAGATAAGAAAATAACTGAATGGTGGCTGAAGGTTAAAGCGCTTTGCTTCTGAACTGACAGGTTCAAAACTTGGTGAAGTCTGGAATTTTTAGTTTCAGGATTTTAAGGATGCCCTCAGTCTACTTAATTCTGATGGGTACCTGACATTAGTTCTGGAAGGCAGTTGATTGTTGTTCACGCCATATGACACCCTCATTAACTGTAGGGCCACTGAAACAGATGATCTTAGATCATCTACTCCAGAGATAACAAAGGTCTCAAATCCTTAATATAGCATTGAGGATGCTAGCTAAATTTAGTTTTTGAGGTAGTAGTGTTGGTCTGAAGTGGCAGATAATGAAGGAAAAGGAATTTTTTTTTAAGTTTCACCAGAAATGTATTAATGTCTGCAGTGAGACAGGTGTAATCCAGGCACTTTATTAATTAATAATGTTGCTTACAGATAAATGTATGCTTATGGAATAGTTGATTCACTACCAGAGAGTCTTGTGACCTCACAGCTATATAATTTATATGTACTAAAATTTTAGCTCAACATGAACGTTAAGATTTCCTATTGTAAAGAATAAATTGTCCATGTGGTCTATGTTAAATAAATCTCATCATCAATTTCTTAACATCACTTTGGTTTAGAAACGTTTTGCTAACCTGCCTTCTGGGTGTCTAACATTTAAATCTGACAAAAAGTCAGAATATTTTGCTCAGAAATTTTTATGACACATTGACATTAAATTTAAAATGTCACCGCACTTACAAATGGTATAACAAACGTAAATGCACCAGTAGTCTCTCAAAATGTTTGTACAAAAAATTAAATTAGTGAAATTAAGTGTGTATTTGTAAAAAAAAAAAAGGAAGCTATGATGAGCATAATGTCTTTGAAGGATGTAGGCAAGTGAAGTGGACAAAAAAAAAAGGAAGCTATGATGAGCATAATGTCTTTGAAGGATATAGGCAAGTGATGTGGACAAAAAAAAAAGGAAGCTATGATGAGCATAATGTCTTTGAAGGATATAGGCAAGTGAAGTGAACAAAAAAAAAACAACCTAAGTAGCAGTTGAACATTTTACTGGTAAATTTTACAAGGCAGTTGTTAGCTCATAGAACATTTCCTATTGTGGCTATAAAGCAGGCAGACATGTCACAAATAAACTAGGCTTCATTTGCTTTTATCAACATTAACTTTACAATACATGAATAATAAAAAAAAATAACTTGTTGTTTTTTTCTTTTTTTCTGGAAAAACTTTAAATCATAAATCAAATTTAAAATCTTACACCATCAGGATCCTCGATGTACAGGCCTGAAACACCATCAAGCTTCACTTCACTTCCATTTGGCAAATTTTCTTGTACTTCAGCAGTAAAATGGGGACCACCATTAAATTTGGGTGGATTATCATTTACATCATCGACTACGACAGTCAAGACAGCTAGGAAAAAAAAAAGGAGCGGTAAGGCTGAGCGGTAAAGTACTTGACTTCCGAACCGGGGACCGGGGTTCAAATCCTGGTGAAGACTGGGATTTTTAATTTCGGGATCTTCTGGGCCTCTGAGTCCACCCAGCTCTAATAGGTACCTGACATTAGTTAGGGAAAAGTAAAAGGCAGTTGGTCGTTGTGCTGGCCAAATGACACCCTTGTTATCTGTAGGCCACAGAAACAGATGACCTTTACATCATCTGCCCTATAGACCACAAGGTCTGAAAGGGGAACATTTTAATTACAATTTTTGTATTTAAAACTCAAATTGGACAATATTAAAGATAATGTGTGTCATTATTGTAAAGTTTGAAAAAGGTTAAAAATATATTATTATAATGATTATTATTTTACATGTATACTGCAAAACAAGAATGGTCTGTGTGCTCTTGTCCAATCTCTTTTTGTACACATATGGGAAAGGGTGTAGTCAGAGAATGGCTTTCATGCTCCTCTTCATTTAAAATCTCATACTTAAAATTCCTAGTCTCCATCAGTAATAATTCAAGCCTCTAAGAAAGCCAAGTGATTAATATAATTAGCCAACAGTATATAAAAAGAGATCAAAAATTGTAAATCAGCTTACTACTATGATGTATGTATCAAAGAACATCTAGTCACTCATAAACATTTAATGCTATAGAATGAAAGCCTTAAAGAATAAATGTCTTTAATGAAACCAATTGTTATAGAAGGCCTCAATACTGACACTGCAACCTGTGAGCAGTTTAGACCAATAGCTTGTTGCCACATCAAAGGTCAAAACTGTCTACAGGTAGTAACATCACAGGTCAATGTACAGGCCTTCTATAACCTTTGGTCTCGCTTTTATTGCATGATGTCATAATAACTTAATACTTGTGTAAAGTAGCAAACAAACAATAATAAATGAATAATTCTTATATTAATCTACTGAATCTCTCTTTTGCAATCATGTCAGTATCATTAGAAAACAAAATCTTAAATTTCTTTATTATGATATAACTTGGATGAAAGTTAAACAACAATTTCCTACCATTGTCAAGCTGATTTGTTCCTGTGGTACCATTTACATCCTGAACTTGTACAGTCAATTGAAATCTTTGTATGGACTCTCTATCCAAGACATTTACTGTGCTTACTTCTCCAGTGTGTCTGTTTATTGTTATAAAGCCCTGACAAGTGTACATTTCAACAACATTTCAACAACATTTCAAAAACATTTAAACAACATTTTAAAAAACATTTAAACAAGCAAAATAGGAAAAAAAAAAAAAAATTTTTAAAAAGCTTATCTAAGGGAAAGAGGTCTGCACATACAACTATATATCTCAATAATATAGAAGTTATTTTCCTTATTCAATATCAAGCAGAATGATTATTTTCCAATAATTAATTAACTATTTGGTTAATTTTCTTTTAATTGATTCATGATTTTTATAGATACAATAAAAAATTGTTTAAAGTTTCAACTTGATCTGAGAATTGGAGTGAGAGAAATGAGTACATATTTAGCCATATCTGTGAATACTTAAGGATTAATTTTCCTTGTTCGTATCAAACAAAAAAAAAATTTATTGCCAGTTATTAATAGACTAATTGGTTAAATCTTTTTATTAATTTGTGTCTTATCTATGTCAATGAATGATTGTGCAAAGTTTCAACTTAATCTCAGAATTGGTGTGGGAGAAATAAGGTGTACAAACTTTTTTAACAGACTCAGACAGATAGAGTTTGTATAAGCTTTGTAAATACTATTTCAAGATTAATTTAAATTCAATAATTTGAGAAAAAATAGGTAATCCAACATTTAAATAAAAATATGTCTTTCTAAAAATAAAAAGCTTCCAGCAAATAGGCTTACCTTCAATGTGTCTCCACTAAGAAACTGACCATGACCATCTACTCCTGAGCTTGAAGACCACTCAATAGAATACACAAGATCTGGGTTTAGGTCAGCATCTCTAGCATCAAAATCAGTGATGACTTGATGCACATTTTCTGTTATTTGTACACTGACAGATTTCTGTTGTACAAAAATACATAAGCAATGTGAATTATTTTATCAGAGAATAAATCTATTTTTTTTAAAAATAATTTTCTATTATTTAGATATTTAGAAAGTGATTCATAAAAACTGCAAACATTAAATCCCTTAGTATTTTTGTTTTACTTTTAGTTTCAATGACATAGTGGCCAAGTGTTTAAACATTAGGGTTCTAAGCTGAGGCCTCAAGATCAAATCCCAGTGGGATTTTCGCAGTAGATTTTGAGGATGCCTCTGAGTCCAACCAACTCTAAAACAGATACCTAACATTAGCTAGGGAAAGAACAGGAAGCTGGTCATTGTGTTGGCTCCATGACACCAGTTAACCATCCAGCCAAAGAAACAAATGGGCTTTACTTCAACTGCCACCTTAAAGTACCTTTACTTATTTTAAATTATTTTTTTTGATTGAAAATCAAAAGCAAGTGAAATATTTAAGTAAATAAAATATCAAAATTGTAAATGTATTATAATTCATAAAAAGCTCTAATAATGAGTCCATTAGAGCTGGTGTACTGCTTAAGTATTAAAATCATAATTTTGAATATACTTTTAAATCCCAATGCAAATACATAAAATTCTAGCATGGTTTCCTAAGATACCTGTGGTGATTTATTCATCATATACCCATGTCTATATTTTAATGTAATGATGATGATATAAACAAGTCACCTACTTGATAAAACTGGGGCGGTGAATCATTGACATCCGTGACTGTTACAGAAACTGTCGCTGTAGACGTCTGCACAGGCTGACCATTATCTGCTGCGGTGACAATTATGCTGTAGTGATCGACCTGCTCTCTGTCTAGAACATCTTTCACGGTTATTTCCCCTGTTGTTGCATTAATGCTAAACTTGCTGTTACTCAGAGCATCAATGCTGTAACTGACCTGATTGTTTGTGCTGGACTTGTCTTTGTCTGTTGCATGAAGCTGGGTAACAGATTGCCCTAAAATGTATTAAAATTTTTTCAAATAATTGCACAAACAGTGCGTGTGTACATAACGTAAGCTCTTTACAAATCTCTGATTAAAATATATAAAAAAAATTGGGGGAAGAATGGATAAGTTACTGTTTTTTTTTTTTTGGCACAGTCTGCAAAAGAATTTATATCTAAGAAGCATAGAGCTGCAGTCAAATAAAAAAAAATGTTACCCCCTTACATACATGGTACAGTTGAAGCTAAGATGGCTGAATAAATAACTACTGTCAGATTCTTTAATAGGCTCGAAGGGGTACTTAAACATACTATGACTTTAGGCCAATGCAGATCGATAATATACAAAAATTAGTATTTAATTTATTCCACAAGAACTCCAGCAATCCAGGAAAAATAAAACTTTAATATAAAAAAAAACAATAAAACACACGTCATTTTCCACTTTCAGAAAAGAACAAACTCCAACCAGTAATATTCTCCTCTTGAAATAGATAATCATCAAATCATTTAGTTAACATCACATGCATACCGTTCACATCACATGCATACCGTTCACATCATGTGCATACTGTTCACATCATGTGCATACCGTTCACATCACATGCATACCGTTCACATCATGTGCATACTGTTCACATCACGTGCATACTGTTCACATCATGTGCATACTGTTCACATCACGTGCATACTGTTCACATTCCTACCATGGGATTAGATAAACAAAGGGATATAACTCTTTCATACCTAAACAACAACAAAGAAAGAGTGTATTCAGACTCCTAATACAATCCCCCCTCCTGACAACTACTCAGTCTACTTTATTAAAGTGTTAGTTTCATTTATATTATAGAGCTTTTTAAACAATTATAAATGGCATAAAACACACCAAAGCATTTTCTGATATCATAGCACATTTGTAGCTTTTTAGCTTTTAAGGTTTTTTTATAACAAAAACTCATACAAGCTCAAACTAGTAATCATTAAAAAATTTTTTTAACTACCTGTTGAAGCACTTTCGGAAATGTTAACACTGTACAAGCGCTTTGGGAAGACAGGTTTCTCATCATTGATATCCAGAACCGTGACTGTAATGGTAGCGTTTGATGAATGAGCTGGTTGACCTTTGTCCTTGGCTTGAACATGAAGGACAATGACTCCATTGTTACTCAGTGCTTCAAAGTTCAAAGGTGAGAGCATTAAAAGCTCCCCTGAGGCTGAGCCCAAGTTGAAGTTTGATAGGGGAGCGGTCGTAGCATGTATCAGTGAATATTCAACTTGACTGTTCGGGCTTTTGGGATCATCTGCATCTGTAGCCTTAAAGTTGTGGTTATACATATTATGTCATTATAAGTGCTTTATAAACCAAGAAACAATACAAAAAAATATTTTTTAAAAAACAAACTTATATTAAGCGTACTTGTATCAATTAGTTTGGAAGAAATAGATCTAGGGTAACAATAAAAAAGCATTTATTAACATTTTTAAAAAAGGGGAAACAACAAAAATTTGAACTCATGGCTCAAGCCTTCTCAGGCTTCTCAAGCCAACATGGTAAACACTCTGCTGGTGGAGAGCTTATGAACATGGAAGATTGTAGTTATCTATTGTTTCTATAGAGTCAGACAACGATTTATAAAGGGGACTAATTCAGCTTATTCCACCACTTCAGTCAAGTACAAATTCTTTCCCTTGTTTGAGATGCCAAACAAAATAATTAATTACCAATAATTAATTAACTAATTGTTTAAATTTTTGCTATTGATTCTTGTGTTGTCAGGTAAAAGAAATAATTGTGTAAACTTTCAGCTTGATCTGAGATGGGGCGTGGGAGAAATAACATGTACAAACTTTTGACCATGCAGACAGACAGACAAAGTGAGTTGATATAAGCTTTGTAAAAAAAAAAAAGGCTAAATTGTTTTTTAATTACATTTCTAATGAAATGGAGTTTAAAAGATTCCTGCATTGAAAAAAATCAACATCTATTATGCATGAGCCGTACCCTCGATGGCCCACTTACATGTACAAAAAACGAGGGAAGAAATTTCTTTTCTCCTTCTTCTATTGTAACGGCAAAATTTTGCTGATCAAAAACTGGAGACTGGTCATTGATGTCAGTGACTGTGACTGTAAGCTGAGTAAGTGATGAGAAACCATTCACATCTTTGGCTGTTATTATCAGGGTATAGCTTGACTTGGTCTCCCGGTCAAGATCTCCAGTTCGTGTAGATACATATCCTGTGTTCTTATCAATCTGAAATCTGAAAGTAGAAATATTGTATAATATTTTGTTCATATTTAGAAGCTTATATAAATATATGTAAATGTGTGTGCATATATATATATATAGTTAGTTAGCTAGTTAGTTAGTTAGTTAGTTATATATTAACATTTATCAGGAAACTCACTTTCCACTATCATCTGTAAGAAAATAGCTCACTACACCATAAGATCCCAAGTCTTTATCTATTGCCTATGGATTTAAAATAAAAAAATAAATTAACACACAAAAAATCTGATTTAATGTTGTTGTTTTTTCTAAGTGAGATAACATTGCTTTATTATTTATGATACTTGCAAAGTATTTAAAGTTATGAAACATCAAGCTAATTATCTGAGTACACAAATTACACATTCAATATTTATACCTTTATAGAACTGGTGACATTGGCATGTGGTGGAGACATTTCTGCAACAGAGGCTGAATATGTGCTTTTTTCAAATACTGGTACATTGTCATTTTCATTCAGTATATTTATAGTGACTGTTGCAGTGGTAGACAATGCCTGATTCTTTGCAATAATCTAAAGAGATCAATAAGGTGTCTTTAAACACACAAAAGCTCACAGTGAAAAATTAGGTATTTGAATAATTTTATGATAGAAACAAAAAATAGATTTGTTATTTGAGACTGAATTACAGACATTGGATTTCCCTTTTGTTTTAAATATAATAGCAAGTCATTATGATCAAACGAGGGGTGTAAACTGTTTTAGATAAGATAATTTTATTGGTCCAAATAAATGGAAATTTAGTTTGACCACAATTGAGAAGCATTACAGACTGGCTACCCATTGATTTGTTCCTAAAACATGGTCTGAGTCTCAAATGGCAATGCTTTTATTTTAAAATGTACAGAAGCCCAACTGTTTAGATCATTCATGTGCCATCAATATATGATTTTAACTAATGACAGTATGATAAGATGAAAGCATAACTCAAAAGGAAGAAGATGCATTTTTTCTTTAAATTATAATACAAATCTTCATTGACCCTTTTTTTCTGCTAACTTTGGAATGGCTAAGGCCAAGTGGTGACGTGTTTGGTTTCCAAACCATGAGTCCCAGGTTTGAAGACTAGTGTTTTTTACTTTGGTATCTTTAAGGTACCTCCAAGTCTACCAAACTCTAATGCCTACCTGACATTAGTTGAGGAAACGTAAAGTCATCTGCCCGATAGATCATAAGGTCTGAAAGAGGAACTTGGATTGACTTCTTAAAAAATTTAACTTTTTATATAAAATTCTAGGAGGCGGGATGACTAAGTGGTAAAGTGCTTGGCTTCTGAACCAGAAGTCCTGGGTTCAAACCCTGGGATTTTACATTTTGGGACCTTTGGGAGCCTCTGAGTTCACCCAGCTCTACTGACACTATTTGGGAAAAGTAAAGACAATTGGACATTGTGGTAACCATATGACACACTCCTTAACCGTATTATCCACAGAAACATGACCTTTACATCATCGGCTCTATATATCCCAAGGTCTGAAATTAGAACTTTACTTTACTTTATATAAACTACTGAAATTTTTAGTTTATTTAAAAAATATAAAAAATTTTGTTGAGTTTTAAAAATACATATTCAATATGTTTTATACCTTAACTGTATGAGATTGTATCTTTTCATAATCCAAAGCAGTTGAGTTTTTAACTACAATCGTAAAAGTTTGGTGTCCTTCTCCAAGAGTTGGACTTATGTCAAATATATTTTTCACATCCTCAATTTTCACTTGATATTCACTGTTTGGTCCCTAATAAAAAAAATAGTAAGCACACTGAACTGGCAGAGATTAGGACAAAACAATGCTTTATAATGAAGACCAAATTTAATTAACTAAAACCTCTATGTGTAGATATTTCATTTTACCTTTTCATCTGGATCTGTAATCTCTAAAGATGTGGGTGTCACGAATGTCACAGAGCTATTGATGGGCATGTTTTCTCTTACAGAAGCAACAAGTGTTGGGCCTCCATTCAAAAATGGAGCGTTGTCATTAACATCAAGTATATCAACCACTAGAGTTGCTGGAATGTTAAGAAAGCATTTGAGATTGAAGCAATAAAGGCAAAACACTAATTTCTTTTAAAAATTGGTTTTACAAGTTTCCGGTGTTCCTTCTGAAATCAGGATCATTACATCCTAGCCCAACAAAGAGTCTGAATCCTATACCACATGGCCAAGCAGTCATCTGTGTTATTTTAAATGATCCAACTTTTTAATCATGTTTATTGAAGTCTAAAACAAAAAAATCTGAATTTCTAAGTTCTAAAATTATAGCAAAGTTTTATTTTTAGTGGTGTGAAAGTAATGTGATGAGCTATAGGGACAATGGAAGTTTTGATAAAGAAAAGTCATTTAAAAGTAAGTATTTTTTAAAGATAAGTTTAAAAAAAAAGAATGAAACATCAATCAAAATATCTGAACACCATAAAGCATCAATTACATTATCTAAATAGCAAAATTGACAACACAACAAAACTAATGGTAATAATGAGATAGATTTGGACGTTTTTGATGTTTTGTAAACCTACTGACCGGAATCAGTCTGGGGCACATTAACTTTTCCATTCAAGTCTTTTACCAGGAGTTCTATTGTCATTTTTGTGATAGTTTCTCTGTCAAAATTTTTCTTTGAAATCACTTTGCAATGGTGTGGATCTTGAATTTGAATCCAATTCTATATATTCATAAAAAAATATAACAATAAAAAAAAGAAGAAAAAAAAGAATGACACAAATGACAATATGAAATGTCATGTACTTATCTACGCTACAATAACTACTGACATCGTTTCAAAAGTAGTCTTTATGATATAAAATGTTTTGTAGTCAGCAATTCTTATTTCAAGGTTTTATAGTTTTCTTGTTGGCTATTTTTAAATGTCAAAGAGCAGGGCCAGCCTTAGGCAAAGGCAAACTAGGCAGCCACCTAGGGGCCTCCGATTGCCACAGGACTTAAAACAATTTTTTTTTTAGAAGAAATAGCTAAACTTTTATTGCTGGGGGCACAAGATTTTTTTAAAATTATGTAATTTTATTTATTTTTTTTTGCTGTTTTATTTTTTCTATTTCATTAGGGCCACTTGACCAAGGGCCTCAAATTATTTAAAGCCTGCCCTGCATAGAGCATAGGACAAGAGTTATACTAAAATGTTGTTAAAAATCACTACATGGTAGGCTTGGATTTTATTGAGAAATAAAGAGACTTATTCTGTCAAACTCTTGTTTTAATGCTGCCAATAGTGCTGCTAGTTATAAAAAGTTGGTTATCTATTGTCTTGACATGGTTGTGCTATTATTATTATTAAGATGCCCAGGTATGTCAAGTGTCAAGTGATCTAACACATTAAGAGGACTGTCATTCAATTAAAACAAAAAATAGAGAGAGGAAAACTAGAAACACCTAAAAATATTTAACAAAAAAAAACAAAGCTTGTGGGAAATGTAGCTGTATCAATTAGTTTGGATAGGTCGTGGAATTAAATTTATAATAGATCTAGGCCAACAATACATCTGTGCGATTAATAATATTTTTAACAATTGTTTTTGTTTAGTGCTATTTCATGTTTTGGATTTCTAAATATGCTATGATCCTATCACTATTCTGAACTAGTTGGAAAAATGGGTGGGGGGGGAGGAAAGAAAAGGATATCTGGGTGGATTTTTACCGTAATTGGTTTTTAAAAACATTTAGTAAAAAAAAACAGCCTGAATTCGAACTGGTGGCTCACGCCTCCTCAGGCTGATATGCTAACCCCTCTACTAGTGAGGTACTTATGACTAGAGAAGATTCTATAGTTATAAATTGTTTTCAATTTAGAGTGGCAACCTAAAAAGGGGACTAATTCAGACAAGAACAATTTCTTTACCTTGTTCAAGATACAAAACAAAAATTATTAATTACCAATATACTTAATTAACTAATTAGTTAATTTTTTTATTGATTCTTGTGTGGTCAGGTAAAAGAAATAATTCAAAATTTCAGCTTGATCCAAGATTGCGTTTTGGAGAAATAACATGTACAAACTTTTCACCAAACAGACTGAGTTGATATAAGCTTTGTAAAAAAAAAAAAGAAAATAAATGCATGTAGCCATTGTTTTTAGCTTTCTACCCATTCTGTGTATTTTATGACATAAGCCATTGGGTCATCAAAACCTTTCTTTCCTTTTTTTTTTTAAACTATTTTTTAAGAACTCTTCATGTCATGGGATAAAAGGTTTATTTTACAGCATAGAAAAAAAAATTAATATGAAAAATGGTTATGAAATTAAAAAAAAAAAAAAAAAAAATATGTGTTCAAAATGAAGTGAAACTTCTGAAAAAGGAATTGGCTGAATAATCTACTGTCAACACTGAGAAGAATGCAAGTATGACTAGATTGAAACATGAAATAAACAGGACATAATTATCTCCTTTTTAGAAGTAACGTCTGAAATCTATAAGATAAGAGAAGGATGAAAAAGGAATTTTTTTTTTTTAAGCAGGGGTTCAATTTTGTGAAGACAAAGTCTTAATATTCACTTCCCCCTTTACACTATCTTATCTTATCTTATCTAATACAGACGTTACTTCAAAAAAGAAGATGATTATGTCCTATTTATTTCATGTTTCAATCTAGTCATACTTGCATTTTTCTTCATTTATTCATGCATGCTGGCTCAGGCTGTTGTTGGGTTTTTGGGCTGCTAAGAAGGTTGAATCTCTACATTATAAATAAACATATTTCAAACAAGTAGTAAAGGTTACCTTTAGCTCTGATCCATCAACAGATTCCCCATTTACTTTCAAGCCACTGGACTTATCCCAGTCAATAGAGTAAGACAAATTGGGATTCAAGTCAGAATCATTTGCCACTAATTCATAAGAAAAAATTGTATTCTCTTTGATATTGGTCGTGACAGCTTTCTAAAAAAGAAAATATAATAATTTTCAAAATACTTGCAATGTCGATGATGTGTTATTGTGAAACAATGTGTAAAAAACAAAAAAACAATGTTTTAATTGATGTCAGTTGAGAAGTATATATTCTAAAAACAAACAAAATATATTTTTAAAAATTTAAAAAGCTTATCTAAGGGGAAAAACTCTGCATTTACAGCTATATGTCAGTAATATAAAAGTTATTTCCCTTATCCATTATCAAACAAAATAATTAATTGACTAATTGGTTAATTTTCTAATTGACTCATGTTTTGAAGGTACTATAAATAATTATTTCAAGTTTCAACTTGATCTGAGAATGGGTGTGAGAGAAAGAACGTGTTCAATTACCTAAGGATAAAACCCTACATATATTTAGTCATATCTGTGAATACTGAAGGATTAATTTCCCTTGTTGGTATTAAACAAAATAATTAATTTCTAGCTATTAATTGACTAATTGGTAAATTTTTTTTTCGATTTGTGTCTTTTCTTTGCCAAAGAATAATTGTGCAAAGTTTCAGCTTTATCTGAGAATGGGTGTGGGATAAATAATAAGTACAAACTTTTTACCTGACAGACAGACAGATACAGACAGACAGAGTGAGTTGATATTATTTTTGTAATAAGGAAAAAAACATACTGGGGTCAAATATTGGTTTATTATGTAAAAACTGATAATTAAAGCCTACTTCTTTAAAAACAGGAGGTGAGTCATTGACGTCGGTAACTTCAACTTCCACCTGACAACTGCCATTTAATGGTGGATTTCCTAGATCTGTCACTGTTACAGCTATGATATAGTGATGCTGAACCTCTCTGTCCAACTGACTGCGTAGAGTTATTTTTCCTGAACTGCTATCTATGATAAACTTCTCTGAACTGCTCTGATCAATGCTATACAAGATGAGATTATTTGGAGCAGTTCCATCTTTGTCTGTGGCATGGACTGTAGCCACATCAAGCACTGTTCAAGAATTAAAATAGGGAGATATAACAAATTACACTTGTAATTCTATGACAGATTCAATGAAGGATTTCTATTAGCTAAAGCAATAAACATTTTAAAATACTGATGATAATGCTGAATACCTGAATCTTCAGCCCTACTTGTGGTGTATTTTGATTGACTACATACTGGAGGTTGATTGTTGATGTCCTAAAATATATCAATACAATTATTTAGGACTTACTTGACTATTTAAATGACATTCTTAGATAATCTAAGTAAAACTCAATTACAACTGTTATAGTAATATTTTTAAATAACCATGCTAATTTGATACTCTTCTGTGTTTTTTTTTATTTGCTTTGGGATGGGGTTTTGACATTAAAAAGGAAGATAGTATAGACCCTACATGATATTGCACCAGCATTACCGGTCTCAGGACACAGAGATATCCTGTCAATTCTAAATCAGTTGTCAACAGGGGACTTAAGAAAAGAAGAAAAATAAGTAATTAAACTTTTAAATTGATTAACTATAAACACAATGATAACATCATCATCAACAGGACTTTTTTATCACATGAAACTAATCTGGTATTTTTAACCTAAGGTTCAGTTATAATGAGCTAATACACTGAGGCAGGCCTTTGATCTCGTAGTTGTAAATGGCTGACAGAATACAAAAAGATTATTCAGATGTTTCTTGTATGGGTGTATTAGATGTGTTTAAAACAAAACTTATCGACATAACAAGATGTAAAGGACCAAGTCTAGGCTGCTAGATACTTGAATGAAGTTTAATACATAAAAGCCACAGTGGAGTCTCTCTACCTAATGCTATGTTGTCAACTGAAAGTCCGAGCATCAACTAAAGAAGATGAACATCAACAAGCTAAACCCCACAATCCGTGATGCCACTAAACGTAGCGTTCCAAGTCTGTCAACAATGGCCCATCTCTAAGTACTAAGTACCTAACAACACTTTCTCGTACTCAGTGTCAACTGCAAGGGCAAATGGCTTGAACCATGCAAGGTAGAAACAGGAAGGCAATGATTCATTCTGTATAGATCTACTGAGTATTGCTTGTCAGGCATGAGAAGACCCAACAAAGGGATGCTTGGTCAGAGGGACTTAAGTGCTCCACAAGCTTTTACACATTTTACCCAGCATTAGCAACAAATTTGTCCTGTGCTTGATCATCTGAGCATAACAGAAACTTTTAAGCATCTGGTTCCTGCCATCCAATAGTCCACTATGTTAGCAATCTCATCAAAGTGACTACAAACCCACTGAAGCATCACCACAATATGATAGCAATAGAGTTCAAATTATAACCAAAATATCAAATTCAATTTCATAGCAGACTGCTATGTAAATATTTCAGTACACGTGAAGACTTATTTATCTCTAGTGCAATGTATCCCTAATTGGTAGATGGGTAGCTTACTGGCATTTGGATCTGCTAGTTTTTAGGAAAAATATTCCATGCACAAAATTAAGGATAATAGCATTAGTGGATTATGGACAAAAAATATACAAGATATATTACCTGCAACATTACTGTAACATTTACAGTTGAATTTCTGGGCGGGACACCATTATCTTTGGCCATGACTATCAGAATTATGTTTCCTTGGTTTTGTCCGTGCCCAGAAAACACATTTTCATATAACAGTGGGGACTTTACAGTCAGTGCTCCACTGGAACTGTCCATACTATAATCAGACAATTTAAGATTACTTGTTTGGTGGCAATAACTAACTTAATAATTACTTATGGCTACTTATAGTAATAAGGATGAAATACTGAAAGAACTATTATCATTTTCAAATGCAACAATCATGTGCATTATTCGTTTTTGATAATTGTATGACCTATATAACTTTAATTTTTGGGGGGTTATGATGAATGTAGGTCGTTAATATATATTATTACTATGTTTGGAGCCTAAAAAATTAGGTTCAAATTTAGGGGCATTAACTATAATGGTTAAACCAAATAGCTTCTTTTTCCTGTTTCAAAAAGTGCCTAACTCCTAAGCAAAAGAGAGTTTCAAAGTAAAACAAGCATTTGATTAATACCCAATTTCCCAGATTGATCTTATACACTAAGGTATCAACATTTCATTTAAAAATATTTTGTTTTAAATTAAAAGAATAAGGGCTTTACTCATTCTTTTTCATTATTACAAAACTGGCAAAGTTAATCTCATTCTGAATTGATCATAAAGAGCTCTTCTTATATGAAAGTTTAAAAAACTTTTGGTAATTTCCTATTGCATCATGGTAACTCTGCATTTTATTGCATTACCAGCTACTGGTATTGGGTAGAGACTGATAAACATAGTTATCTAATATGATTGCTTTTTATCATATTAGTAGACCTCACTTGCTAAAAATATAAGTTTGAAAAAAGTTAAATTTCCTCACCTGAAATGAGTTAACAAATTAGAAGGAGTGGATGAAACAATGAGATAACTGACTTTAGAATTTGGTGACCCAGGCTCATCATTGTCAGTAGCCTAGGTAGAAATAATACAAGAATTTTGTTTAAAATCATATGCCACTAGGTTTGCCTTTTTAACTCTTCAAACTATCAGGCGCTCTAAGGCATTATCTCTACACAATAACATATGAATCTATAATACAAACGTTAAGTCTGTCCTTCTATATGGTTCAGAAACTTGGAGAGTCACTAAAACAAATATGGAAAAGCTCCAGACCTTTGTTAACAGATGCCTATGCCGGATATTAGGAATTAGGTGGCCAGATTTGTGGGAGAGAACTAGACAAAAGCCCATAGCCCAAGACATCACAAAATGAAAATGGAGCTGGATAGGACACCCCTGCAAAAACCAGCTACCAATGTTGCAAGGCAGGCACTTGACTGGAACCCACAAGGAAAGAGGAAAGTGGGCAGACCCAAGCAAAGCTGGAAGAGGTCAGTCGTCAGTGAAGCTGAGGGTACTGGAATGACATGGGAGCAGATGAAGAAAGCTGCTCAGAACCGAGTTCTGTGGAGAAGTGTGGTTGCGGCCCTATGCTCCCCTGAAAGTGCACAGGATTAAGTAGTAGTAAGTAGCATATGCCACTTAATGGTTGATAATCAAACTGAACATGAATATCAAAATATTTAAGTTCCTACATGGACCATAACAGGCCTGGCAAATTTTGTATCCATTTCCTGCAGAGATGTTTGATAGTCGTCAGTTACAAAAGATGGACTATTATCATTGACATCTGTAATCTTAATTAACATCTGATTTGTCACCTGAAACAAACAGAACAAATTGTAAAGAAGGATAAATAACCTAAAGGTGCATTTCTGCACTGAGAAAAAAATCTCTAACTAATGTATTTTAAGGAAAAGAACATGCAGCAGTTCTGATGAAAAAATCTAAAAAAGAAATTACCAAATGTGCAAGATATAATCTAATACATAAATTAGAATGTAAGGAGTGTGTAAGTATGTCCCGAATAGAAATCAAAATTGGCTGACCAATCTTGATACAACTTGGCACAAATATGTTCCTTTGATCATGACGGAGACCATATGAATGTTTTATGCCCCTCCCACAACTGGAGGGCCCTAAAATATTTTTTTTAAATGCCTAAATTTATCTCTATTGAAGCAGGAAAACTTTTAACTAGTAGGATAAACCTGTTTTCACAGCAATATGTTTGCTGAACAGGTAAACCCATTTTCACACTCTTTCATTTTCATGGCAAAAATTAAACAAATGTTAACATAAATTTTAATCCAATCCACTAGATCAGTATACCTAAACTAGGGCCCGAGGATCACGGGTCTTATCTGGCTCGTATTCTATATTCTATAATTTGAATATATAAGGTTCCCCTTTCAGACCTTGTGGTCTATAGGGCAGATGATGTAAAGGTCATCTGTTTTTGTGGCCTAGGGTTAACGAGGGTGTCATGTAGCCAGCACAATGACCAACCGCCTTTACTTTTCATCAACTAATGTCAGGTACCCATAGAGCTGAGTGGACTCCGAGGTGCCCGAAGATCCCGAAATTAAAAATCCCAGTCTTCACCAGGATTCGAACCCGGGACCCCCAGTTCAGAAGTCAAGCACTTTACCACTCAGCCACACCTATGTATAGTATATAGTACATAAACTAGAAAAATAAACAAAGGGAATATTTATATTGTATTCCATTTTAGAATTTAGTATAGTTTTAATCTGATTAAAAAGAACAATTAGATTAACATTAGCTTTTGAATAAGACAAGAATATTTTTAAGTAAGAATATTATTTGAGGTCCATTTCCATCAGAATATAGCAAAAATACTATATGTCTTTTAGTTTAAGGAAACAAAAAAATTAGAGCTAATTGAAAATTTATGTAAATGTGTTTAAAATAAATGCATTAACAATTAAACCAGTTTAACTTCAGACCTTTGAATGTCCCCCATCTTCAGCTACAATGGTAATATAATAAGAATCTTTAGTCTCTCTGTCCAGAGTTGTCTTGGTAGAAATAAGTCCTCTGGTAGAATCTATTCCAAAACTGTAATGTAATGTCAATTGGAATGAATAATTACAAACTTATTGTAATTTGTACAATTGAAATAATTGAATTGAATAATAATTGAATAATTACAAACTGTAATTTGTACAATTGAAAAAGAATATTGAAAAATTTTTTTAAATTAATATTAAATGAGGGCATATTTAAAACTCACTTTGCATCAGGGGGATCTATCCTGTAAGTTACTTTACCGAAGTTCTGGCCATCATCATTTTGGTCTGTATCATTTGCCTGAGATAAAGGTCAAAATATAAATAGCCATTTGCTATATTACTAGCTAGACTATTTTATTATTTTACTGACAAAAAAACCTGGGTCATTTGACATTTCAAAATAAATTACTGCAACTTAACATTTTCTATAAATTTAGGCTAGTTTCAAATATCTATGACTGTTTTCTTTTTAAAAATGTGCATCTAAGATGTAAAAAATGTAAATATTCTATAGTTTACTTTCTTATCTCAAGATACGAATATAAAAATATGATCAACTGAGCTAGAATGCAAGTATGATCAAGTCAAAATTATTCTATATTTCTTTCATAAAAATGATCTACTAATCTTACCAGTACTGTTGCTACGGTATAATGTATTACTACATTTTCTTGAATGGAAACAGTCTGTTGAAAGGAACGAAACTTAGGAGTTTCATCATTTACATTTGTCAAGTTTAGAGTTACAACCACTGTGTTTCCAGTAGCACTGTCTGCAGCATTCACTGGCTTAGCTTCAATCTATAGATATATAAATATATATGAAAACAATGAAAAACATCCCAATGATAAATGAAAACAACAAAAAACATGCTAATGATTTAACAATTATTTTTGTAAATTATATTATTTTTAAAAAATGCATTTTAATTGAAAAGAATACATTGAAATCAATCTGAAATAAGTAGGTTTTTTAGCCCTTAATAATATTTATGAGAGTTTTATCACTGTTCCCGATACTGCTATGAATCAGTATATAACAATCAATGATAATATGAGATGAAAAGTTGGCTAAGGTTTCAGTTATCTATGTGCATATTTTTCAATAATTTGTTTTTATTATTGCCCAAACAAAAAATGACTGTTAATCGACAAACTGAAAATCTTAATGAGAAAGAGGAAAGTAAGAGAGATTGCATAGATGTCTGCTGGTACAACACATTGCAGGGAAGCATGGTCAAGATGCCAAGTACGCTTGAACTAGGCTTGGTTTGGCTACATATAAAGGGAGCTCAAGGTTTGACACCCGACTCGAGCAGAGTTGTGTTTAATGAGCGCCTAAAGGCAGCACAGAAAACCTTTCCCAGAAACCCCTCCACCCACTAGTCTACAAATGAGATAGGACAAAGCACTCTGAGCATGCTATAAGTATGAAAGTAGCGCTATATAAAAGCCATAATTTATTTAATTTATTGTTAGCAGTTGGGAACAAAATAATGCAGGATAGGCTGATTTTAATGGCATTTAGTTCTTAAAGACAATGTCAAATATCGGTATCAGAGTATCTAAAAATAATTTGCTTTTTCCTGTATATGCTGAAATGACTGACCAAAATTAATATTTTCTCCCTCTTCTCATAGTCCAAGTAATTAGTATCTTTGACTCGAATTATTATGTCAGCTGTTGACTGTACAATAGATGGGCTTGCTTCAAACTCATTGGTCAAGTTGAGAACTCTGACATTAAAATGTGCATTTGGTCCCTAAAATAAAAATATCAGCAAACAAATTGAAATCATTTTATTCATTCCTCTGCAGAGCTACTGTATTACCAAATCAACTAAAATATTGAGAAGCTAATAAAAAAAAAAAGTCTTATAAATATAAATCCATCCATATTTAACTGGGGACATATAAACATAAATCCATCCATATTTAACTTTGGAACCTATAAACATAAATCCATCCATATTTAACTTTGGCACATATAAACATAAATCCATCCATATTTAACTTGGGCACATATAACCAAAAATCCATCCATATTTGACTGGTGCACAAATAAACATAAATCCATCCATATTTAACTGGGGACATATAAACAAAAATCCATTCATATTTAACTTAGGTCTAAATAATGATACAGTAATGTTTTAAGCAATAAAATAAAATATTTTGCTATATTATCATGGCTTCTTCTGTCTCAAGAAACAATGGATACACCCTCTAAGAACAACTTTCCCAGCTACTCTGTAGTAGCACCAGTGTTTTGTTTTTCCAGGGACTTAAATCAAGGGATCACTGGTTACAGTCCCTATCTCAACCTTACTGGTGTGATCCAAAGCCCACATGCTTTCTAGCACCACCAGTGTTTTTGTCTTTAGACAGCATTCATGGGTCCTACATGTGTCTTGGTCTCTCAATCTTGATTTAGATTAAGGGATCATGGGTCCTACATGTGTCTTGATCTCTCAATCTTGATTTAGATTAAGGGATCATGGGTTCTATGTATGTCATGGTCTCTCAATCTTGATTTAGATTAAGGGGATCATGCGTCTTACATGTGCATCTCTTCTATAAGAAATTCAACTTCACCAAACAATAGAAGCAGTTAAAGGATTTAGGTGTAGTTTTATAAGGGAATATGATAATTTTAAATAATGACTCAAGTAATGGTTTAATTTTCTTTTTTTAAACATGTGCCCAAAACCAGGTTTACCTGATCAATATCTTCAACTTTCATAGCAGATGATAAAGTGATTGGAACACCATTTGGTGTATTTTCTGCAACAATGGCATCGTATGATTTTAAATTAAACTGTGGTTCATTGTCATCAACATCTTCAATGGCAATAGTAACTTCTTCTGTGCGCACATCTCTACCAGGGATAGACTGAGGATATGTTTGACCCTCTTTTGCCTGAAAGAAAATAGAGTGAAAGATAGAGTAGGGGAAATCAATTATAAATTTTACTAACGTAACAAAAGTATCCAAAAAATACTGCCTGCTTATTAACAAAGTCTTTCATTGATTACTACAGTAAAATAGCAACTTCTTTAATTGGGCATTACAGTCAAAAACAAATTCATTCATATTATTATTAATAAATAACGAAGTCTCTCATTTGTAGAGCATTGTAAATAATGTTTATGTGATTAAAATGGTTATGGTTATTTAGGAAGAAAGAAAAAGTGTTTAGCCTTGCTCAAGTTTTTAAAAAATATTTGATATAAAACAGGTGTGTTTACTGCTGTGTTTAAGAATTAAGTCATTGTCACTAATATAAATGTGTATATTTTACTTCAACAGTTAGAGTACAAATTCCATTGTTATCATGCACTATTCCTTTATCCCTGTCCGGAACACTTTTTAGCCTTACTTCCCCTGATGCTGGAGTGATTTCAAACAAACCAGGACAGGTTTCTGAAAATAAATAAACAATGACTCTTTAAAACAAATATTTTTTTATAAAACCTGGTTAACCCAAGTAGCCAATTTTTTTTCCTTTCTATGACAGTAAAACAAATTATCGGATCTGTAAGCTTATGTAAAATTTCAAAATCTATGAAGATAAAAACATGGATAGAGAATGCATTTATCATGAAACATATTGACACGGGATGGAATAATAGAAATCTGTTTATATTATTAAAGTGACAGTAGACATGGATTTAAATTCCAGTTTAAAATTTAAGACTGATTATATTTTGTTTTAAGAGATGCTTAGTGTGATAAATAAGGATTTTAAAAAGCCACCATATGACCTAAACTTATTGAGTTGTAAAAATGGCTTCTAAAAATAAAAAAAATACTGTATCCTTTTATCTCCCATATATTCCAGAATACTTGAATGAGCTCGCATGCCATTTTTTTTACTTCTAAAATTAAAAACTTCAAGTTTATAATTAAAATAGTTTATTTTTACAGCAGAACCCATCAAACATGTTAACCTCATATGAGGGAAGGACTAACTGTGAAATGTATGGGAATTTGTTGTTTTGCTACCTGGTATTGTGGTATATGCTCTAGACTGTTATCTCAATGGTTCTGGGGTAAAATTATGGCCCCCACCATCCAGCAGACAGTCCAGGCTTGGGATATAAATATCTTCAATACAGAAGGAATGTCCAGAAAATTTCAAATAAAGTAGACAGGGATGGGATGTGGCTGAGTGATATAAACCACTTTCCTGCCTATCAAGAGCTGAGTGGTGCTTGCTGAAAACCTTAAGGGCAGCACCAAAACCATTGCCCAGATACCCCCTTCCCTCACAGTTCAAAAAAGCTACTGGATCAAGAACACTGAGCTTCGTTATAGCATGAAAGATGGGCTAAACCTACTAAAGAAAAAGTCCGTTCCTACCTTCCTAATCTTAAGTCTTAAGCTGTCACAAGCCAGGATACAAAAAAAACAACTTTCTACTTCAAAACGTTTTTCCGCTTTTACCAACATACATACTACAGTAACATATTTTTTAACCATAGATTCTTCCAGAGGAAGGATCTTCAAGATCATTGTTGATTAAACTACAAGGCAATGTCCAATTACCATTCAGTATTTTATAAGTCACAGAGTTAGATAATCCTCTATCTCCATCTTCAGCCTTTACTACCAGCAAAGATGTCCCCTATAGAAAAAAAAGTATTGACAGATTTGTACTCTTATGTTATGTGACCAATTAGGGACAATGAAAATATATTAATCTAAAGTTCAAGAAACATGGTAACAATGACATAAAGCTTTTGGAGTTTAGCCAGCTAGAAATGTATACCTTTGTTCAACTGAGAGTAAGAAGAAGTATTAGGTTTAAGGCTAAATAATTTTATTTTAATTTATAAGTTGAACTTTAACTTTCAGACCATCACATTACTTGAGTCTTATAACTGCAAATTAATATACCTAGTTTATGTCTAGTAAAATACTGGACTTAAGTTGTAAATTTTAAAATAAATATTTAAAAAATCATTAATATAATTTAAAGTAATATGTATTTATAATGAAGAAATTATCATCTTTTTTAAAGAAATGTCTGTAATTTGAAAGATAATATAATACACAGTCAAATCCATTTACTTGGAAACCTGTTAATTGGACTAAATCCTTAAGTGCTGCAACCAATCCTATTATATATGTGTGTTTTATTTGCTTATTTAGACCAAAATATCAATCAGATGAAAGAAGGTCAGTACAATTAGGAAAAGATAAAGATATGTTAAAATATATGTTTTTATCCTCCATATTTTACTAATTTCAAAACACTAAGGTTAAGTCTGTCATCTGTATGTGTCTTGTCTCTTTTGCAAATGCCACATTGGAACATGAAGTTTGGTGAAAAAATGGTTTTCTTGGAAAACAATGGTTTTCTTAGACAACAATGATGAAATGCAAAGCATAACTCGTATAAAAAGCTGGACCGCTATGATTTCTAAGCTACAAAAGCTTACTTTTCTAGATGGAACACCAGACACGACATGAAATTCAAGACAGAGCATGATGAGAAAGTGCTGATGGTGCCACTAATGTGTTCGTGCAGGGGACAAGGTAGAATAATAGAAAATCCATTCAAACTTTGTGTCACTATTTCAGACAGGAGGAAAATGAGGGCAGTCCAATTGCTACATTAGATTTTGAGGCCATTTATTTCAACTGCAATATGCCAGGAGAAGTCATTAGATCACACTGGTTATGTTCTTCAAAAGTTGAATGAAATTAAGTATAAATCTTTTTTTTTTCTTATTTTTCACATGCCAAGTACCAGTACATACACAATGTGTTGTTTCCTTTTTTAAAAAATTTGTTATCATTTTTATTTTTCAATGTTCATAGTTCTTGATAGTACATTTGCTGTATCCCATCTTATAAGATAAGACATTGGTGTAAATGGACCAGCCAGTTATTAGCATCAAAACAATAATGTAATAACTGTATATACACATATATATAATGAAATTTTAAGTCCAAACCTCTCACAGGAGATGGCAGCAGGACGGGTATGAGCCTGGAACCACCAATATGACCAATTGACAGTTCACTCCAGATACCGCTTGACCAGGCAGCCATCTTATCTTATAAAATATATATCCCTTGCTATATACCTTTAACAAAAATAGTCAGTTTTAGACTTCTATCATTAGCCTATAATACTTACTACTTTAGAATTCTCCTGTACAGAAATCAAGTATGGTGTACCAGTGAAGTATGGAGGCTCATCTTGCACATCTTCTATTGTAATAAATACATCTGTTGTAGCATTGTGTTTATTGGAGTCCTATTTTAATGACAGCAATACAAATGTTTTATTATTAAAGCAAAGTTGAGCAAAACATCTATATTATATATAATCATCAAATACGATGTGCAGTAATTGTTAATAATATTCTCAGAATTTTATGTTCAGTTTAGATTACCCTCACTACAACAGTATACTGGTAAAATCTTGCTGTCTCATAGTCAAGAGTTTCATTTAAAGTAACTTGAGCTGTACTCTGGTTAATGACAAATTTGGACTTGTAATCTGTATCAGTAATCTGTAGACATTCAACAAATAAAAATGAAATATCTTACATATTTGTAATTTTTCAATTAAAATAAAAAGGAGGGGAGATTTAGATCTAGCTACATCAAAACCATCCATAATTATAATGATAATTCATTGAGCCATTGCCCCATTGGCCGGCTTGGCAGCCGCAAACCTATACTCTCCCTAGCTAGATAGTAGATTGATGGTAATCTTATCTTATCTTATATAATACAGACGTTACTTCAAAAAAGAAGATGATTACGTCCTACGGCCTACGCGTCATGCATTTTGTCATGCATATTAACCAATGACTTAAATTCTGCCAAGTCACTGGATTTTCTGGCTAGCTCAGGCAACCCATTCCATGCTCTAATAGCACTAGGGAAGAAGGAGGAGTATTTGTACAAATTTGTCCTAGCATATGGGACGAGGAATGTGCCTTTATTTTTGTGTCTTTCAGAGTATTTTATTAAATTTTGTTTTTGTATTTGAAGATTATGGTTCAGTGTTAATTTAAAGTCTAATTTACATAATTAAAAGTTCTTTTCAGGTCTTCGATCCATTATTTTATTAGATCTAGATCAAATAGTATTACTAATATATAAATACTAGATCTAGAATAATCTAGATCTAGAGTCTAATAGTCAATAGAAAATTCGACAATTCATCAAAGATACATCGTCGCCATTCTTGTTTGTTTTTGTTTTGTTTTTTAATGATCTCCCGTATTTTTAAAAATTATTTATTATACTGAAAATTTATACATAATTATTTCGCATATTAAAATGATATTGAGGTATGAAAAATGTTGTTTTTTTTAAAAGGTATTTAAATATTTTAATTCTGTCCTGACCACTGTTTCGGACTATAGGCTATTGCGCGCTATTCAACGCTGAACAAGAACAGAATATTTGGGAAAGACGAAGTTTTCTTCCGCCAAAGATGTGTTGAACTGGGCCCACAGTAGTTGTAGGTGTAGATCTATATAAACTATAATATAATAAACTACAATGTTTGTAATTAATAATTAAGAAAGAAGACTTACTTTAGGATCTACCTGAAATAGAAATACATAATTTATTTCGTTTTTATAAAACAAATTACATTACATATCAGTCATATTACTAGATCAACATTGTCGTGTTGTTGGTATTTTAGGAGCAGTATGATCAGAGGCGGCCTTAGCAGTAGGCCTACGTAGGGCCCGGGTCGATAGTTATACGCGAGGCCCCGGTCGAGTTTCGTACGCTGGCCCGTGACTACATATACCGTACATCACGCTTACGGGCTCGTTTGCCTTTAATGATGTAAGCCTTATTACTTTTTTAAAAAAGTAGGCTACATTATATAGGTAGGACTTATGTACTATTGGACCTATGACATTTTCTTTCTGTATTGTAATTATGTAGACTGTAGGTAAGATTTTGTCCCTAGCCCTCGAATATTGATTAAGTGACAGGGTAGGGCCGGTCTTAAGACACTGCAACCTATGCGGCCGCAGTGGACCCCGCGCTTTCATAGGCCCAGCGCTAAGTATATCTGTAATTGCATAATGATGCAAAATATACGAAAAATTATTTTTAAAATCTCCTGAAAATTAGACGAAATTGTTATATGGAAAACACAAATCTTACGCGAATAAAAAAAAGCATTGTCAGCTTTCGTATTTAAATAAAACTATAATAATAGTGCGAATTTAAACCGAAACGAGAGTTCCAACGATCAAAACCCGAAAATGAGAACATGATCACTTCCAGTGAGACAGCTGAAACAGATTCTATGAAGAATGTAAAAACTGCAGTGGTGAATGTCGTCAGAGAAGAACATGATGTAACACTAACAACTGATCAACATGCCGTAAGAGAAGAAGAACATGATGTAACAACTGATCAACATGTCGTATGAGAAGAACATGATGTAACAATAACAACTGATCAACATGTCGTCAGAGAAGAAGAAAATGATGTAACACTAACAACTGATCAACATGTCGTCAGAGAAGAAGAACATGATGTAACAACTGATCAACATGTCGTGAGAGAAGAAGAACATGATGCAACAACTGATCAACATGTCGTAAGAGAAGAAGAACATGATGTAACACTAACAACTGATCAACATGTCGTAAGAGAAGAAGAACATGATGCAACAACTGATCAACATGTCGTAAGAGAAGAACATGATGTAACAATAACAACTGATCAACATGTCGTCAGAGAAGAAGAACATGATGTAACACTAACAACTGATCAACATGTCGTAAGAGAAAAAGAACATGATGTAACACTAACAACTGATCAACATGTCGTAAGAGAAGAAGAACATGATGTAACATTAACAACTGATCAACATGTCGTCAGAGAAGAAGAACATGATGTAACACTAACAACTGATCAACATGTCGTAAGAGAAGAAGAACATGATGTAACACTAACAACTGATCAACATGTCGTAAGAGAAGAAGAACATGATGTAACATTAACAACTGATCAACATGTCGTCAGAGAAGAAGAACATGATGTAACATTAACAACTGATCAACATGTCGTCAGAGAAGAAGAACATGATGCAACAACTGATCAACATGTCGTAAGAGAAGAAGAACATGATGTTACACTAACAACTGATCAACATGTCGTCAGAGAAGAAGAACATGATGCAACAACTGATCAACATGTCGTAAGAGAAGAACATGATGTAACAATAACAACTGATCAACATGTCGTCAGAGAAGAAGAACATGATGTAACACTAACAACTGATCAACATGTCGTAAGAGAAGAAGAACATGATGTAACATTAACAACTGATCAACATGTCGTCAGAGAAGAAGAACATGATGTAACATTAACAACTGATCAACATGTCGTCAGAGAAGAAGAACATGATGCAACAACTGATCAACATGTCGTAAGAGAAGAAGAACATGATGTTACACTAACAACTGATCAACATGTCGTCAGAGAAGAAGAACATGATGCAACAACTGATCAACATGTCGTAAGAGAAGAAGAAGATGATGTAACAACTGATCAACATGTCGTAAGAGAAGAACATGATGTAACACTAACAACCGATCAACATGTCGTCAGAGAAGAAGAACATGATGCAACAACTGATCAACATGTCGTAAGAGAAGAAGAAGATGATGTAACAACTGATCAACATGTCGTAAGAGAAGAACATGATGTAACACTAACAACTGATCAACATGTCGTCAGAGAAGAAGAACATGATGTAACAATAACAACTGATCAACATGTCGTCAGAGAAGAAGAACATGATGTAACACTAACAACTGATCAACATGTCGTCAGAGAAGAAGAAAATGATGTAACAACTGATCAACATGTCGTAAGAGAAGAACATGATGTAACACTAACAACTGATCAACATGTCGTCAGAGAAGAAGAACATGATGTAACAACTGATCAACATGTCGTAAGAGAAGAAGAACATGATGTAACAACTGATCAACATGTCGTAAGAGAAGAACATGATGTAACACTAACAACTGATCAACATGTCGTCAGAGAAGAAGAAAATGATGTAACAACTGATCAACATGTCGTAAGAGAAGAACATGATGTAACACTAACAACTGATCAACATGTCGTCAGAGAAGAAGAACATGATGTAACAACTGATCAACATGTGTCAGAGAAGAAGAACATGATGTAACAACTGATCAACATGTCGTAAGAGAAGAACATGATGTAACACTAACAACTGATCAACATGTCGTCAGAGAAGAAGAACATGATGTAACAACTGATCAACATGTCGTGAGAGAAGAAGAACATGATGCAACAACTGATCAACATGTCGTAAGAGAAGAAGAACATGATGTAACACTAACAACTGATCAACATGTCGTTAGAGAAGAAGAACATGATGCAACAACTGATCAACATGTCGTAAGAGAAGAACATGATGTAACAATAACAACTGATCAACATGTCGTCAGAGAAGAAGAACATGATGTAACACTAACAACTGATCAACATGTCGTAAGAGAAGAAGAACATGATGTAACACTAACAACTGATCAACATGTCGTAAGAGAAGAAGAACATGATGTAACATTAACAACTGATCAACATGTCGTCAGAGAAGAAGAACATGATGTAACACTAACAACTGATCAACATGTCGTAAGAGAAAAAGAACATGATGTAACACTAACAACTGATCAACATGTCGTAAGAGAAGAAGAACATGATGTAACATTAACAACGGATCAACATGTCGTCAGAGAAGAAGAACATGATGTAACATTAACAACTGATCAACATGTCGTCAGAGAAGAAGAACATGATGCAACAACTGATCAACATGTCGTAAGAGAAGAAGAACATGATGTTACACTAACAACTGATCAACATGTCGTCAGAGAAGAAGAACATGATGCAACAACTGATCAACATGTCGTAAGAGAAGAACATGATGTAACAATAACAACTGATCAACATGTCGTCAGAGAAGAAGAACATGATGTAACACTAACAACTGATCAACATGTCGTCAGAGAAGAAGAACATGATGTAACATTAACAACTGATCAACATGTCGTCAGAGAAGAAGAACATGATGCAACAACTGATCAACATGTCGTAAGAGAAGAAGAACATGATGTTACACTAACAACTGATCAACATGTCGTCAGAGAAGAAGAACATGATGCAACAACTGATCAACATGTCGTAAGAGAAGAAGAAGATGATGTAACAACTGATCAACATGTCGTAAGAGAAGAACATGATGTAACACTAACAACCGATCAACATGTCGTCAGAGAAGAAGAACATGATGCAACAACTGATCAACATGTCGTAAGAGAAGAAGAAGATGATGTAACAACTGATCAACATGTCGTAAGAGAAGAACATGATGTAACACTAACAACTGATCAACATGTCGTCAGAGAAGAAGAACATGATGTAACAATAACAACTGATCAACATGTCGTCAGAGAAGAAGAACATGATGTAACACTAACAACTGATCAACATGTCGTCAGAGAAGAAGAAAATGATGTAACAACTGATCAACATGTCGTAAGAGAAGAACATGATGTAACACTAACAACTGATCAACATGTCGTCAGAGAAGAAGAACATGATGTAACAACTGATCAACATGTCGTAAGAGAAGAAGAACATGATGTAACAACTGATCAACATGTCGTAAGAGAAGAACATGATGTAACACTAACAACTGATCAACATGTCGTCAGAGAAGAAGAAAATGATGTAACAACTGATCAACATGTCGTAAGAGAAGAACATGATGTAACACTAACAACTGATCAACATGTCGTCAGAGAAGAAGAACATGATGTAACAACTGATCAACATGTCGTCAGAGAAGAAGAACATGATGTAACAACTGATCAACATGTCGTAAGAGAAGAACATGATGTAACACTAACAACTGATCAACATGTCGTCAGAGAAGAAGAACATGATGTAACACTAACAACTGATCAACATGTCGTCAGAGAAGAAGAACATGATGTAACACTAACAACTGATCAACATGTCGTGAGAAATGAAGGCAATAATGTAATAACTGATCAACATGTAATTACAGATAATGAGCTAAATGTGGTCGATTCATCGAGAAATCTGGATTATCCTGCCATATGTCTAGAAAAAATGGAAAGGTCTCGTATTAACTTTATTACAAAAAGGTCCACCTGAGATTACTTTGGAGAATTTTCCGAAAAATAAGGACGGTAGACATTTTCTTAAGTGCATTGCAAACCAAACCTGAGTAATGGTGAAAGTGTTTTGCGTCCTTGGCTGTGTCAATAGACACGATCTATTGTTTCTAGTGTCGTCTACTGGGAAAAAAAAGTTCATTTTTAAATGAAGCATTTGACAAGTGGCAAAGCTGTACCACAAGGTTAGCAGAGCATGAAAAATCGCAAAGGCATTTAGACGCCATGACCAGCTGCTGTGAAGCTGGAGCAAGACTAAGTAAAAAAAAAAAGGCATTGACAAAGTTCACCAGGAGATGCTTTATTCTGAAACTAAACGTTGGACTAGTTGCAATTGTAATATTTCTAGCGAAGCGCAATTTAGCTTTTAGAGGGACCATTGAAAGACTTAAAGAGCCAAATAATGGGAATTTCCTGGTCTAGTAGAATTACTCGCAAAGTTTGATCCAGCAATGGGGGAACAACTTCGATGTCTTACCAATGTAGAAATTCATGATCGTTACCTGGGAAATAAGATTCAAAACGAACTTGTTACTGTAGTAGCTGATGTCGTTGTGAATTCTATCCTTCGATACATAACGAATGCAGTGATATTGGATTGTACTCCAGACATAAGTCACAACGAGCAGATGTTATCGGTATCTCTCAGAAAGTGTTAATGTGGAAGAGCATGTGGTTGTGTCTGAACGTTTGAAGTTTCTTCCTGTTGTTTCTTCTTGTGACAGTGAAAAGAAGTTGCCTGGAAACATGGATGTTGTTGCAATCTTTCCAGCCAAAAAGTCAAAGGAAAAGGCAGTATGATAAATCTGTGGAAAACTTCACACATCGAAAAGCTGAAGAAGGCTACAGGATAAAATGCTTCAACAGAATTGTGAACACTGCAATTTACTCCTTGCAGCTGAGATTTAAACTGTAACTGTGGCATCTTGTAAAAGAAGTTTCTCGCGTATTACACTAATCAAAAATTACTTAAGGTCAACAATTCACGAAGAGAGATTGAACAATGTGGCAATTCTTGCTATTGAGCGTGATCTATGTAGGAAACAGAATTTTGATGATCTACTGTAGGACTTCGCTACTTACAAGGCTCATAAAGTAAAGTTAATTTGATCGTGATTTTGTACTTAGTTAAGAATGTATAAAATGCAAAGACGAATTTATTTTTTAATACAAAATCTTAATTTTCACTTATTATCCTTTTCCCTAACCAGAATAGGCCCCGCGCAATCCGTTCGTATAGGGCCCCGCAATTGCTAGGACCGGCCCTGCTTAGGGGGGTGGTTGCCCCACTAGCCACCCCCTAAGGCCGCCTCTGAGTAAGATACAAGACCGTTGGTCTACATGTGAGAGGGAAAATAGGGAAGTGGGGAAAATTATAAAATTTCTCAATTTTAGATGTGCTCAAAATGAATTATGGTTGCAGTTAATCGTGTAGTTTGTTACAATATGTGTCAAGTAGCATACTTTCTTTATGACAATTATTTTGGCAGTTTCCACACTAGAGTAATAGTAATCATAGTAATTCGATCTTATACAATGATAAAATGTGCAAGGTTTTTAAATGTTATTATTTGATCAATACTTCCGTATTCTGTACACCGGATAAATATATATATGGATTTTATTTTATTCTATGAATTGGGTCAGTGAAGGCAAACTTTTTCAGCAGCGGGCAAAAAAAAAAATTTAAATGAAACATTTTGTCGGGCCATAAAAGAAAAATAAACAGAAATGTATAAAATTTAAGGCTTTCATAATTAAGCTAACAGAATGTATGAATTATTATATTATGAATTCCAGCTGCGAGCAGTTTGTCATAATTTGATTAAAATCGTGAAGTAGGCCTAGTTATTCTTAAGACTGGACTGAGGCAGGGGCGTAACTAGGAATTTGCCATGATTTGTGAGCCCGGGGGGGGGGGGCTCACCTCTTTGGTGGCCCCTGCATTTTGAGTAATATTTTATATTTAAACTAAACAACACTTATTTGTAGCCCACCTCCCTTAAGTGGGTGCCCGGAGGGATTTTCAAATTCTTCCCGCTTCTCCTCCCACCCTAGCTACGCCACTGGACTGAGGTTTTCAAAGCCAAGACTCAGCCCTTATCGTCCTAGGCTATATATGGTATATATATCTTTCGGCCTTTTTTTTAGGTTATTCCGACGAGAGAACAAAAAACTAGAAGACGCTAAATGCATCAATTAGTGTTTTAGTATAACCTTTTTTCTTATAACGTCCCTCACTGGCCTTATCTTCTACTCAGCCAGTTATACTGCCAGGGGATTGGGGAGCTCTGTAACGCCAAACGATTCAATCAGAGCTGAATTAATGCATTCTATTAATGTTTATCACGCACGCTTCATGATAGTTAAAAAGAGAGCAGGTCAAATTATGAAGAAAAAGGCGTGAAATGCTGATACTGAAGAACTCTGATTAATCTCACTGTACGACCACTTCTGTGTTATGCAACATTGTTGTAGTGGGCCTGCCTTAGTCACACAAGAAACTCGTTAAGAGGGCTACGGAAGAATGAACTGGAGAAATTCGACTGTCCTGGCGTGAGGAGCAAGGATATAATCTCGTTTCTCGGCACGTCCGCCCCACAGGTTGAGAGCCGCTGGTATTTATTTACCTACCTCAAAATAGTATTTCAACTGTCTGTCACTTAAATCAGCGTCGTTTGCTTTAATGAGATCGTAGACCACATGTCCAACCGTTGCATTCTTAAAAAGAAGAATTACACAAAAGTAAAAAATAGAAAAAGTGTCGTTTTCATTTTATTCAATGTTTAATTGGAACAGCGGTAAAGTCTTATAACGCAATGTTTCTTAAATTCCACTTGAATGGTTTCAGTGTTATTTACATTCCTCGTTCCATATGCTAGGACAAATCTGTACAAATGCTCCTTCTTCCCTAGTGCTATTAGAGCATGGAATGGGTTTCCCTGAACTAGTCAGGAAAACCAATGAATTAGCAGAATTTAGGTCATTGGTTAATATGCATGACCAAATGCATGGCGCTTAGGAAGTAATCATCTTCTTTTTTGAAGTAACGTATGTATCGTATTAGAACAAGAAGAACGAGATCATTACAAGTAGATCCTTACAAGTTTATCACTACAAATATATCACTACAAGCTGATCGTCTGTATTATATAAGAAAGATACGATACTTACTGTATGATGCACTTATTAGCATACCAACCTCAATCAGACAACGTCGTTATAAATGTGATTCATGTAAAATACCGGCTATTCATGAAACATTGTCAACTTCTTGTGTTGGAGGCCTATATTCTCAAATGTTTTGTTGTTGGGGGGAGCGCATTACGCGGATCCAGATTTTTTTAGAGGGGGGAGAGGATTTTTTTCCACACCCTAACCCTATCTCCTAATGGACACATATTCTCTTTCACACACATATACCTATAGGCCTATTAAATATATTACAGAATCATAAGTTTAACATTTATCACAGCATCTTCATAACCCCTCGACTTGGTCTGATTTCTGTTGTTTCTCTACCAGGTCTAGATTCCTTACCAGTCTACTCTCAAACAGTGCACGAGCTAGAGCGTGCATACGTTTTCAGCACAAAAGCTACATTAGTTAGACTTGAAGACTTTATTACAACTATTTTTTAACTGTTGGATATATTTAAAAGAGTATAACGTAATACTAAATTTTTTAAAAAATATGGTAAATAGTCATCTCCCTTGCTAAATAGCCTCCCGTGTTTGTTACTGTTAATAGTGAATAGTTATAAAAAATGTGCATTTTTAAGAAAAACAAAACTGCTGATAGCAACCTTACTACAATAGTTATTTCCCTGTTCATATGTACAGAGGCGTAGTGAGCACAACATGCGCCCGGGGTAAGATGAACATGAACGGGCCATAAAAGGACATGAACATCACATAGAAAAAAAAGTATTTATTAATAATATAATAAAAATAACCGTAGAATGTACTACCTAACTGAAATAATCTACTATAATTTTTTTGGCGTCTCTCTGCGTGTGGCATCGTGCCCCCCCCTTACCCCACCCCCTCATTACGCTTCTGCATATGTATTGTCTTCCACTCGTATCGTGTATTCATCGTCACACCATTGCTCATCTAGCAACGCACGTCAAGTACATCGCCTATGCCCACGTGATCTCCCCGAGTAAATCATGAGGTACACGATGGTGAGGAAACTTAATTGTACTGAATATCATGGCTGGGTACAGCAGTAATATTTGTTGTTGTATTTTTTTATCTACTTTTCTCAGCTCCACCATTACGCTTCTTTTTTTATCCATCTTTGGTCACATCTGTATCTGTAGTAGTGGAAGTATAGACTACTGTAAATGATACTACCACAAAAAAGTCCGTAAAGTCGTCATTAATTTATCAGTGCAGGATGTTCACACTAACGAGGGCATTGGCTTTTCTATTATAATGTCAATGTATTACAGTATGAAGTCGCAAAATATCTTTAACGTTGTTTTTTCGTTTGTTTGTTTAATGTAAGGTGAGGAGCAATATCGACGTTAACGGCCTTTCTCTCATTCGTAGCGGCCCTTTCTGCTGCGGTCTTATTGACTCTTTGGATGCCCCGCTTCCATTCTAGCAATATATATCGTTAAATACCGGATATCCCAAGATTCCTACTTCTGAGAGCCCGCGACAGTCGTAAATGCTAGAAAGTAATGCTGCCATTGAAGTAAGCCTTTTTAATTAGGGCATATACATATTTTTAACCCCAACATTTGATTTTGAACAAAACATTCAGAACAAAAAATAAATACCCGCTTTGCAAGTAAATGAATTACATAGAAAGAACTTAAATTTCGCAGTGACATTATTGTTTTAAAATGAATTGGTAATTCACAATTAAGTGTCTTACCTCAGCCACGTTTATTGAATACGGACGATTTAAGAATACTGGTGTCTCATCATTGACATCTGTGATATACACGTGGAGTATAAATGGTATTTTGCTATACTGTGGAAAGAAAAACAGCTAACATCTGAATATTTCACGAAAAGCTTAAAAAGAAATAATTTAAGCCTAGCTTCACCGCCTCCCACAAAATGAAAATAAAAACCAGTGAAGCAACAAGATGAAAATACTTTTATTCCTGTTGTTCCTTTGTTTGTTTGTTAGTTTCTTTGTTTGTTTGTTTCTTTCTTTCTTTGTTAATTTGTTTGTTTCTTTCTTTGTTAGTTTCTTTATTTCTTTTTTGTTAGTTTCTTTGTGTGTTTGTTTGTTTCTTTGTTTGTTAGTTTCTTTCTTTGTTTGTTTGTTTCTGTCTTTCTTTTTTTTTTATTACAAAGCTTATATCAACTCACTCTATCTACCTGAAACACGTTTATTTCTCCCATACAAATTCTCGGATTAAGTAGAAAAATTACCATTTAGTCAATTGAAAACTGGTAATTAATTATTATGCTTGATATCAACAATGGGAAATTAATCCTTAATCCTTATTCATAAATACGGCTAAATATGTAGGGCTTGGTCCCCTTAGATGATTGAATACGCTATTTCTCCCACACCCGTTCTCGGATCAAAGTTGAAACATTAAACAAATAGTTATGGTACCTTAAAAAAAAACACAAATCAATTTTAAAAAATTAACCAATTTCCCATTCATTATTGGTACTTAATCATTTTGTTTGATATCGAATAGAGGAAATAGCTTCTACACTATTGAGAGATGTAGTCGTAAGTGCGGAGTTGGCGTTTTTTTTTCTTTTGTTTCTTTAACTAACACAATACATATAAAAAAAAACGTTTAAAGTATTTAACATTTTTATTATTATTATTATTATTATTATTATTATTAACAATAAAAGAAAAACGTAGTCACTGTTATTAAGCCATTTTGAAAAGCTTTTTTTTTTGTTGTTGTTGTTTTTATGGGTGTCAGTGGATATGTTTATATGATTGAGTTATTTTCATTAGGGCATTAGGGGCAAGAATAAAGAAAGCGAAGGGAGGAAAAGGAGGGAGGTAAAAAAAGTGAGGAGAAAGAGTATAAGATAAGGAGGAGAAGATCTTCCAAGCACCCTTTATACTAAGAAAAACTTGATGGCTCAAAGCTTTTAAAAAAATTTATTTCGTTGCCACATATGAGCCTAAAGCTATTTAATTAGAGGAAATCGAATTTTATAAGCAAACCCCCCCACACACACAAACAAACACACACATACATACATACATACACACAAACACACACACACATATACATACATACATACATACGTACATGCATACATACATACATACATACATACATACATACATACATACATACATACATACATACATACATACATACATACATATATATATATATATATATATATATATTGTATCTAGACTGGACACTACAAAACATGTTGTGAAAAACGTTGTTGAAAAAAGGATGTTTTGTAAAGTTGTTATAAGACATCAAGGTTTATTCAACTCTAACCTATGTAACATGTAATTTAATGTTTAGATCTAGATCTCATAATTAAGCATGAATCAATCAATCAGTCAATTGAAATGTTACATAAGGCTACCAGTTGGAAACGTAATGGAAGCTAACAGGAAATGGCTTTATTTCATGAATTTGCGTGAATATATAGTTTTGTGATTAATACATAACAATATATATATATATATATATATATATATATATATATATATATATATATATATATATATATATATATATATATATATATATATATATATATATATATTGGTCCTGTGAGTTGATCCCATAGACATAAATAAATATAGACTGGAAAAAGGAAATAACTTCATGTAACTTCAAAAACATGTATATCTATCGTTGTCGGATTTCCGAATTCTGAAAAGTTGCCTGATCTTCAGTCTTAGAGATTAAACAAAACTATACTGCTCATAAATACTGTATAATAAAGTACACAAAATTGAAAGTCACAAATTTTCTTTTCATAAAACTCTTTTATTGGCAAGTCTATATTTATTTATGTCTATGACAAAACTATACTGCTCATAAATACTGTATAATAAAGTACACAAAATTGCAAGTCACAAATTTTCGTTTCATAAAACTCTTTTATCGGCCAGTCTCTATTTATTTATGTCTATTTTTGGTCCTTTGTGGAAAAGAATTTGTTTCCGTTTTCCAGTCTGGATATAATATATATATATATATATATAGGTCTGTGAAGCAAACATTTTTTATTTAAATCCTAGAAGCTAATGGTAGTGTATCATGTCTTATTTTATTGCTTTCCTGTAATACTTATTTATTCCAAGGGGTATTTCCGCTGGAGCCGTGTGACATAATGTGTTGTTGTTTTTTTAAATTTCCTTTCGGGAGAAATCCAATGATAAAAAGACGCAAGTGAAACTTTATTCTAACATGATTAAATATTTCTCAACAATTTTAACGGTTAAACCAGAGTTTTCAATAAGTGGTCATTGCTGCTTGCTGCTGCTGCTGCTGCTGTTGTTGTTGTTGTTGCTGTTGTTGTTGTTGTTGTTGTGGTTGTTGTTCTCTCTCCACGGTTATACGTTATATATAAACTGTCAAAATTTCTAGGAACATCGTTAGAGCTGTGTATGAAATGCATGAACTTTTTCTTTCTAAGTTTTTCCTTTAACCCTACATTCATCAAGAGATATGTAATTTAATAGAAGAAATAGTAAACTTTTTTACAGTACATGTTTTCATTTGTATCTTTTCTCTCCATCTGATATGTTACTTTTATAAATAAAGAGAAAGACATAATTTTATCTAAAAAAAAATGTAAAAAAAACAACTTACATAGTCATTACTTTCAGGACAAGGGACAGATACTGTTGATCCCATTGTCTGAAAAAAAAAAGTAATAATACTTATTTTTACAAAGCTTATTATATCAACTCACTTTGTCTTGTAAAAAGTGTGTACACGTTATTGCTCCCACACCCGATTTTGCATTAAGTTGAAATTTCGCACAAATATTTCTTGTACCGGACAAAACAAGAATCAATTTTTTTTTTTAAGTAAATGAATTCGTTTTTTAACCATTGGTAGTTATTGATTTTGTTTAGTCTTGAACAAGGGAAAGAAATTGTACTTGACTGATATGGTGGCATAAGTTGAATTAGTCTTCTTTATAATTTGTGTAGAGAAGTAAGTCGCAGCGTAAATAATTAAAACTAACGATGCTTAACTATAAATCCTTCTATTTTCACAAGTACTTCGCTGGCACAGTGGCTAGTGTATTGTATTGAGAAGGCTTGAGCCCTCGAGTTTGAATTTATGTCGTACGACTTTATTTTATTCATAAAATCACAGAGATACCACCTTCATTCTCTCCCCCCCCCTCCCAATCCTTTTTCCTAACTGCTCTAAACAAGTGATAGGATCATATTGCGTCGAGAAAGCTAAAAGCATGAAATTGCATTAAAAATAACAATTATTAAAAATATTTCTAATCGCACAGATTTATTATTGTTAGTCTTGATCTATTACAAATTTAATTACATGACTGAACTGAAATAGAATTGATATGATTACACTTCGTATAAGATATTTTTTCCTTTTTATTTTGTTTATTATTGTATTGTTTCAATGTGTTTTGGTAATTGTGACTAAAATTACCTTAGTAAACTCAGCCACGCTTCTCGAATAACTGAAAAACTGACTTCGTTATCTGAAGTCTCATAAATTTCCAGAATCAAACATTAAAGCTTAGTCACTTAACTAAAGACATTTTTTTTCTTGAGGCTTTGAATAAGAGATTGACCCTTTACAAACCAATTAGATCTATTAGATAATCATTATATGACATTTAGGCCAGGTTCATATCTAACTTCGCCTTCACGTTCATCTATCCCTTGGTCTGCTGGACCGTTGGGGCACCACACACGATCTGTCAACCTTCTTTCTCCATTCTTCTCTGTCATTTGCCTTTGATAGAATTTCATTCTGATTTTCTTTCTGGAAATATTGAAACCTGCCTTTTTACCTGCTTCTGGGGTCGACTTTGAGTTTGTGTTTCCACCCAAACTGTCTTTGTAACCTTGATTTCTTTTTTAAAAGAAGAGAGGGTGTTTATTTTCCTTGAAATTACTTTAAGACATCTATAAACTTTTTTTTTGTTGTTTTTGCCTCTCATTAAGTAAAGAATCAGCCTTTGTGTAGGTAGATAGGCAGATTTGGTTTAGACTCACTCCCTTGTTCTATATTGTTATTATTATTATATTATTATAGCTTTTATATAGCACTACTTTCATGCATATAGCATGCTCAGAGCGCTTTTGGTCCAATCTCATTTGTGGACCAGTGGGGGGGGGGGGGTATCTAGGAGTTGTTTTTCCGTGCTGCCTGTAGGCGCTCAACTCTGCCCGAGTCGGGTGTCGAACCTCGAACCCCCTTCTAGGTAGCCAAGCCAAGCTAAGTTGTATGTAGCCTATACATTGCAATGCTTTAATCAGACGATGGTAGAGAAACTTATACCACTTATATTGGCTAAGTTCTTTGATTCATTTACGACTTCAAACTAATATGATGTCACTCTTGGTTTGCGCCGCGAATAAAAGATTGTTAAATTACGCTTAGACATTAAAAGGATATATAGCAAAAAGAGACAAGACAATGAGTCGTATGTAAGGATACCTACAATATTGCTCACATTTTAAGGTAGAGAAATGAACCCAGCTTCCGACACGTAAAAAAAAAACAAGATTAACTTCCAATACCCCATGAATTAATGAAAGTACTAGATCCACAAGTTTCTAATAAAATTAATTAGGCAATTTTCATTTCGTTTTTTTTTTGTTTTTTTTGTGCATTTTCGGTCTTGTGGCCCGCGACACGAGTGTAGGAAATTAAATTGGCACGCAGGTCGAATTAGGTTGGGCATCACTGTGTGCACGTATGTTTTATCATGTATTCTTTGGATGCATTATTATTGAGTATTATTTTAAGATTTCTACTAGATTATATCATATACTGTTTCAGTGTATTAATATTGAATATTTTTTTTTAAATTCTACTAGATTATATCATATACTGTTTCAGTGTATTAATATTGAATATTTTTTTTAAAACTCTACTAGATTATTTCATATACTGATTCAGTGCATTAATATTGATTTTTTAAAAAAATTCTACTACATTACATCATTTACTACTTTTGTGCATTAATCTATGTATATAATTCTCTTCTTCCCTCAACAGTTTGGACGAGAAGCAAGAAGTAAAGGAAAGATCACTCTCTTACTTCTGCGGAGTCACCCCACGAAATAACAAGAGAAAGGGGAGAACACGTGGGTATTCACACGTCGCTACGGATGGCTGCGCGCTGGACTGTCAAACCCAGCCCGCTCCCATCCCCCTTCGTTTTTACAAACACTAACTAGCAGGGCCGGACATAAGCATTGTGGGGCCCTATTCCAAACGGATTTTGTGGGGCCAAGTTTGGGTAGGGAAGCGGACAATAAGTGAAATTTAAGAGTTTGAATTAGAAAATATATTCGTCTATGCATTTTATTCATTCTTTACTACGTACAGAATAACTTAACGAGCCTTGCGTGTAGCAAAGTCATACAGTATATCATAATAATTATGTTTCCTACAAAGATCCCGCTCAATAGCAAGAATCACCAAATGTTTTAATCTATCTTTGAGAATTGTTGACCTCAAGTAATTGTTTATTAGTTTGAGGCGCGAGAAGCTTCTTTAACCTCATTACGCTATTACGGCTAAGGCATAATGCCGTTTTTATTTATCGCGCGTAGGATTGTCGTTTTCGATAATGAATGACACCCCAAAATGACAAAATTTGTTTCTATATATTTTCGTATATTTTAAGGACTTTTTCGTATATTTGCAATTTCGGGAGATTTCCAGGAGCTTCTGGTAAATCGACAGGATGTCGCGGGAAATATGTTATAAAATGGAAGTGCTGATCCTTTGAAAGTGGGGGCCCACTGCGGTCGGATAGGTTGCAGTGGCATAAGACCGGCCATGCAAAATAGGGGCGCATGGTACGCCGCCGGTCGACTACTATTAAATATTTTTAAAACATTTCTAGTAGGTCATATCATATATTTTTTTAGTGCAGTAATATTGAATAATATTTTATAATTTATACTGAATTATAGCATTCATGGCGATGTAATGCTAGCCCCTGGTTGACAAACTATCTGCTGCTTGCCAAAAGTTCGGCTTAAATATTAGCCAAGCAAGACTAAGATACTAGTAGGTCGACTCAAGTAAACATTAATGGCCAACCACAAGAAATTGTTGATCACTTTTGCTATCTTGGCTCCATCAGATCCAACAATGGTCTACTGGATAAAGACATTAACAACAGGATAGTTAAAGCAATGAGCACCATGTCACGGTTGCAAAAAAGAGTGTGGGACAACATATTGCTGACTAACAATACTAAAACCTTAGTCTACCGGACCCGTGTGATGAGCACTTTGCTATACAGAAGTGAAACATGGTCAACCTACTCTTGGCAAAAAAAAAAAAAAAAAGCTGAATGTCTTCCATCTCCGATGCCTAAGGCGAATCTTTAAAATAAGGTGGCAAGATAAAATAACCAATAAGGAAGTGCTACGAAGAGCAGGGTGCCAGGACATCCGCTCTGTTATCAGCAGCAGACGCCTCTGCTGGCTTGGCCACGTTCGTAGAATGCCAGTAGGTCGACTTTCACAAGACATTCTGTATGGCGATCTTATAGAAGGCAGGAGAGCCGCTGGTCGCCCACTTTTACGGTATACGGATGCATGCAAACGTGACATGAAGCTCTTTAAAATCGACGCTAGCAGCTGAGGAAAAAGTAGCACTAGATAGATCCACATGGAGAGAGAGCATAGAGAAAGGGTCACGGATTGCAGGTATCGCCTCTCCCACCTGGTACAACCCTTTCTCATTTTATATTTACTAGTGATATAATTTGAGATTAAAGTGTGTTGACATGCAGCACGAGCTTTGGTTAAAGAGAATTTTTTTAAAAAATACAAAGTGACCGTAAATATAAAATCGTACCAACCACGTGTCATCAGATTAAATTAAACACGCATTGTGGCATTCAATATTATATTTAACACGGTGCACAAATATAAAATGAAAAAAAAATATCTTTAAATTTCTTTTGGAACTAATTCAAAAACATTACCTCATAATCAAGAGCTTTGATTAAGATAGCATCGTATGTTGCGTAAGTCAAACTCTCCAAAGTATGAATGAGAGATACATATTCCGATGAGGAATTCAGTCTTGGATGTTCTCCACCTGTTACACTCAGTTTGGCTAATAGTGTTCCGATTGGCAAGTCTTCATTTACAACTATAATGTTGGCTGGCCATTCAATTTTTGTTATTGGTAAAGGGGCTGTAGATAGAAGAAGGAAAAGAATACTATGACAGGTATATTCAAAAAAAACATTAACTATTGCATGGGTTGTACTTAGGCAAACGGGCCTTCCCAGCATCTTTACAGTCCTCAGGCAACGCCGCTAGCGTTGTTTCGGACATGTTTACCGGATGGAGATCAATCGCATCCCGAAAATTATTCTGTACGGGCAACTCGAGTCTGGCTCAAGAAAAACGTGTCGCCCTCACCTCCGTTACGTGGATGTAATAAAACGGGATTTAAAATCAGTAAACATTGATACTGACCAGTGGGAAAACATAGTCTTAGACCGCACTAGTTAGAGAGAGACGGTGACCAAGAAGCTATGGACAGCGAAAAAAAAACATGGGCCTCAGCTCTTGAAGTAAAGCGTGCCATACGAAAAATGGCCGGCTCCTCTACCACCAAAGCGAAAGCCACCTTGACTCGTCAGGGCTCCACAGCCACATGAAAAAGTGTTCGATATGAACCACAGTCCTTCTACGACTGAAGGAGGCCAATGACTTAGGCCAACTAGATAACTCCTTTTTTTTTTGTCTTAATTCGAGACCGCTATGATTCAGGTCTTTAACTAGCAGAAGTATCATTGTAGAGAGTCAATGGTAGGTGTCACATGATAATAAGTGTCAATGTTTGTTTCAATTATATTGTAGTTAATGTACAACTCAACGACAAGGAGAAAAACAACGACAAGCGGGTTAATACCATGAATTACACAAACAAATACGACATTGAACTAACTGAACTCATTCACCGATCGTAAACAAACAACATCGAGTCACTTGCTTCTCTATCTCTCCTAAAGAAATTACGATCTAATTTTAATCACCAATGGTTATCATGTGACAGTTTTTTTCCGTTGTTTTATCAATATTAAGACGTGACAGTTCAATTTGGTGAATCAGGTCCATTGTACACAGTTTCCTTTTCTTTAGCCAGGCCTATGTAGAAACACATCCCTAAACAATCCATCACTATTGCGCACTGAACAGTGCACTGGTGCGCACTAGTAGCATCACTGCAGGGGTAGATTTATAACACTATCAGAGAACAGCGTGGCTACGTTTCAAGAAACAACAGTAAGATTCCAGGTGAACTAAAAATTGCCAAGCAGGTGAAAAATAAGCAGGAATCTTTTCGGTCGAAGAGACTGGGTCTTTCCAGTCTACTGTAGAAGCTAATTTTAAACAGATTAAAAGGAAACAAAATTAGCGGCGGCTGTCTAAAAGTTTCAAGTTGTATATTAAGTCTACTTTCTGCATTCATTACTGAAACTAAGTTATGCACCATGTTATTTGTATATGTTCGGTCTTTTCTTGATCTATTTGAAGTATTTTACGTTTCGTAAAAAAATATTTCATTTCTTTTGCTAAAGCAGAATCTCCGGTGTACAACAGTAAAGTTATTAGCTCCATTACTGAGTCATCAGATCTAATCTTGGGAAATACCATGATGTAATAATCACCCAATGACGTTGTAACAGTTTGTTACTGTTGTAGTCTATGTCTGTTTTCCAGCAAACACTTTGTACTAGATGCTAAACTTTACTTGAGTCGTATCCTGAAGTGGTTCGTTCAATGAAGAAAATCTTGGCCAGATTTGAAATTTAAAGGAAAGTAAGTTTCCCTTTCAGACCGGGCAATCCGGTTGACATAAATCTCATGTTTCGATGACCAACGGTTAACAAGGGTGCCATGTGGCCTACACATCGACTTTCGTTGCGCATTATATTTTTATTGTACATAGTTTAGAGCGCACATTGGTTGCCTGTGAAAAACGTCACATTGTTTTGGTTTATAGCGTCCCCTTCCCCCATTTTATATCACATTTTTGTTAGCAAGGGTTTCGGGATTTTATTGTGTCGGGTGTTGGTATCTTCTGTGTTCTGTACTACTATCGGGTAGGTAGGGAAACGTTTACAGACGTTAGGAAAAGGAGGACATGTCCTCTTCTTTTTAGTCTTGTCCTCCGTACGAAAGGCATTGACTAAAATTGTAGAAAATGCCAGGCTTTCATTCTGTTGTTTACTACAATTGTATATTATTTATCAATTGATTTTGGCCATTCATATCCTCTGGTTCAACAAACACTTACTTGCTTAGACTTAGGTCCTCCCGCGCCGTTCGGCGCATTGGGTGGCTAGCTGTCTCCACAAAGATCTGTCACTGGCAATGTCTGAAGCCTCCTCCAACTGCTCCATGAAGGTGTGGCGCCAAGTTATACGAGGACGTTCCTGTTTGCGCTTTCCTCGTATTGGCCTCCATGTCATCGCAACTCTTGGTATGCGTAGTTTATTTTGTCGGAGAACATGTTCCGCAAACTCATGCGACGCCGCTCTGTTACAACCTCACTAAGTGTTCGACTCTCAGTTCGGCATAGAATTTCCTTGTTTGAGACCCGATCTGTGTAACGGACTGCCAAAACCCGTCTCAGACATTTTTTGTTGAGCCACATTTAGTCTTTTCTCAATTTTCAATTTTTTAACACACAAACTCACTAATAAATAGAAGAAAAATAGCTTTTTTTAAAAAAAGATCACCTCCTTTAAAAGCAGTTCTTCGTGAATCTTAAGGGTGGTAACCCAACGAGGGAGTAAACTAAAGGATGATTACAGGTAATACAAGTTGTGAGCCGATAATCATAAGTGTGCTCAGCCTTGATTATCAGGTCTTTCAGCACTTCAATGTCACCGCCTTTGTCTTTACTTGCCTATAAGGTACACAGACCGTGTCGCTCTCTAATCTTCAGATTGTCTCAAAATCAGGGGGATGCGGGAAGAATTTGAAAATCCCCCTGGGCCCCCACTTAAGGGGGTCCCCCAAATGAGTGTTCGAAATTGTTTGTTTTTTTTACTTTAAAAATTAAATATTACCCCATTATCTCATGTCAAAATGCAGGGGCCCCTAAAGAGGTCAAGTCCCCCCCGGTTCCCCAAATTATGACAAATTCCCATCTACGCCACTGCTTAGAACCTGTTGCCTTTACAAACTTACTGGAATACCTACAAGTCTTTTAGACCCTTTTTAACCAGACAACCTAAACAAAGAACCTACGATGTTTTTCACCTTTCTGAAACTTCCACTGGCGATGCTCGTTTCGTTACTCTCTAGACGGATCGACTCAAGTTCCAACCCAATACGTTATACTCTTTTACACGTGTCAACAGCCTGTCCATATTCACTTACTAAAAAAGTAATTCCGTGATCAAATAGTGCATGGTGGCGCAAATGATTAAACATGATATTTAATAGTCGTTTTTAAACCTAAAATTTACTGATCCCTTTGTAGGGGTCATTATTCTTGTCCTCCATTGTAGGGTTCCTTATTCTTGTCCTCCTCTGTGGTTGTACTTCTCATCCTTCTTTGTAAGTGTCCTCTTTTTTTTTCCTTTTATGTAGGGGTCCTTCTTCTTGTCTCCTTTTAGGGGTCCTCATTTTTTCACTCTTTTGTACGGGTCGTTTTGTTTGTTAGTTGTACTTGTTTCGAATGCTCATGCAAATTTGAAAATTCTTTTATTCTAGACCGAACCTTCTGCGGGTGGCGCGGGTGCTGAGTGGTTAAGCTTCCGAAACTGGGGTTCTGGGTTCGAATCTCTGTGAAGACTGGGATTTTGAGTCTCGGGATTTCTAGGACACCCCTATGTCTACCAAACTCTAGCTTCTTAAGTTTGGGGAAAGTAAAGGCGGTTGGTCGTTGTGCTAACCATATGACACCTTGCTTTTCAACCGTTGGCCATAGAAACCGATGACCTTAACATCATCTGCCCTATAGATCGCAAAGTCTGAAAGGGGAGCTTTACTTTACAAACCTCCCGCGGCGTGGAATGGCGGAGGGCAGAGTTCGAACCCGGAACCATCGAGACGACAGTCCAGTATTAGTTTGGAACTACTGTGTGTATCAACCCTCAATGCCAGAACGACTTTGTGTTAATTAACTCTTTATCTCCGTGTATATTTCTCCATATTCTGACAATTGTTCATTTTCCACATGTGTACATTCTGTGTGTTTTGTCATCAGAAAACATTAATTTTGTTCTAGAATTATAGGAGGATGTATGCTCTTTTTATATAAACAAATTACATTTTATAAAAAACACAAATTAATTTAATTTAATAAAGTCAAATCAAAGATGGTATCGTTAATTAGGAGAGAAAGAATTAATGCGCAAAAGTTATTGGCATTGATATTAGATTGAAAACTGAAAGTATGACAGTAAAACCACGAAGAACTGTGTAAACAAGCTTTCAAAAAATGAATGTATGACTGGCCTGGCAGCCACCTGGCATGTTTGCATTTTCAAATAAATATTAAACTGCTCTTGCTTTTGTAAAATTTATATTATAGCACCAATGACATGTAATAACACAACGTCTTAACCCTTTGTTTACTGATAACAGTTTTAACTCTTTCTCTCCGTAATTATTTACTACATTCTGGTGGAATCAACGCTGGTATCGTCAGTTAGGAGAGAAAGAGTTAAGTAATAATTGGAGAGTAATGAGCATTTACCTTGTGATGCAACTAACTCAAACAATGTTGAGAAGAAGATAATCACCAGAACACTATCAGTCATTTTGAATAAATTCATGTTTTTTTTATTTTGAATATCCTGAAAAGAGAAAATGTACTAATAACGAATTTATTTTCTAACGGATTTAGTAATAGCCTATAAATGTCTGAAAGACACAGAGATAAAGGCACATTCCTCATTCCATATGCTAGGACAAATTTGTACAAATACTCCTTCTTCCCTAGTGCTATTAGGGCATGGAATGGGTTGCCTGAGCTAGCCAGGAAAACCAGTGACTTGGCAGAATTTAAGTCATTGGTTAATATGCATGACTAAATGCATGACGCGTAGGACGTAATCATCTTCTTTTTTGAAGTAATACCTGTATTCTATAAGGTAAGATAAAATGCTAGCAAAGTCGTGTCTTAAAACAAAACACCAGCTGAAAAAAAAATTGGTGAAAGTCTATATTTTCTCATTCTTTTTATTTCCTCTTATGTTTCGTTATTGCAAGAAGTATTTCCCCCTAAGCTTGGTACAGTAAGCTCCTCTATCAATAGTGCAGCTTATGTTTTACAAAAGCCCGAAGACTTACACTTCATGTAGACATAAAATGTCGTGTGTGTGTGTCTCTTGAGGTCAGAGCTACATCCCCTTACCGCTTCTGTCAGCTCTAGTCAAATATTAAACTTGTGTTTCTAGTAAGTCTTCAAGTATTTGAATACATATTATTTAATATCACGTGTTTTTAAATTTAGTGATAGACTGGTAATTTGATATTTCAGCGGTATTTGCACTAGATAATCATCACAGCGCTCTTTTCATGTGTTCTGATTTTTTGAGATTATTTCACAAAGCTTATTTGAACTCTATCTGTTTGTAAAAGGTTTGTACACTTTATTTCTCCCACACCCATTCTCGGAACAAGTTGAAACTTTAAACATGAATCAATTTAAAAATTAACCAATTAGTCAATTTTTTTTAGTAAGTAATTAATTAGAGTGATATCAAATAAGGAAAATAGCTTTAACATTATTAAGAGATATAGTTGTAAGTGCGGAGTTGTCGTTTCTATAGATAAGCTTTGTTTTTTTTTTATAATTTTTTTTCTTGTTTCCTTGAGCTTACAAGAGGAATCATTTCAATAGAATGTCACAAAAAAGATAATAAAAACATTGAGTTTGTATGTCTGTAAGAACTCATTTGAATTAATACATATCTAGTGATGGGCAAAAGTTAACAATTTTTTCAGCTTGACATACACATGCAGGCCTAGTGTACTGTACATGTGTAGTCGATGATACTACAATACTATATAGAAAATACGAAAAACATGCATATGTGTAACCCTGCCGGACCAAGTAAAACAAAGGGTTGCATATTTGCATGTTTTTCGTATTTTCTATACAGCCGTTTACCCCTGCAGCAGTAAATCCTTGTCTGTTTGTTTGAGTCTTTGTACTACAAGACTACTCAGCATAACGCGTTATGTAGTAGTGTTTGCTTAATGTGGAGAGGTCAGACAAGAAAATAGCACACTGGCGTGGCTAGCCAAGCATGTACTTAAGATCTATCTTTACACTAGAATAGTTACACACCCTCCCTGCCCAAAAAGTGAATAGACCGTGTCCGACTGATTTTATCAACCTGCAATGGCCAGATAGACGTACACATGTAGGTCTATATAGTGTACTGAGTGTGCAGTCCATAATGACAAGACCACCCTGTTTTTTTCCCTTGCGCGTTTAATTAACGGTTATGCAATAGTGTTAGTTGTATATTTAGTGGTCAGACAAGAAAATAGCACACCGGCATGGTTAGTCAAGCATGTATTTTACACTATAATATAGTTAACCAGGTCAAATGTTTCTTAAAGCTCCAACGATTTCGTTTCTATTTCTTTGGTTACTAGATCAAGATATGAAATTCCAAATCAATATTATGTAATGAGATTTTCAACTTTACCGGCATAAGTAAGCAGCCTACCATTCTTTTCTAAAGGTTTTAATTCAATGCAAAAATACAAGCACACATATTTATCTAGACATCTTTTTAAAATATTTTATTGTGCATTAACATTTATGTAAGAAACATATTCCTTAATACTGATTTTATTATGGACAAATATTACCAGAATGTTAAAAGAATAAGATCGAACCGTAAGCATACAGTCGGATGATTATATCTATATAGGTCTATTTCACCACCCCCCTCCCCCTAAAAAAAAAGTTATGAAAGGTTTAATTAATTTTCTTTAGTTTAGTTTAACTAGGTTGGAAAAAGTAAAGGAGGTTGGTCGTCATGATCGCCACATGACACCCTGATCTTTAACCGTTATCCAAAGTAACAGATGACCTTTTCAGCTGCCCTATAGATCGCAAGATCTGAAAGCGTCAACCTTCTAGTTTATAAATCGCTTTATAAAATGTGTTTTTTCTTGTTCTTGTTTTGCGACCAAATGTAGTCCCTAATTAAAAAGAATAAAAACGCCTATTCTACTTACTTCCTATAGTTCAATTCAACTCTCTAACCATGGCATTCCACTTGTTACAGAAACAACACAAAACACAACTCAACACACGACATCATTGTCCTAAATGCAAGTAGTTCATATCCGAACTTAGCCCCAACGAGTTGAGTGTGTAACTTCTTTTTTTTTTTTATCTCACCTAATTGACCAATGACAAAACACTACTGTAATCAGTAGTCGAGAGATTACAGACAATCCTGTCAATGTTTTAACGCCGAATATAGTGACAGGTGGATTTAATGTCACCTTATTTAGTCTAGTTTTTAAATAACTGAGATAAACCTTTTTAACCAAATTGTTTTCGTAGAATTAAGCTATCTATTGGTAATGCAGGCGTACTGCTGCTAGTTAGATGTCTTTTATTAAAGTAGATTTTTTACTTGCTAAATATTATAAACTACAGACGTGCCTTCAAAAGGTAAGATAATTTCGTCCTACACGTATCTCTGTGTTCATCTAGTCAAGCATGTGAATAAGAGACATAAACTCATTGTTAGTCCTGCTTATTCAGCCAATTCCAGCTCACATCCCAATTACAAGAGAAAAGGGCGCCTTTTATAGGCTATCTCGACATGACCAACGCATAATTTTTCGACTCAGAACCGGACACAACAGAATGAGACAACACATGTTCCGGAAGCTTAAAGTCGGGACGAGCGAAACCTGCCCTTGTGGAGCATTACCAGAGAATGCTGACCATGTCCTTCAAAGCTGGATACTATATCAAGAGGCCCAAAAGGACTCGGGCCCCAAAACCCTCCTATACAACAAAAACTATAAGAGGAACTGCTTGATCTAAAAACCACTGCGTGGTTCATCTCAGATTAGGATTACTGATCTGAACTCTCCAACATGTAAAATGAGAACGAAGAAGAAGCTAATTCGTTCCATGCTCTAATGACAGTATGGACTTCTACGAACGAATTCACGATAGCATATGGAATAAGAAATTTCAGGGTTTAGTTAGAGCATACACAACAGTAGTAGAAAGAAGGGTGAAAGTACAACGGCGCCTGGTGAAGCAGAACCTGTGACTGCAGCTGTGTATCAAGGATTAGCCTCTTTAATCACACAAGAAGTTCCTAAAGACCAAAAGAAAGACCGACGACATGGGAAGACATTCAAAAAGTAACTTAAAACATTCAAAGTAAAAAAAAAATACTTTTAAAAAACAAAAGCTTTTATAAGGGAATGAACCGCACACTTACTGCCTTATATCTCAATATTGCAAAAATCTTTTCTTTTGTATGTTAAAGAAAATTTATTAATTATCACTAATTAATGGAATAATTGGTTAATTAATTTATTGGTTAATTTTTATGAATAATTATGCAAATTTTGAACTTGATCCGAGAATGGGAAGTGGGAGGGATAACGTGTCCACTATTTGTACCAGACAGACAGACTGACAGACAGACAGAGTGAGTTGATACAAGGTTTTAAATGACATCCCAGCAGACAACGGTAATATCTGCGTTTAAGTTGCAAAATATAAAGGTCTCAGTTGGGTCCACGTATCTACACGTGAAAAACTGCACTCTTCCTTAATCTTCAGATTCGAAGGAATTCGCCTCTTTATTTTTTTTTTCAACAAATGTCTGTAGCTTAAAAGATAATATAATTATCACTACTATGTCTTTATTCTTGAACCAACTTCTCTACCTCTTTATAAGATTCTCGTAACTCTCAAATGGACAAATCGCAACTTCTCGATCTCTCGATATCAGCTGTCGAGTTGATATTTCCAGGATTGCTATTTATAGGAACAGGAAGAGAATTCAAGAGAGACATTCAAAATTACCTTATCCAAAAGTGTAAGGTTATCAGATAGTCCACTAACACAGACCTACTACAAAAAAAAAATTTACTAATTGAGTACTTTTTTCTTGTAGCAACAATATACAGAAAATAAAAAAACATAAATACATTGTTTGAAATAAATTAAAGTGTAAAGCACTTAGCTGCTATGCTAAACGGTAAGCTCACTTGTATATTGCCGGATACAATTAATAAAATGTATAAGTTATGTGCAAAACCTGTACCTGTCTTCCATTTTAAAGATTAAGGATGAGTGCAGTGTTTCACATGACTGGAACAGACACAAAATAGAGCAGTGAGATTCATAACAAACGAATATTCACATTTGACTAGAGTAACACCTTTAGTAAAATCACTAAATTTAGAAAGCCTTCAGGACAGAAGACTCAAAAGTAAAGTAGCAATTATACATAAAACACTGAACCATAATCTTCAAATACAAAAACAAAATTTAATAAAATGCTCAGAAAGACACAAAGATAAAGGCACATTTCTCATCCCATATGCTAGGACAAATTTGTACAAATACTCCTTCTTCCCTAGTGCTATGAGAGCATGGAATGGGTTGCCTGAGCTAGCCAGGAAAACCAGTGACTTGGCAGAATTTAAGTCGTTGGTTAATATGCATAACTGAATGCATGACGCGTAGGACGTAATCATCTTCTTTTTTGAAGTAACGTCTGTATTATATAAGATAAGATAAGACTACGCAACCCAGTTACGACCTGCATATTTTTCCGCATCTTGAGTATCAAAGCCTTTGTCCGCAGGCTGTCTATTAAAATTTTCTTTTCGTTTTCTGCGCCTGTCTTCAATAAGGGTTTTCCTTTGGGTCTCAGATGCATGCCCCGCAGCCTTTGTGAGAGCTCTCCGTCTTTCAGGGGCCATCTGCTGCATGTGCATGCTACGTTCCTCTACGCCAGAGTCGGCGAAATGGCGCCTGAGTTGAACTTTATAGTGCTTAAAGGGGGCACCTCTGTTGCGTCGTTCTCCTTTAGGGTCGCTAAAGAAGATCGCCTTTGTGTCATCCTCTAGGTTTCATTTATCATTAGTCTTATAAAATTGTAAAGTACGAAGGCCATAATTTTAATAAACACACATTTATATTTCTTTTTTTTTTTTTATTGATGATAACACCTTTTTTTAAAGTTCATAATAATTGAGGCGTGGCCGAGGCATCTTAGTGTTCACTGTATTCACCTTCGAAAAAGTTCATTAGCAAATCGAAGTGCAGTGCACCTCCCCCCCCCCTTCCCGTGATCCCTTCCCCTCCTAGTCCTGCCTAAAGTTTTCCTCAATTCCGTCGGCCATTAATTATGCTGGTCGTGCCATATTCTGAGGATGTCTGTCTTTGGACATTTGTCAGTCCCCCAACTGCGGAGGCTGAATGGGTTACACCATTACTTCATTGAGTTGATGTGTGGTGATAGAGTGAAAGACAAAAGAACGCCGATCAGATATCATAAGACTTCTTGAATGTGATGAGGCAGGTGGGTTGTCTAACTTAGTCTAAATAAATCTGAGTTAAGGTGTCAACCATTTGGCCTTTGTGCCATATTCTGAGGATGTCTGTCTTTGGGCATTTGTCAGTCCCCCAACTGCGGAGGCTGAATGGGTTACACCATTACTTCATTGAGTTGATGTGTGGTGATAGAGTGAAAGACAAAAGAACGCCGATCAGATATCATAAGACTTCTTGAATGTGATGAGGCAGGTGGGTTGTCTAACTTAGTCTAAATAAATCTGAGTTAAGGTGTCAACCATTTGGCCTTTGTGCCATATTCTGAGGATGTCTGTCTTTGGGCATTTGTCAGTCCCCCAACTGCGGAGGCTGAATGGGTCACACCATTTCTTCATTGAGTTGATGTGTGGTGATAGAGTGAAAGACAAAAAGAACGCCGATCAGATATCATAAGACTTCTTGAATGTGATGAGGCAGGTGGGTTGTCTAACTTAGTCTAAATAAATCTGAGTTAAGGTGTCAACCATTTGGCCAGTACACTGCCAAGAATCTTCAGGCAGAAAACTGATAGAGGAAAACTTGGAAGGTCTAGAAGAGAAGAGCTCGATGAGAGCAGGGATCTCTTTGATCAGAATTTCCCCTGACTTTATCTCTGCAAGGACACTGGGGACACTGTCTTTATTTTCTAGGTTGAATAATTCCCTAATTGTAAAAATAATAAAATTGTAAATTGTAAAAATAATAAAATTGTAAATTGTAAAAATAATAAAATTGTAAATTGTAAAAATAATAAAATTGTAAATTGTAAAAATAATAAAATTGTAAATTGTAAAAATAATACAATTGTAAATTGTAAAAATAATAAAATTGTAAATTGTAAAAATAATAAAATTGTAAATTGTAAAAATAATAAAAAAGTATAAAATATTTATATTTGTATTTTCAGTGTATTTGCACTTGTTTTTGTTTTTTTCTAAACAAAGAATTAATTCACATGTACTAATGAATTGCTATCATCAAGTCTCGCGGGACAGGAACATAGTTTGGGAACTACGCTCTTAGATATAGAAGGATTATTCGATTCACTAAAGTACATCATTTTAGATACACTGGTGACCTGTGTGACTACCTTTCATCATTTCTGATACACTGGTGACCTATCTGACTACCTTTCATCATTTCTGATACACTTGTGACCTGTGTGACCAGCTTTTAATCGATTCTTTCCATCCACTTGGAGCCAATAGGGAACAGCTGTATGCAGGGCCGGCCCTATGCGAAACGGATTGCGCGTGGCCCTATGCGAAACGATAAGGATAATAAGTGAAAAATTAAGATTTTATATTACAAAATAAATTCGTCTTTGTATTTTGTACATTCTTTACTAAGTAAAAAATCACGATCAAATTAACTTTACTTTACAAGGCTTGTGTGGAGCGAAGTCAAAATTCTGCTTCCTACATAGATCACACTCAATAGCAAGAATTGCCAAATTGTTCAATCTATCTTCGTGAATTGTTGATCTCAAGTAATTCTTGATTAGTTTGAGGCGCGAGATGCTTCTTTGCACAGGATGCCACAGTAACGGGTATCATATATTACCGTTTTTTTTTAAATCGCGCCTATTCCTTATTGAATGACACCCCAAAAAGACAATTTTATCTATATTTCAGGAGATTTTTTTACTTTTCAGGAGATTTCCAGGACTTTTTCGTATATTTAGTAATTTCATGAAATTTGCAGGAGCTGCTGGAATATTTGGAAGCCGCTGAAACCCTGTTCTAAGTTGTAATTATTTGATTTAATAATTTACACCAGTTTGAGCCAATAGAGAACAGCTTTATGCGCTTTGGACTGTCATCTCTATGGTACCAAGTTAGAAAACCTTACGTAGTAATTATTTCTTGTTCCCCCTCCCCCCACCCCGGGCGGTTTAAGCTTCCTGGGGAATACTAAAATGGATTTCTTTAAGAATATTTGAAGATTCAAGGGTAGATAACCGGCCCAAGGAGCATCCGTGCAGCTTGGATAATTGTGGATATTATAGAACCACATAAGAGGAATTAAGAAAACAGAGTGACTAGTATGCGACATAATTTTCAGCAACTTCAAAATGTGTACATCGGTAACAATACTTCTAATTACACTTTTTGTTTGTTATGTGTGAGATGTATATTATTGTATATTATTCCATTTCCTACGTGACACTGCTTCAAAAATCTGTGTTTAAATCCCTATGGGGTTCTTGTTTGTTAGTTCGAATAACATCAGACAAGGATGACACAGAATAAAGAAATAACTTCGATAAGATAACAGGCCTCTTCAGGTTTATCACCAGTCACGATTGTCTGATGTGTAGCACAGGGATTCTCACATCAATTTAAAATATAAGTGAAGAGAATTTATGTTCTATTTTTAATCTACTTAAACGTGTGGGGGACTACCAAAAAAGCACAGTTTATGAAATTTGCTTAATTATTTTTCAGATTTATCTCCAGAATGTACAACCGTTGTCAAAGTTGCACAAATCTGCTTATTTTGTCCCTTTGTGCATGGATCTTTTTTTTTTAATAATCAGTTGTAGTTATCAGTAGTTATTTTTTAAAATATGCCCATTTAATACTTCGTAATGTTATAGTAGGATATTTAGTTAATGAAATAAGCGGACCTGAAGTAGATTTCTGTAACTTTTCTATAGTTTTTAAGCAAATCAAAACGTTTTGTTTTGCTTTGTTTCTCCTTTTATCTGTCACCTGGTCTTCATATTTTTCTGAATCTTCTGTCACTCATAAAGCATTTTTGTAATTTGTTTATTTTATTTTTTTTACTTTGAGTTGACAACGCCCTGTTCCGCACAGTTGACAAAAGTAAGAAGTCAGCTCTCTATTAACTCAGTCCGAGGAATTCTTCTCACAAAATGGTCTGCTGTCTGAAGAAAATGTTACATTGTCTTAGAAAAAGTCTACTTCCTGCTCTTGTTTGACAGTCAAAGATTTACTGATAAATTACATATATTAAATATTTAAAGTAGTTTTTCAAGCTTACTTTGTCTTTGTGTATGTGTGTGTTTTGTCCTTTGTGATGCTTTGTCTTTCTGTTTATCACTGTGTACTACTGACTTTCTCTCTCTCTCTCTCTCTCTCTCTCACACACACACACACACACACATACTTTCTAATGCACACACCTTTACGAATTAAAAAGTAAAGAACATCTTTAAGACCTTTCGATCTATCAGGCAGATGATGTAAAGTTCATCTGTTTTTGGTTTTTTTTTTGTGGCGGACTGTTAACAAGGGTGTCATGTAGCCAGAGTAACGACCAACCGACGTTAATTTCTCCTACTGATGTCAGCCACTACGCCCCTTTTCGTGAAATTAATAAAAGTGAAATTGCAGTAAATATTTCCTTGTAATAACTTGACTTAATCTATACAACTGTCAACCATATCATCAGAAAACCGTTGCTTTTTTAAAACAACTTTTGTCGTTATTAGGCCTATGTTTTACTCCCTAAAGCTAGACCTATGTTTCATTCACTAAAGCTAAAACTATGTTTCATTCACTAGAGCTAAAACTATGTTTCATTCAGTAAAGCTAGACCTATGTTTCATTCAGTAAAGCTAAAACTATGTTTCATTCACTAAAGCTAAAACTATGTTTCATTCACTAAAGCTAGACCTATGTTTCATTCAGTAAAGCTAGACCTATGTTTCATTCACTAAAGCTAGACCTATGTTTCGTTTACTACAGCTAGACCTATAATTCATTCACTAAAGCTAGACATATGTTTCATTCACTAAAGCTAGACCTATGTTTCATTCATTATAGCTAGACCTATGTTTCATTCACTAAAGTTAGACCTATGTTTTATTCACTAAAGTTTCAACTATGTTTCATTCACTAAAGCTAAACCTATGTTTCGTTCACTACAGCTAGACCTATGTTTCACTCACTACAGCTAGACCTATGTTTCATTCACTAAAGCTAAAACTATGTTTCATTCCCTAAAGCTAGAGCTATATTTCATTCCTTAAAACTAAACCGACACACCGTTCATTATAGTTAGACATTGAGTCATTCACTAAAGCTAGACCTATGTTTCATTCACTAAAGCTAGACCTATGTTTCATTCACTAAAGCTAGACCTATGTTTCATTCAGTAAAGCTAGACCTATGTTTCATTCAGTAAAGCTAGACCTATGTTTCATTCACTAAAGCTAGACCTATGTTTCATTCAGTAAAGCTAGACCTATGTTTCATTCACTAAAGCTAGAACTATGTTTCGTTCACTAAAGTTAGACCTATGTTTCATTCACTAAAGTTTGAACTATGTTTCATTCACTAAAGCTAGACCTATGTTTCGTTCACTACAGCTAGACCTATAATTCATTCACTAAAGCTAGACATATGTTTCATTCACTAAAGCTAGACCTATAATTCATTCACTAAAGCAAAACCTATGTTTCATTCACTAAAGCTAGACCTAAAATTCATTCACAAAAGCTAGACCTATAATTCATTCAATAAAGCAAAACATATGTTTCATTAACTAAAGCTAGACCTATGTTTCATTCACTAAAGCTAGACCTAAAATTCATTCACTAAAGCTAGACATATGTTTCATTCACTAAAGCTAGACCTATGTTTCATTCACTAAAGCTAGACCTATAATTCATTCACTAAAGCAAAACCTATGTTTCATTCACTACAGCTAGACCTATAATTCATTCACTAAAGCTAGACATATGTTTCATTCACTAAAGCTAGACCTATGTTTCATTCACTAAAGCTAGACCTACGTTTCATTCACTAAAGCTAGACCTATGTTTCACTCACTACAGCTAGACCTATGTTTCATTCACTAAAGCTAAAACTATGTTTCATTCCCTAAAGCTAGACATATGTTTCATTCACTAAAGCTAGACCTATGTTTCATTCACTAAGGCTAGACCTATGTTTAATTCACCAAAGCTAGACTTGTGTTCCATTCACTCAAGTTAGAACTATGTTTCATTTTCTTAACTTAGACATAGCATATCTTTTTCACTAAAGAGTCAGCAAATCCCCAGTTCCATACAAATGTTTCGCTTTTTATTTCTACAATTTAAAACGTGCAATCTGACTTAAGAATTTATTTATTTCTTCAATCTGTATTAGGCCTACATCTTAAAAGTTCTAGAAACAAAGACATAGCAGTGGCGGGATAGCCATTTAGGGATATGGGCAAAAGCCGCGAAACCCAAATGACCCAATAACCTGTTGTCGAAGGAATCGTTCGGTCGGTAATACACTAAAAGATTTATAGAAAACTAGCCAAATATGACCCGCGGCCTGAGGGCCTTAGTTTTGGGTATTGCTGATCTAGTGAATTGAATTTAGATCTTTGTCAGATATGGATAATGTTCCCTTCACATTAAGAAAAATTTGAAACGAAAGTAAAAGTAGAGTGTGAAATTGGGTTTACCCGTTAACTCGACATATTCATATAAAATATATAGAAATACTGTGAAAACGGGTTTACCTGAGTTATTTAAAAGTTTCGTTCTTTAAAAAAGAAACAATTAGTTACTTTTTGTCTATTTTTGGGCCCTCCGGTTGCGGAAGGGACATAGAACATACACTACGGTATCCGTTATAATCTAAGTAACATTTATGCCAAGTTTTATCAAGATTGGTCAAGTGTTGTTGTTTTTTTTCGGGACATACATACATACATACTCCTTAATTTTTTACATTGTGCTTTATATTATAGATATTTATAGAGTAGGCCGACGGAGGGTCGCGATTAACAAACTGTTGTCTTTTCGTCGTCGGCGAACAATAAATAATTGTGCAAAGTTTCAAATTGATCCTGGAATTGGAAGAAAAAGAAATACAGTTTTCGAAATTTGTACCCGACAGACAGACAGACATGGAGAGTTGATATAGATGTAAAAACATAGTTTATCAAAATTTCTTTTTTTTTAGTACACCGGATACACCAAATAGCTAGCCATTTTTATTAACATTTTTGTAGCACAAATTGATAGATGTGTCCTTAGTTACAATGTATGGTCCCTTTCAAACTGGAACCTAAATTAACATTCAAAGAAGAATATTATCACCTCTGGAGAAGAAAAGCAGGCGTTTAATTGTTATTATAAATTGTATTTGTAGTTAAAGATATGGTGAATATGCTTTTACTTAATATTTAATAAAGTAATTTATCAATTAACTGTTTAAAAAGGATATGTTTATTTTATTATTTATATAAATTCTTTTACAATTTTAAAATATATTCCAAAAGTGAGTCCTCTCATTAAAAAGGTTGTGTAGGAAACATCACCTTTATTTACGTTGTTGCTCAATAAAGACTATGAAAGAATGGGGCAAAAGATAGGATTGCAAAAATTCGAAATCCAATTTTAGTGAACTGAAAAAGCAACACAGAAAATTCCCATATCCAAGGTGAGCCAGTTTAATAACCACTCCCTGCATAGTTGTAAATTACGTTGTCATTTTTGGCTTTCACATAGAGCTTAGATAAAAGTGCATTTCTTATTCCATACGCTAGAACAAATTCTTAAAAGTGCTGCTTTTTCCATAGTGCCATTAGAGATTGGAGCGGGTTGCGTGAATCAGCCAGGAAAGCCCTAAGACTAAGCAGAGTTTAAGTCATTGATTAACATGCATGATTAGAATGCACATGAAATTATCTCCTTTTTTTGAAGTAACGTCTGTAATATATAAGATAAGATACGTTGTTTTTCATTCATTTCATTCAGATTTAGAAGGTATATCCATTTCTCCGTTATTGTGGCTAATGGGCATTTACACGACGAAAATTGAAAGGTCCGTGTATAGATGTAGGTGGACCTCCATAATCCTAACAGAATCACAATCTAAATAGGGCCATATCCTGACTTGCTGGCTTCACCTTCACCTCTGTTCAATTGTTTGGGCATATGATCCGTCGACCATCCTTCTCCATTCCCTAGTCCATTCCCTTGAGTACAATCTCTGTGATTGACAGGCTCGTCCATTCTTTAATGTTATCTCGCCATCACTTTCTCTGCCTGCCTCACTCTTTCCTGGTACTGTTCTCTGAAGGAAAGTCTTTGCTAGCCATGAGCCCTTGTGAAATATCCAATAACTTTTAGTTTGTGCTTTTTACAGCGGTCAGCAGGTCATCGTGGAGAGCTATAGCCATTGTGACTCTGTTTTGAATTTCCTTATTCGTTGTCTTGTTATAGTAGGTGATATCTAGTAGTCTTCAAACTCTATTAGATTTCCATTCCATTGCTAGGATTCTTTTTGCTAGTTCTACAGTTAGCTTCCATAGTTGTCAATCATATAAAGAATTAGGCCATGGCCATGGAGTGCATCAGTCTGATTTTAATATCGAGGGCTACGCCTTTGTCTTTCCAGATTGTTTTGTGCTTTGCAAGGGCCGCTGTGGACAGAACGATTCTGGCCAGTGGTCCTGGTTTGGTTCCTTCCTAATTTGCAGTGATCTACTTGTTGTGATCTACTTGTTGTGATCTACTTGTTGTGATCTACTTGTTGTGATCTACTTGTATTGATCTACTTGTTGTGATCTACTTGTTGTGATCTACTTGTTGTGATCTACTTGTTGTGATCTACTTGTATTGATCTACTTGTTGTGATCTACTTGTTGTGATCTACTTGTTGTGATCTACTTGTTGTGATCTACTTGTTGTGATCTACTTGTATTGATCTACTTGTTGTGATCTACTTGTTGTGATCTACTTGTTGTGATCTACTTGTTGTGATCTACTTGTTGTGATCTACTTGTATTGATCTACTTGTTGTGATCTACTTGTTGTGATCTACTTGTTGTGATCTACTTGTTGTGATCTACTTGTTGTGATCTACTTGTTGTGATACACTTGTAGTGACATACTTGTATCGACCTACTTTTATTAGTCTACTTTTAGTGATCTACTTGAAGTGATCTACTTGTAGTGATCTACTTGTAGTGATCTACTTGTAGTGATACACTTGTAGTAATTGTGGTGATCTACGTATAGTGATCTATTTGTAGTAATATATTTGTAATGATATACTTGTAATGATTTACTTGTGATATACACTTGTATGGATCAACTTGTAGGGATCAGCTTGTAGTGATCTATTCGTAGTGATAAACTTGTAATGATCTACTTGTAATGATCTCGTTCTTCTTGTTCTAATACGATACAGACGTTACTTCAAAAAAGAAGATGATTACGTCCTACGCGTCATGCATTTAGTCATGCATATTAACCAATGACTTAAATTCTGCCAAGTCACTGGTTTTTCTGGCTAGCTCAGGCAACCCATTCCACGCTCTAATAGCACTAGGGAAGAAAGAGCATTTGTACAAATTTGTCCTAGCATATGGAATGAGGAATGCGCATTTATCTTTGTGTCTTTCAGAGTATTTTACTGTTACTGGAGTCAAATGTGAATATTCGTTTGTTATGAATCTCACCGCTCTATTCTGTTTCTGTTCCAGTTTCTTGAGTTGAGGGGTCCCAAACAGAGGATGCATATTCTATTTTTGGCCTAACCAAGGTTAAATAACATTTTAGTTTTATGTTCTTATTTGATTTATAGAATTTTCTTTTAATAAACCTTAATTCTTTGTTTGATTTTTTATATTTTCCTCAATATGTGGATTCCATGACAGTTTTACATCTATTATAACGCCTAGGTATTTTAGCGTTTTTAGCCTGTTACTGGTTTAACACGAATAAGATAAGTCGAATTAATTTATTTTAGTTTTTTTTGTTATTCTTAATTGTAGTGATACACTTTTAGTGATCTACTTGTAGTGTAGTGATCGACTTGTAATGATCAATTTGTAGTGATCTGCTTGTAGTGATATACTTGTAGTGATATACTTGTAGTGTAGTGATCCACTTGTATTGTTCTACTTGTAGTGATCTACTTGTAGTGATCTACTTGTAGTGATCTACTTGTAGTGATCCACTTGTAATGATCTACTTGTAGTGATCCACTTGTATATTCTATTTTTGGCCTAACCAAGGTTAAATAACATTTTAGTTTTATGTTCTTATTTGATTTATAGAATTTTCTTTTAATAAACCTTAATTCTTTGTTTGATTTTTTATATTTTCCTCAATATGTGGATTCCATGACAGTTTTACATCTATTATAACGCCTAGGTATTTTAGCGTTTTTAGCCTGTTACTGGTTTAACACGAATAAGATAAGTCGAATTAATTTATTTTAGTTTTTTTTGTTATTCTTAATTGTAGTGATACACTTTTAGTGATCTACTTGTAGTGTAGTGATCGACTTGTAATGATCAATTTGTAGTGATCTGCTTGTAGTGATATACTTGTAGTGATATACTTGTAGTGATATACTTGTAGTGTAGTGATCCACTTGTATTGTTCTACTTGTAGTGATCTACTTGTAGTGATCTACTTGTAGTGATCTACTTGTAGTGATCTACTTGTAGTGATCCACTTGTAATGATCTACTTGTAGTGATCCACTTGTAATTATCCACTTGTATTGTTCTACTTGTAATGATCTACTTGTATTGATCTACTTGTAGTGATCTACTTGTAGTGTAGTGATCCACTTGTATTGTTTTACTTGTAATGATCCACTTGTAGTGATCCACTTGTAGAGATAAAGTAATCGACTAGTAGTAATTTAAATGTAGTTATCCACTTATAGTCATCGACTTTTAGTGATATACTTTCAGTGATCTACTAATACTGAAATGTAATCGTGCTCAACATTGACTAGACTCAAACGTTTAAACACCTAACAATTTCTTCCCAACTTACTCTGAAGTAGGTTCCACTAATGCACAATACAAAGCTTTTATAAAACATTTTAACTTAGAATACCACCCAGAAATCTACCTGGAAATCTAATCACAAGGGATATCAAATTGAGATTGAAATCGTCATTTCAAATTGGTGAACAGGCAATGCCCCTGTGATTTCAATAAACGCTCTGTAAATTTACCATGAATTTATTGCATCATTTCGTCTTGCATCTCAACAGAAAAATGTATGAAGTTTGAGACATTAAAAAACAAACAGACTCTTAAAACTGGAGGTAAATGCTAGATCAATGACGAATTTCCTGGCCGTTATATTTAAAAATTAGATCTTTTTTGGCAATAATCTTTTGTTAGGGTCGATACGTATTCTGCTAGACATGAGTGCACTTTGATTTACATCCCAAATACTTGTTGAATTCAAAATTAAATGATTCAACTATCACATTTTAGATTTTTTTTTTTACATCGAATATTTAAAACTATGCCAGTGACATGAAACAAAATCTAAAAAAATCATGAAGGTTTTTGGACGAACTATTAACAAAAGAGACTATTCATGTGCAGTCAATTAAATATTGACCAAGTTTCATTGAAAGAATTGGGAGGGGGAATTCTAAATAGTCTGCTCTTAGTCACGCGTGACTTTAATGTAACTACATCGGCAAACAGGGACCATACTACAAATATTGAAATATATGTCAGTGCTTTCTTGGTCTCAATTATTTAAAATACTTAAAGAAAATGGTTGGCTAGTGAGTCACATAAGAACTAATTTGTTGAGCAAGGATTAGAATGAGAGAAATTAAATGGGAAATGATAATACATTTAACTGTAGTTGCTACACTCCACTTCTATTAGCTGCCCAGTGTATGGAATGAATGGGAATTTCTTTTGGTTTTGTATTTTTAAAAATTGGAAAAGATTTACGGACTTTTCAATTTCGAAAGTATATAAAACAATCGAGATGGTATGGAACGCTACATTTTCAGATTTTGAGACTCCTCATTTTGACAATACTTTCATGTCTGATTTCCTCAGCGATGGTGTGAAACAGATCTACGAGTTGGTGAACTACCTCGTCTTCTGCAACATCTTCTCCGTCTTCGGAATCTTTTCCAACATCATCAACATCCTTGTCTTCTACAGGCAGGGTCTGAACAGCACCGTCAACATCAGCTTCACCGGCGTGGCAGTCTCTGACCTCTGTAGCCTCGTGACCTTGCTGTGGTTCAACGTCTGCGTCAATCCGCTGTTCGTGAACTCGGACGTGCCGATGGCGCCATCAGAAGTGCAGCACCTTACTGGAGGGTTCCCCCACGCCTGCTTTGCGAGGATCACTTGCTGGATAACAGTGTATATTACAGCCGAAAGGTGCCTGTGTATTGTCTCGCCCTTGAAAATAAAGCAAATCATTACCACCAAGCGGGCGACATCGATTATTGTAGGTATCTACATAATAATGATAGCGTCACTACTTCCCGAATACACTACCATGTATATTGGATGGAGGCAGTATTCAGAGAATAATCGATCCATTATAGGACTTATTCGAACTAAAGAAAACGACAAAGTCTCTGGTTTAACATTTCTCTTGTATGCTATTTACATTTTAGTATCGTTTTTCGCTGTTATATTTTTTACAACGATACTTGTAGTGAAGTTGAAGCAGAAAACGAAATGGCGAGAGGAATCGACTTTTGACGATAAACAATCGAATACCATTAGTAATCGAGATAAGAAAACGATTCGTATGGTCATCATGATCGCAGCTGTTTTGATCGTCTGCTACCTGCCGTCAGTTCTGCTCAGCGCTGCAGGATTTATCGTTCCTGGATTTTTCGTTGTCGGCCAGTACTCGAACGTTTTCTTTGTCACGTGGTCGTTCGCGTTTGTTCTAGACTCGATCAACTCCAGTGTGAATATAATACTCTACTACACCATGAGTTCTAAATATAGACAGACACTACATGAAATAATGGCTAGTAAAAATTCAAACACATAAAATTATCTTATCTTATCTTATAAAATGCAAAGTTTTTTTCAAAAAAGAAGATAATTATGTCCTAAAACTCATGCTGCAAGGTTAAGAAAATTAAATCTTTTCTTGTAGAATGGTAACACGAGTGATCCTGGTTAGAAAGAGAATAGATAACGCTAAAAAAAATTATACACCAGAACTGTACGCTTTTTCCTAAACAATGTTTCGTATGTGTTAGCGTTTAACTTACTTAGTTAGATTGACTTGATTCATTATAATTGTTTCAAAGTATTTTTGTCTAGAAACCTTTGTTTAATTCAGATGAATTCGTGTGATTGTAGAGATGATTATGTTAATTAATTTAACCCGTTTTAATTCCATAACACATCTTTCTCTTATTAGTACACTATTTGGACTACCAATATAGTGGATCATTTATATATATGTGCTTATATGCTAGTTGTTGTTTTAATGTTGTTTGTATTTTGGGTCATCCTTTAGAGTTGAGGTTAATCTAATTTCTAGTCCAAACCTAACACAGGATGACATAGGGTAGCTGCTGGCAGCGTAGACCGAACGAAAGACCAGCGCGCATTGCCGCAAGACCAGGCAGACAGTTAAACTCTCTATTTGTCTGCCTGTTAACTTTAGGTCTTAAAACTGAAAGGGCTAGCGATAAATCGTCTGCTTGTTCCTCAAAATGGATGCCAAGGCTACTTTTGGTCTTCAGAAAGCTAACCATTTTGACCTTAAGTGAACAAGATTAGAAAGAGAGTTCGTGTTTTCACACAGACTCAAAAGCGGTCTCCATTACGCGATGCAGGTAAACACGCAGGTTTCAATATTTTATGCACGATGTTTTCATGTAAGTAAAATCTATGGTATTTTTCTCAGACACAACAGATGTGCGTAAAGCGAAGGCGTTGCTGACACAGCTGTATTGTCTGTCTTTCATGTTTCGGATGTTCCTTTAGATTTGAAGATAAATACACCCCAGCCCTATTAGTGACCAAAGACCATTGAGACCACTGAAAAACAGTCCAACGCGCATACTACATGGCCATACAGGATTACAGGCTGAAGTTGTTTTAATTTTTATTACAATGTTTATGTTCAAAGTCTTGAATGAATGCGAACTTCACTCCAAACACTAAGTTAAGTAGTAAAGTTTCCCTTTCAGACCGTGCGGTCTTTTTATTTAGAGAACAAAATACCAAGATAAATATAGAAAGGGGAACACGGGATTGTGTACTAAGGACTAACTTTTAGTTGTTGTTGGCCAGCGGGGAGGAGCGGATAAGTAAAAGTGCTTTTAAAACGGGCCCAAAATATGAAAGCGTGTAAGTGTGAGTGGGGGCGCATTATGAAGCGGTTCTTTCTAAATCAAGTCAAAAGTCTATGTTGGAGAAATTACGATGTGCAGGTAATAAAAAACAACACAATGAGGGTTCCTGAGAGCAAGAGAGAGAGAAGGTGAGAGAGAGAGAAGGAAAGAGAGAGCGGACCGTGAAATTTCATTTTAACAGATACACTAATTTGCGGGCTACAAAAGTATGTTATGTTGATCCTTAAAATATATACCGTTTATAAAAAAAAAGAATGGGGTGTTCCGGCATAAAGCCTAGGACTAAATCAACGGGTGTAGCCGGTGTCTAGTGATTATCTTGGTAACATAGTTTTTACGGAATCCTACTTAAAATTAATTAATATTTAAACGCTGCGATTTTGATCGTGAAAATAACTTAGTTGTTCAAGGCTTGATTAAGTAAAAAAAGTTAAATTTTCGTATTTTATCAACCACGGCAATCGGGGGAAATCAGTGATGATCACAAAGTCATCAAGGCCTAGGATTTTATATTGTAGTTGATGCGCATTACCACTTCCGGCGATAACAACCTTACTGAACAAGTAACTTTTCCTTTCCACCAAAAACAACAACTCTCTCAAGGAAAAATAAAACAAAGTCTTTGTCCAGCATCAAACTACCAGATCACATCTCAAGCAGTCATTCAAAGAATGTTTAAACTACATGTTAAAAAAATGAATAGTTTTATTTAAAGAAGAAACACATTTATCTTTTTACTAATTGTATGATATTAAGAAAGGGCATTGAAATTAATTTCATTTACTCATTCCGCTTTCAAGACGTAGGCGTACATCACGTGTACAATACGTCATAAAAGTCTGTCACAGCAGACTTTGTTTGCTTTGTAATAAATTCTTGTTTGCGTAATAATTTCCGCCAGCTATATTAGTAAACATAATGTTTTAAGTTTGGCACTAAACACGTACTCTCCAAAGATTGCTTAGCAATGTACGAGTCAGCAAGATTGCTTTCGTTGCATTAGATTTATAATGACTACTAGTTGAGATGTCTGTTTCGGTGTCTTTAGGCATCACTTTTTAAACATTCTACTTCAATGAGATTAAAGAAAAATATGAGAGGGGAAAACTTTTCTTGTACAGATTGAACTAGGAATCTTTAATTATTGAGTGGATAAATCGAATAAAGAATGTGTCATAGAGTTTTAAAAAGGTTCATAGCATCGACAACCATTAACTAATTGAAACCGTGAATCAGTTTTTTAAAAACTGTTTAATAAAGAACAAGATGACGCTGAAGATGGAAATATGTCTTATGATAGTAATGACAGTAATATACAAGGATAGATCACGTTTCATCCAATGGCAATTTAAGTGGGTATTGTATATTTGGAAGCATTAAAGAGGTTTTCAAGATTCGGAAATTTCGAGACGGTATATAATTGAGATGACGCTGAACTCTTCTTTTACTAATTTTGAGAATCCTTGGAAGTCTGACTTGATCAGCGATAGTGTGAAACAGATCTACGAGTTGGTGAATTATGTTGTCATCTGCAAAATCCTCTCCGTCTTTGGAATCCTTTCCAACATCATCAACATCCTTGTCTTCTGCAGGCAGGGCCTGAACAGCACCGTCAACATCAGCTTCCTGGCTATGGCCGTTTCCGATCTTTGTAGCTTCGTGACCTTGCTGTGGTTCAACGTCTGCGTCAACCCCCCTATTCGTGAACTCGGACGTGCCCATGGACTCATCAGAGGTGCAGCACCTTACTGGAGGATTCCCCCACAACTGCTTCATGAGGATCACCTGCTGGATAACAGTGTATATCACGGCCGAGAGGTGCCTGTGTATTGTTTCGCCTCTGAAAGTTAGAAGAATCATTACCACTAAGCGGGCGACATCGATTATTGTAGGTATCTACATAATAATGATAGCGTCACTACTTCCCGAATACACTACCATGTACATTGGGTGGAAAGAGTACCCAGAAATGAATCGATCTCTTTTAGGACTCATTAGAACTAAAGAAAACGACAAATTCTCTGGTTTAACATTTCTCTTGTATGCTATTTACATTTTAGTATCGTTTTTCGCTTTATATTTTTTACAACGATACTTGTAGTGAAGTTGAAGCAGAAAACGAAAATATAGAGAAGAATCGACTTTTGACAATAAACAATCGAATACCATTAGTAAACGAGATAAGAAAACTATTCGTATGGTCATCATGGTCGCCGCTGTTTTAATATTCTGCTACCTGCCGTCAGTTCTGCTCAGTTCCTGGATTTTTCGATGTCGGCCAGTACTGTAACGTGTTCTTTGTCACGTGGTTGTTCGCGTTTGTTCTAGACGCATTGAATTCCAGCGTGAACATAATACTCTACTACACCATGAGTTCTAAATATAGAAAGACATTACATGAAATAATATGTAAGCCAAACTCAAATGCATAGAATTCATATGTGTTGTTGTTCTTTTTGCTAAATTCTATTTCTATCTAATTTATATCCACTAGGGCGAAAATTTGTACTAGATGTTATGTAAGAGTTTTTTTTGTTTCTTTGTTAGGTAGTTGGGTTAAGGAATGCTAGAATTTACGAGACAATTATATGCAGAGCCAATAGTTAAAAAATGGAGAAAGCAACAACAAACAAAAAAAAAAGGTTACCGACAAAAAAAAGCATACAATGTTTATTGGTGGAAGCGAACACATTTCTGACACCATTAATCTAAGGGATACTAGAAGTCAAGGGTCTATAGTATCGGGGTTTATGTTTTTTTTTTGTTTTTTTTTTTACATATTTCGGATGTTCCTTCAGAGTTGAAGATAGTTTACTTCCTAGTCCAAACCTCCCTCAGGACGACGGGGGATGGGAGCGGGCAGGGTTGAACCCTCGACCGTCGATAAATCCGAACGACAGTCCAGCGCTCAAACCGCACGACCAGGGGGCGTTAGAATTCGGAAACAGAGGTAGCTAGGGATGGTGGGTCCAAATTCGAAAGTACCCACTGGCTAGTGGCTCCCCACTTGAGGGGGGACTCCAAATGAATGTTCTACTTTTTTTTTACATTAAATATTTTATATTACGCCACTGCCATGTCAGTCTTGCTATTCACGTGGAGTCAAAAATGCTAGACAACATTGATCTAGAATTCTAGATGATGTTATAGATGACCTTTGCTGCACAGAAAGCACGGCGTGAGGCGATATGATTGAGATTTGTCACATGTTGCATTATTAGCCAATAAACAACGGTTTTACTCATTGAAAGAGTCTTAATGATCATTTTCTGTTAATTTTACTTATATACTGTACCAATCTGGAAGGAATTTAGACTTATATAGGCCTATTCATTAAGTACATTATCTTATGTCATAATGTCTAATGTCTAAATGCTGGGGCCCATAGCTACGCGGGACGTTATATTGGAGATTTAAAATGAAGGATCCCGACAAAACAAACAGCATGAGACCTATCAACTATTTCAACGGTGCGAAGTACAAGTATCAGGAATTCTAGTGTTAACGGTAAAGGTAACTTACGTTCTAGTGTACTCTGGTATTTAAATGTGAAAGGTAATTGACTAGATCTTCACCTAGATTTGGCATAGAGCGTATAAGGAATAAATTTGTGGCAGAGGATACTAGTCTACAGTAAATAAATGTGTTTATTTACCAGGACAAACACATAACAACCTTCTACATTCCAAGATTCCTGTTCTTAGTCCCCTACCCAGCAAACCTGAATACGGACCAACGACAGCCTTCCCTGCTTCTCTCCAGGTCCCTACCACAGCACGCAGGCAGCACAAAGGTTCCGAGCAGACTCTTCCTAATTTCTTGATGCCGATGTTCTCTCCACCACCCCCATCGTCTTCCTGTTCTTGTCCAATACTGCGCTCGTGCGCACCACAAGCTCTGGTGCAAGGCAGGGTTACAACAATATTTAAAAAATAAAATTAAATGTTTAGTTTTGTTCATTTTTCAACTCCATTTTTTTCTATTTTATTAATTTCGTTACAGTTTAAAATGAAAATGTTTCCTGTGCAGAGAAACAACTTTATTAGTAAGTTTAAAAATTGTTTTCTATACCGGTGTAATTTAAGAGAAAGCGAATGGCAATTCAACAAACCAGTTCACAAAAAAACTCATTTTTAATACCAACAAAATAATAAGACAAATACAGACAGCCATCAAACATTTTTGTTTCTCATTTCTGCCGTTGACACAGTTTAGCACACATTTAACAGAAACTCTCTCTCTCTATTTAGAAAAAAATCATTTTTTTCTCTGTTACAGAAGCGTGCACAATATATTGCATATTAACAATCCAACATTCTTCCGATTCCCATATGTGATGAATCTGGAACATGTAGAAACAATACAGTGCTGGAAATCATTTGTTTACAGTCATTATGTCCAATCTACAGGGATTTCTTACTATGACGTAATTAGCCTCTTTCATCATGGTACTTTCCAATACAATCTTGAAAAATGTCTAGATCTATTGAAACATATATGTAACTTTTCCAGTCCACATGCCCTTGTACAATCATTAGCCGGCCATAGGCCACTGCAACCTATGCGGTCGTAGTGGGCCCCGCTCTTTCATAGGCCATGCGCTGATTCTAGGTGTAAGTTATTAAATTAAACCATTTTAACTTATATATAATAACAGGGGTTCCGTGGCCTCCTTATTTTCCAGGGTCTTCTGGAAATCTCGTGAAATTATTAAAATCTCCAGAAAAAAGACAAGATTGTTATTTTGGGATGCCATTAAATGAAAACTGCATTGTGAGCTTTCATTTAATAAAAATTTATTGCAAAGACGAATGTATTTTCTAATATAAAATCTTAATTTTGACATTTCGCGTTCTCCGTTCAGCAATAGGGCCCCTTAATTGTTAGAGCCGGCCGAACTCGCTTGCAAAGCTCACTGAAAAGACTCCTTGAAATAATAAAGCAAATACAAAATTTAATAAAATACTCAGAAAGATACTAGGATAAAGGCACTTTCCGTATGCTAAGACAAATTTGTACAATTACCTGAGCTAGCCAGGAAAACCAGTGACTTGGCAGAATTTAGGTCATTGGTTAATATGCATGACTAGGACGTAATCATCTTCTTTTTTGAAGTAACGTCTGTATTATATAGATAAGTACAAGAAATAACTAGAAAAAGAAATGATACATCACTATTAGATTGATAGAGAAGAAATAGATTTAAAAAAAAAACAATTTTTTATTACTTTTTCAGCTTAGTTTGAAAACATACTACTGAAGTAAGGGAGGTAATTAGATTGATTTACTCGTCCATTTTTATGACCTACCTTTTACCAATGATTCGTGTTAAAAGCATACAAGGTTTATTATTGTAATTTTAAAAGTTTGCTTTTTAGCATAATATTGTTTGCTTTGCAAAAAAAAATTATCTGTGAGCTATATTTTAAATAGCTTGTAACCAATTTTGTAAGCAATGTCGAGTTGCGTCCCTTGCGATTACTGGGGATTACTATTGATCCAGATCTATGCGTCCTGTGTTATTTAATATAAAGTATTGACTTACTTGTTCAATGTGATTAAGAAAAGTGGAGGGTAGACACTTAATGCTGTCTAGGATGAACTTAAAGGCTTTAATAATTTATAATAAATAGACTGCTTCAATCAATCAAAAAAGTAAAATTTAACAGTGGATGTGATAACATACCATAGTGTCGACAACCAAACTAATTAAAACCGAAAATCAATTTTTTCTACTTTTTCAAATACATTAAATGGCACAGAAGATGGAAATATATTTAACTATTATAATGACTGTAGTATACTCTGATAGACTAGGTTTCAGCGAATGGCATTTTAAATGGGTATTTTATTTCTAAAAGCGTCGGATAGGTTTTTATGATTCGGTAATTTAGTGGCGCTGCTTTGTTGACATGGCGTGGAACTCTTCTCTTAAAGAGTTGAAGATTACAGATTATGACACCACGATGTCTGATTTCCTCAGCGATGGTGTGAAACAGATCTACGAGTTGGTGAACTACCTCGTCTTCTGCAACATCTTCTCCGTCTTCGGAATCTTTTCCAACATCATCAACATCCTTGTCTTCTGCAAGCAGGGTCTGAACAGCACCGTCAACATCAGCTTCACCGGCGTGGCAGTCTCTGACCTCTGTAGCCTCGTGACCTTGCTGTGGTTCAACGTCTGCGTCAATCCGCTGTTCGTGAACTCGGACGTGCCGATGGCGCCATCAGAAGTGCAGCACCTTACTGGAGGGTTCCCCCACGCCTGCTTTGCGAGGATCACCTGCTGGATAACAGTGTATATCACAGCCGAGAGGTGCCTGTGTATTGTCTCGCCCTTGAAAATAAAAAGAATCATTACCACCAAGCGGGCGACATCGATTATCGTTGGCATCTATATCCTAATTATAGCGTCTCTACTTCCCGAATACACTACCATGTACATTGGGTGGAAAGAGTACCCAGGAATGAATCGATCTCTTTTAGGACTCATTAGAACTAAAGAAAACGACAAAGTCTCTGGTTTAACATTTCTTTTGTACGCTATTTATATTTTAGTATCATTTTTCGCCATCATTGTTTTCACAACGATTCTTGTAGTAAAATTAAAGCAGAAAACGAAATGGAGAGAGGAATCGACCTTTGACGATAAACAATCGAATACCATTAGCAATCGTGATAAGAAAACGGTTCGTATGGTTATCGTAATCGCCTTAGTTTTAATCGTCTGCTACTTGCCTTCAGTTCTGCTATGCACCACAGGATTTATCGTTCCCGGATTTTTCGTTGTCGGCCAGTACTCTAACGTGTTCTTTGTCACGTGGTCGTTCGCGTTTGTTCTAGACGCATTGAATTCCAGCGTGAACATAATACTCTACTACACCATGAGTTCTAAATATAGACAGACACTGCATGAAATTCTATCTAGGAAGAAAGCAAGTGAATGAAGATTTTATTTTGTTGAGAAGAAATTAAATATCAAAGTGTGGAAACGAGGACAAAGAGGGATGGGGGAGGGATTTAATTTTAAAAAAATATGTAAAGCAAGACTTAAAATTTGTTTATTATTTACATTAAATTTGAATTACGAAAAAAAATTTGAAATCCTATAGCTTTGAAAGAATAGGGACATTCCAGAAGAACTAATCTAGTTTGAATAAGATCTATTGAACGAAGGAGAGAACCTCAGACTGGCTTTATGAGTCAGAAACAAATGTTTATTTTACTTAATTTTTCATTCGAGTACATTTTGTGTTTTTTGCTATTGTATTAATTGTCTTGATGTTATGAAGTTTTACCTGCGTAACAGTTTGGTCCAAAAATCTCATCAGACCTGTTAACAAGCCAAGAGTACAGTAGTGGTATTAATTCTGAAGAGTACAGTAGTGGTATTAATTCTGAAGAGTACAGTAGTGGAAGTAATTCTGAAGAGTACAGTAGTGGTATTAATTCTGAAGAGTACAGTAGTGGTATTAATTCTGATGAGTACAGTAGTGGAAGTAATTCTGAAGAGTACAGTAGTGGTATTAATTCTGAAGAGTACAGTAGTGGTATTAATTCTGAAGAGTACAGTAGTGGTATTAATTCTGAAGAGTACAGTAGTGGAAGTAATTCTGAAGAGTACAGTAGTGGAAGTAATTCTGAAGAGTACAGTAGTGGTATTAATTCTGAAGAGTACAGTAGTGGTATTAATTCTGAAGAGTACAGTAGTGGTATTAATTCTGAAGAGTACAGTAGTGGAAGTAATTCTGAAGAGTACAGTAGTGGAAGTAATTCTGAAGAGTATAGTAGTGGTATTAATTCTGAAGAGTACAGTAGTGGAAGTAATTCTGAAGAGTACAGTAGTGGTAATAATTCTGAAGAGTACAGTAGTGGTAATAATTCTGAAGAGTACAGTAGTGGTATTAATTCTGAAGAGTACAGTAGTGGTATTAATTCTGAAGAGTACAGTAGTGGTATTAATTCTGAAGAGTACAGTAGTGGTATTAATTCTGAAGAGTACAGTAGTGGTAATAATTCTGAAGAGTACAGTAGTGGTAATAATTCTGAAGAGTACAGTAGTGGTATTAATTCTGAAGAGTACAGTAGTGGTATTAATTCTGAAGAAGGCAAGAATTGTAGAGATTTCAATGTCAATGAAGAATTTTACCAGATCCATGGAGAAAATGATGTAAAGATCGTCTGCTCCTTTCGCCAAGGGTGTCATGTGACCTCCGCAGAGACTAAACGGTTTTATTTTCCCCCAAAAATTATAATAGTGTCACGTACCCATTAATGTGGACTCAGAGACCTCTAAAAATCTCACAATTTTTAAATCATATTCATATATATGCACATGTATACGGGGGCGCAGTGGCTGAGTAGTAACGCGCTTAGCATCCGAGCTTAAGGGTCCAGGGTTCGAATCTTGGTGAAAACTGGTATTTTTATTTTCTGGATCTTTAGGAAGTCTCTGAGTCCACAAAGTTCTAATGGGTATCAGACATTATCCACACGACACTCTCGCTAACCGTGGGCCACAAAAACAGATGACCTTTACATCATCTGCATATAGATCTCATGGTCTGAAAGGAGAAATTTACTCTTTTTTTTTCATTTAACTTTACATTATACTTTTTACAAACATACATAAAGACTAGGTCCTACGTTTATATCGGGAATGTTCATCTTGACATTTGAAGACTTTCCACCTTTCCCCCTGACAGTATATATCATTTTTCTTGAAGTTTGTTTCAGCCTTGTGAATCAACAGACATAGCTTCCAAGTGTCCAGCTCTTTGCTTGCCCCGTCACAAAATATCTGCTCACAAAAATATTGATTTCACGTGGGCCCTTAAAATAAATGTTTACATTACAAACCTGCCTGGATGAGGTAAAGCTAGCACAAGTTTTGTGAATGCAAATATGCTAAAACGTTTCTTGTATAAATAGATTACACAACTTTTGTAGAAATAGTTATGTAATTTTTTTTTTATATACTATTGTAAATAACGAATTATTTGTATCTCGATCAATAAAAAAATAAAGTTTGATTTTTTTTCCAAAGCGTATTATCAATGTAAACAAATTTCCTCATTAGTTCCTAATTATTTTTTTTCCCATGATGGAAAGAATATATATTTCCAGGAAGCCTAACAGGCAGACGAGACTCCAGACAGAACCTGATCAATAAGACTTTTCAAATAAAAACATAAGATGAAATATAAAAAAATGATTTTTTTAGCCCAAACTGGCAACCGAATTTTTGTATTTTTTTTTACACTTTTAATGTTCTCATCTTTGTCCTAATGCAACAACAGGACTGGATTGTCTTTTCCTATACTTTTGTTTCGTTTATAGGCTAAATAAGAGATGTTCTTCTATTGCGGGGAAAAAAAACTATAAATAGCTAGCTATTTCGTTATCTGGTGTACAAAAAGAAAAGGAAGTTTTGAAAAATCTGGGCTTTTTTTTTTAAGTTAAGTTCCCCTTTCAGGCCTTGTGGTCTGTAGGGTAGATGATGTAAAGGTCATCTGATTCTGTGGCCTACGGTTTACAAGGCACAACGACCAACCGCCTTTACTTTTCCATAACTAATGTCAGGTACCCATTAGAGCCGGGTGGACTCAGAAGCGCCCGAAGATCCCGAAATTAAAAATCTCAGTCTTCACCAGGATTCGGACCCCGGTTCGGAAGTCAAGCGCTTTACCGTGCCTCCGTTTTTTTGTTTTTAAAGGATTATACTAATTTTTAGCACTGCAGACTGCAAATGGTAGGGCATTTCGTTTGTATTTCAATTTTATTTTTTTTTACAGTTGGCAACATTGTCTTTTTAAAAGCGGTTAGGGTCAATGTATATAAAAATCAACCAAAATGCATAAGCTAAAGTAGTCACAGGCCCGTAGGCGTGTATGAATGTTCTCTGTGTCTTTTAGCACCTGACGGAAGATTAATAATAATAAAATAATCATTTCATTTA